>QXEO01000634.1:0-84450 GCA_007115705.1 Dactylis glomerata
ATCCAACCCCATTTAGTAGTCATCACTCAATGTAGTTGCTTAGTCGCTAATAATATTGAGGCCATCTATAAGGGGAACTCTATTTGAAAAGTGGTGACTTGAACTTGAAACTTGAATTGGAGATTGCTCCCACATAATGGCTTTATGAAAGAAATCAATCTTGACTAAGAACTATGAAATGTATTCTTCAATGACAACGAGTGATGTACTATGGGAGCCAACCATACCGTACAACCACATTACCCCTATATGGGAAGGGGCTTAGTCCGTAGCTTGTTTACCTTAGTATGGGAGGCCTTGTAACAAACTCTTATGGAAGGACACCGTGCGCGGTTACTTCTGAACCAGGTGGACTTGTGACGACCTCAAATTTGATACAAATTCGAAGTGCCCGTTATGTATTCCACCGCAATCCCAGAACCATTGTTGCGATATACATAACGTAGTTGGTAACCAGTTCCATAGACATTACAATACGGTAGTTCAAATACAATGGTCATATTGACCAAGTTCATATTACAACACAATATAGCAGCGGAAATAACGTCTTCGGCCCATGCCTTCTCCCTACAGGCAAATGGCGACTCACGGAGACGAGCTTAGTTCTGGTACTCTTCTTCATACCCTTCCTCCGGATATTCTTCCCCATAGTCTGGCCAAGTTGATAGCCAGGGACACAGCCGTGAGTACATTGGATGCACTCGCAAACCATCTTATAAATGAAAAGATGAAGTAGATATGCAAGGTTTGGTATAGGGGACTAAGCACTAAGTTGGTTTGCAAAAGCTAGTTTTATTTCCCAAGAATATTTGTTTATAGGAAAGAGATTTAGTTCTCTAAGTTCCATCTAAAGAGGATTTCAAGTGTCAACAACATGTCAAGTCAAGTCATTCACCAAGTCACCATTGTCACTTTTAGTCCTGACAAAAGTCAAGTACAGATTGCCAACCGTCCATGACCGCGGACGCGGCTATTCGAATAGTTTCAAAGCCTCTGCAGAGGGGTACACTTTACCCACAAGATTCGATACATCTGCCGGGAGAAATCCACGGTTCGACATACACAAAGTATGCGAGGTTCAGATAATCAAACAAAATCTTTCACTTGCTCATCCTAGTATAGGATCCGTCCCTAGAGCCCGGGATACGGAATTCCCGCTCCGGCGCCTCTAGTTCTGCCCATCCCGGAGGCCGGGTTAGTGGAATCCACCTGGTCAAGAAGTATCCGCCCGTGGAGTCCTTCCATGAAGATTTGATGCAAGACCTCCCATACTAAGATAAACAAGCTACGGATTGAGCCCCTTCCCATATAGGGGTAATATGGTTGTACGGTAAAATTGGCTCCCATGGTACATCACTCGTTGTCATTGAGAAGATATTTCATAGTTCTTAGTCAAGATTGATTTTCTTTCATAAAGCCATTATGTAGGAGAGATCTCCATTTCAAGTTCAAGTCACCACTTTTCAAATGGGGTTCCTCCAGAGATGGCATCAACTTTTATTAGCGACTAAGCAACTACATTGAGTGATAGTACTACTAGCTAGGGTTGGATAAACTCAGCTTGCAAGACATCAATCTATTTCTATCATTCTACTCTAGCAATTCAATCATGCAATTTACTTAAAACAAGTAGAATGCAATATTAAAACTAGGTAGTGGGAGTATGAATCAAAAGATGGCTTGCCTTGGTTGGCAAAGTGTCCGGGGTTTTCTTCTTCTTCTTGATAATAATAATCCCCTCCAATATCCTCCTCGGCAACACTAGCGTCTAATAACGAATAAACACAGAGCACACCATCACTTCACCAAGCTAACAACACACCAAGCACACATCTTTGTTTGCTAACCAAGCATTCATGATGCATTTTTAGGGTGTTGGATTGTAAGTCTTTCTTCTAAGTTTTCTTCAAGTGTGCAAGCTAGATTCTATACTAAGTAGCATAAGTGGTTCACTTGTGCAGCATGGGTGTTGATCTAGGGTTACTAAGACAAGTCTGAGTGGGAGGGATCCACTAAGTGGAGTGGCAATGAGGGCAATTAATTCTAAGTGTGCACTAGTGATCTATCATTTTATGCTAACCAATAGGTTTAGGTTAGGATCTAAATGATCACACTAATATGGTTTGGGGTAGATTAGTGTTGACTAACAGTAAGAGGGGTCATTAGTAAGTTCACATTTTAATTTTCATGATTTTTGATGGCTTAAATAATTTTCTAGAAATCTTGCATTAATTAACAAGCTATGGTCACACTATTCATAACCATTTTAATTCCTAACTTATTTTGAACTCTAACCAGGACTATTGGATAGAGTATTTCATAAGCTTTCCAACGAATATTTATTTGCTAGATTTGGATTTGTAAAACTCTAGGAATTAAAGTTTGAAAATAACATCTGAAACAGATTTGAAATAATGAAAAAGGCGGGAATTTAATTAAAAACGATTCGGACCTAATTCGAAACGAGCTGGGCCGATTTCTGAACAAACCCGAACGGGCCGGCCCAAAAACGCTTCGCTTCGGCGGGAAAATAACAAATGGGAGCTGACAGGTGGGGTCGGGGTGTCAGCGCACTTAACAAATCCCGAACCGGTAAGTTGTCGTTGGATCGAGATCTAACGGCGCAGGTTCATCGTCTTCCTCAACACGGCGGAAGCTCACCTGCGAGCAGTGACGAGTGTTCGACGGCGATGGCGAGGCGTAGGGGAAGCAGGGCTCGTCGGCGACGTGCGGGATCGGCGGCGGTTCGTCTCCTCCTCCGATTCCCTGAAGCAGCTTGCTCCCAGGTGCTCGGACGCGGCGGCGCTCCGCTCGTCCAGTGCTGCTCCGGCGAGGCTGGCGACGGCGAACTAGGGCAAGAGGGAGTGAGCGGCGATGTCTGGGAGGTAGAGGGGAGTGAGGTGCGTCTCTGCGTTTGATCGACGGGGCTTTATATAGGCCGAGGCGACGAGGAACCAGGCGACCAAAAGCTTCACTGCACGGGGGGTCCTGGCGGCGTTGCAAGCTCGCTCCGGTCACGGCGTTCACGCTCGCGTGCTGGGAGGTTGCTGGGTCGGCCGCGGGGTCTTGTGGGTCTCCTCTGGCGCCTCCAGGCTGGTCGGTATCGCGCAGGGCAAAGGGTTACTGGGAGGGGGCCCTGGGTGCGTTTCTCCTCCTTCCTCCTCTTCTCCTAGCTTGGGTCGGGGCTGGGGGAGCTGGAAACGATCGAGGGGAGGCTAGAGAGCATGGCTACAGCGCTTGGACGAGCTCGAACAGTGCAGCATAGTGAAACTTGATTTGATTTGATTTTCTTCTGCCGGTGTTTGACGAAATGCCCGCAAGAACTCAAAATTTGATTTTTCAAATTTTTCCACTTTGGGTGCTCATCATATTGGATAAGGTACCCAGGCATATTTTTGTTACAGTGAAAGGTTGAGTTTTGCAAAAATTTATATTTCAAATTTGATATGGTTTCTGTTTCAGATTCAAACTTTGGCTCAAGTTTGAGTGGTGTTCTGGTTTGAAATTTTGGTAGATCTTTGTTGGTTGAGTTAGTCCATAACTTGGTTAAGCTCAACTAAAAGGTTAAACCTGCAGGTGAGCTGTAGATTGCTTAATCTAAGGGCTCAAAGTGGGGTAGTCATTAACAGTTTCTAGATCATATTAACTTTATCTCTTTCTTACCTATTTGTATTTCTTGTTGCTTTGGTTCATATAATCTTTCTCAAATGATTCTGTTGGTTCACTTAGGATTATCTAACCAATGCTCAAACAAAAATAACACACATAAAATCATAGAACACATATAAGAGGAAATACATGTATGCATAAAATAATGAATGAAAAGTTTTATCTTGGACCAAAATTTGGCACTTTATTTAATAAGAGTTGGATTACAATTTCTGAGTTGTTACAATCTTCCCCCCTTAAAAAGAATCTCGTCCCCGAGATTCACTAGTTAAGAACTGAAGAGATTGGGAAACTCTTTCTGAAGGTAATCTTCTCGTTCCCAAGTAGCTTCATCTTCGGTGTGATTACTCCACTGAACTTTCAGAAATTTGATGCTTCGGGTTCGAGTGGTTCTATAGGCTTCCTCGAGGATACGGATAGGCATTTCACGATAGGTCAAATCCTTGTTGATGTCCACCGAACGGTGATCAATATTCTTGAAAATTTCTGGCTTCTCCGGCACTTCTAGACATTTCCTAAGTAGGGACACGTGAAAGACATCGTGTACTTCCGACAATTTAGGGGGCATTTCCAACTGATAGGACACTTCTCCTCTGCGGTCGAGTATCTTGAAGGGTCCAATATATCTTGGTGCAAGCTTTCCTTTTACTTGGAATCTTTGCATTCCCTTGAGGGGTGATACTCTGAGATAAACAAAATCTCCAATCTGGAAGGTCAGTTCTCGACGTCTCTTGTCGGCATAACTCTTTTGTCTTGATTGGGCTGCCTTGAGGTATTCACGAATCATGCGAACTTTCTCCTCGGCTTCTTGCAGAATATCTGGTCCAAAAATCTGACTGTCTCCGGTTTCTGACCAATTCAGAGGGGTACGACACTTTCTTCCATACAAAGCTTCAAATGGGGCCATTTGCAAACTGGCTTGATAACCGTTGTTGTAGGAAAACTCCGCGAAAGGTAGACAATCTTCCCACTTAGCTCCATAAGCTAGAACACAGGCTCTCAACATATCTTCAAGTATTTGATTCACTCTTTCAGTCTGTCCGTCAGTCTGAGGGTGGTAAGCTGTGCTGAAAGCTAACTTGGTTCCCAAGGCTTGATGTAAGCTTTTCCAAAATCTCGAAGTGAATTGGGTTCCTCGATCGGAAACTATGGTTTTTGGGACTCCATGCAAACTGACAATTCTGGATAGGTACAGATCTGCTAGCTGTCCCGAGTTGTAAGTGGTCTTGACAGGAATAAAGTGGGCCACTTTGGTAAGTCTATCCACAATGACCCAGATAGAGTCATTTCCACGGCTAGACCTTGGAAATCCCGTGATGAAATCCATTCCAACAGAATCCCACTTCCATTCCGGAACTTGCAAAGGTTGCAACAATCCTGCAGGACGTTGATGTTCAGCCTTGACTCTTTGACAAATATCACACTTAGAGATGAACGATGCAATCTCACGCTTCATTCCATGCCACCAAAATTGTTCCTTCAAATCTTGGTACATCTTAGTTCCACCGGGGTGGATGGAGTAAGGTGTCTCATGGGCTTCCTTCATAATCACTTCCTTCAATTCGGAAACAGCAGGCACACAAATACGTCCTTTATACCAAAGAACTCCTTGATCATCCTCTTCAAATCCTGGCACCTTGCCGGAACTAATTCTGCGCTTGATTCCTTCAATACTCTCATTCCCCTTCTGGGCTTCTTTGATTTGGCTCATCAAGGTGGGGTGGAACTCAAGGTTGGCTAAGAATCCTTGGCTAACTAGTTCCAATCCAAATCTTTCAAACTCTTGGTGTAACATAGGTTGCTCTTCCTTGATCCTCATATTCAACGAACACGGCTTTCTACTCAACGCATCGGCCACTACATTGGCCTTACCGGGGTGATAATGAATTTCCAGATCATAATCCTTGATCAACTCTATCCATCTTCTTTGCCTCGTGTTCAACTCCTTCTGGGTGAATATATACTTCAAACTCTTGTGATCAGAGTAGATCTCACAACGGTTGCCCATCAAATAATGCCTCCAAGTCTTCAAAGCTAGGACCACAGCTGCTAACTCTAGATCATGGGTTGGATAATTTTCTTCATGAGGTCGAAGCTGCCGAGAGAGGTAAGCTATGACCTTGCCTTCTTGCATCAGTACGCAACCAAGTCCAAGTTTGGAAGCGTCGCAATAGACATCAAAGTTTTTGGTGATATCGGGCATGGTTAGGACGGGTGCGGTCACCAATCGCTTCTTGAGCTCTTGAAAACTCTCTTCACACTTAGGGGTCCATTCAAACTTCTTGTCCTTCTTCAACAATTGGGTCATTGGCCGGGCAATACTGGAAAATCCTTCAACAAACTTGCGGTAATATCCCGCTAATCCGAGAAAACCTCTCACTTCCGTCTGAGTGGTAGGGGCTTCCCATTCCAGGACTGATTTGATCTTCTTGGGGTCTACCGATATTCCTCCTGCTGACAGCACATGGCCTAAGAATCCAACTTCCTTCAACCAGAACTCACATTTACTGAACTTGGCATACAGCTGATGCTCTCTTAAGGTCTCTAGAATTAATCTCAAATGGGTTGCATGCTCTTCTTCGGATTTGGAGTAGATAAGAATGTCGTCAATGAAGACAACAACAAACTTGTCCAAGAACTCCATAAAAACCTTATTCATGAGGTTCATGAAATAAGCAGGGGCATTGGTTAATCCAAATGACATTACGGTGTACTCATACAATCCGTATCGGGTAGTGAAGGCTGTTTTGGGGATATCCGTTGCACGGATCTTCAGTTGGTGGTATCCAGTTCTAAGATCTATCTTGGAGAATACTCTGGCTCCAGTCAATTGGTCAAACAAATCTTCAATCTTCGGGAGAGGATACTTGTTCTTGATGCTCACATCGTTAAGCTTGCGATAATCAGTGCACAGTCGGCTAGAACCGTCACTTTTATCCACAAACAGAACAGGTGATCTCCAAGCGGAAGAACTTGGCTGAATCAATCCTTTGCTCAGAAGGTCATCCAATTGCTTTTTCAACTCAACTAATTCAGCTGGGTTCATACGATAGGGTCGTTGGGCTATTGATCCAGTTCCAGGGATAAGCTCAATGATAAACTCAATATCCCGATCCGGTGGCATTCCGGGCAGCTCATCGGGAAAGACATCCGGGTACTCACAGACGATGGGGACTTGCTCCAAAGTCGGTCCTGAGATACTCTTATGACATCGGGTGGTTTGGGGTGGTTTTACGGACACATGCTTGACAATGATTCCATTGCTACTCTTCATGGTGATGGTCTTCTTGGCACAATCTATCACTCCTTGATGTAAAGACATCCAATTCATACCAAGAACTACTTCCAAACCTTTGGTTCCCAACACTATCAAATTGGCTAAGAAAGCTATCCCATGGATTTCTATGGGCACTGCCAAGCAGGTACAACTAGCTTTGGTTACTGACCCGGGAATTTGCACAGACATGACATCTTTCAAGGGTGCGGGTTGAAGTCCACTTTTATCAACGAATAATTGGGTAACAAATGAGTGTGAAGCTCCAGAATCAAACAGAACTCTTGCAAGAACTGAGTTAACAGGGAACATACCAAGCACAACGTCGGTTGCTTCCTGAGCTTCTTCAACATTCATGTGATTCAGACGGCCATGAGAATGAGGCTGGTTCCTTGGTGGATAGTTCTTGCCATTTCCCACACGACGCTGCTGCTGAGCAGGAGCAGTAGCCTTGGATGCATCATTCAGCTTCTTGGGGCACTCATTGGAGTAATGCCCTTTTAGTCCACACTCATAACATGTAACACCAGACTTGTCACCGGGCTTGGGTAACACAGGGGCGCCATTTGGCCTTGGAGTATTGGTGTTGAAGTTGTTGCCACTAGGTCTTGGGGTTGCACGGTTGAAGTTGTTGCCGGGTGGGCGGTTAGGATAGTTGGGACGCGGAGCAGGTGCAGACGGCCTCATTGGTCTAGGGGTGAAACCCATTGGTGCATTTCCCCTTGGCTTCTGCGAGTTGCTCGAGTTGCCTTGATACATCATACGGCGCTTGCGGTTCTCGGTAGCTTGTTTGAGTTTGCCTTCCATCTGAATGGCAGAGTCCACCAATGACTCCAGGTCGGCAAAGGGAATGCTGACCAAGACACATTGCATCTCATCATGAAGTCCATCCAGAAACCTTTCTTGCTTCTTTTCAGTGGTGTTGGTGTCATCTGGGGCATACCTAGACAAGGTAAGGAACTTGTCACGGTAATCCACCACAGACATGGAACCTTGCTTCAGATTTCTGAACTCATCTCTCATCCTTTTCACCAATCCCATAGAAACATGGGCTTTGCTAAACTTGCTCTTGAACTCCTCCCAAGGCATCACATACCCTGGGGCTTGCATTGCACGGGTACTATCCCACCAAGCTCTCGCTGCTCCAGCAAGATAGTGGGTGGTATACAAAACCTTCTCATTTTCACCAACTTCGGCGACTGCCAAGTTGTTCTCCATGGTACGAAGCCAATCATCGGCATCTAAGGGCTCTTCAGACTTAGTGAATAAGGGCGGGTTGGTGTTTTGGAAACTCCTTAGCTTGGATCGGGGCTCTCCATTGCCATGATTTCCTCCTTCACCATTGCCATTGCCATTGTTGTGGTTCATTGCCATCTGGGTTAACTGCTGAAGAGTGGCCAAGTTAGCTTGGCGCTCAGCTCGGGCTGCTTCCCGGTCTTCCATGATCAACCTTAGCAATTCGGCCATTTCTGGGTTCGGGGGTGGGGGTGCTCGCGGCATCTGAAGATAAGGTGTGTAAGACAAGAGGGAAAAAGCTATCTTGCTAAGATTTAAAGGTAACATGGATGATGCAATTTTGTCTTACTAAGGCCTTAAGGGCCAAATTCATATTTCATTCAACATTCATCAAACATATCATACATACGAGTTCACACATTACAAATGGTTTGCATAAAACCATTGCGACTCGTCTACTAGAGAGGGGGATACAACTCACACCTACACGAAGTGAGAAATAAAGTGGAACTCATAGCTAGATAACACGTGGATCTCAAGTCTAAACAGCGGGCTCCTCGGGGTCTTCCTCCTCGTCACTCACAATGAATCCATTGTGTCCACCATCCTCCGGATCATCGAGGTCCTCCATGAAGTCATCCTCATCACTAATGAGGGCATTATCCTCCTTGCGGAGATCAATGCCTTCCCCCTCACCAAGGTGATCCTCAAAACTCTCAATGTATGCAGTCAACTCCGCCACATTGGCCTTCAACTCCTCAAGGTCCTGTTCCTTCTCCTCGCGCTGGCGACGAAGGCTCTTGCGCTCCTTCGCAAGAATCCTGATAGTGCTCCTCGCCTCCACCAGTGCAACGTGCTCGAGGTTGGCCCTAGTACGGGCACGGTCGGCCTCCTGCTGAGTGGAGTACAGCAAGAAGTCCATGTGGTCGATGTAGGTACTCGGCTCATTCTGCCCGGGCATGTTTGCGGGACGCCCATCCGCATCACGCCGAGCAAAGTCCTTGAAGCGTCCTCCCTGAACCTCCTCAACGTGCAGTCCGCATAAGCGGGTGTGCATCTCCTGCATCGCTCGGACCAAACCATCGGCCCAAGTGTTCTCCACAAGCTCAAACTTGACCCTTGGAGAACCCAACATCCCCTTCTTGCCACGTCAACTAGCTCGGATGAACCACCGTAGCTCTCCATCCGGGTGCTCAGTGAGCACGGCTCCCTTGAACTCCGGGTACAAATGGTTCAGGAACAAGGTCAAAGTGGTGAGGTCGCGCTCGAAACAAAGGCTGCCACCTTGGCCCAACTGGTACTGCTCAGTGAATACCAGGGCCATCTACAAAATTTTTAAATTCGTTCAAGTTAGTGATCAACTCAAGTGTGCAAAATTTTAAGTAAGCTAAAACTGAAGTATGTATAAAACTTTGCAAATAGAGAGGAAAGACTAAGCAATTTTTGCAACCGTTCTTGTATCTTTCTTTTATCAAGGTTTTGTTTAACGCCCATTCTAACTAAGGTCTCATATGGTCAGCCTAGGCTCTGATACCAACTTGTGACGACCTCAAATTTGATACAAATTCGAAGTGCCCGTTATGTATTCCACCGCAATCCCAGAACCATTGTTGCGATATACATAACGTAGTTGGTAACCAGTTCCATAGACATTACAATACGGTAGTTCAAATACAATGGTCATATTGACCAAGTTCATATTACAACACAATATAGCAGCGGAAATAATGTCTTCGGCCCATGCCTTCTCCCTACAGGCAAATGGCGACTCACGGAGACGAGCTTAGTTCTGGTACTCTTCTTCATACCCTTCCTCCGGATATTCTTCCCCATAGTCTGGCCAAGTTGATAGCCAGGGACACAGCCGTGAGTACATTGGATGCACTCGCAAACCATCTTATAAATGAAAAGATGAAGTAGATATGCAAGGTTTGGTATAGGGGACTAAGCACTAAGTTGGTTTGCAAAAGCTAGTTTTATTTCCCAAGAATATTTGTTTATAGGAAAGAGATTTAGTTCTCTAAGTTCCATCTAAAGAGGATTTCAAGTGTCAACAACATGTCAAGTCAAGTCATTCACCAAGTCACCATTGTCACTTTTAGTCCTAACAAAAGTCAAGTACAGATTGCCAACCGTCCATGACCGCGGATGCGGCTATTCGAATAGTTTCAAAGCCTCTGCAGAGGGGTACACTTTACCCACAAGATTCGATACATCTGCCGGGAGAAATCCACGGTTCGACATACACAAAGTATGCGAGGTTCAGATAATCAAACAAAATCTTTCACTTGCTCATCCTAGTATAGGATCCTTCCCTAGAGCCCGGGATACGGAATTCCCGCTCCGGCGCCTCTAGTTCTGCCCATCCCGGAGGCCGGGTTAGTGGAATCCACCTGGTCAAGAAGTATCCGCCCGTGGAGTCCTTCCATGAAGATTTGATGCAAGACCTCCCATACTAAGATAAACAAGCTACGGATTGAGCCCCTTCCCATATAGGGGTAATATGGTTGTACGGTAAAATTGGCTCCCATGGTACATCACTCGTTGTCATTGAGAAGATATTTCATAGTTCTTAGTCAAGATTGATTTTCTTTCATAAAGCCATTATGTAGGAGAGATCTCCATTTCAAGTTCAAGTCACCACTTTTCAAATGGGGTTCCTCCAGAGATGGCATCAACTTTTATTAGCGACTAAGCAACTACATTGAGTGATAGTACTACTACCTAGGGTTGGATAAACTCAGCTTGATGCTCTTGATAATCAAGACATCAATCTACTTCTATCATTCTACTCTAGCAATTCAATCATGCAATTTACTTAAAACAAGTAGAATGCAATATTAAAACTAGGTAGTGGGAGTATGAATCAAAAGATGGCTTGCCTTGGTTGGCAAAGTGTCCGGGGTTTTCTTCTTCTTCTTGATAATAATAATCCCCTCCAATATCCTCCTCGGCAACACTAGCGTCTAATAACGAATAAACACAGAGCACACCATCACTTCACCAAGCTAACAACACACCAAGCACACATCTTTGTTTGCTAACCAAGCATTCATGTTGCATTTTTAGGGTGTTGGATTGTAAGTCTTTCTTCTAAGTTTTCTTCAAGTGTGCAAGCTAGATTCTATACTAAGTAGCATAAGTGGTTCACTTGTGCAGCATGGGTGTTGATCTAGGGTTACTAAGACAAGTCTGAGTGGGAGGGATCCACTAAGTGGAGTGGCAATGAGGGCAATTAATTCTAAGTGTGCACTAGTGATCTATCATTTTATGCTAACCAATAGGTTTAGGTTAGGATCTAAATGATCACACTAATATGGTTTGGGGTAGATTAGTGTTGACTAACAGTAAGAGGGGTCATTAGTAAGTTCACATTTTAATTTTCATGATTTTTGATGGCTTAAATAATTTTCTAGAAATCTTGCATTAATTAACAAGCTATGGTCACACTATTCATAACCATTTTAATTCCTAACTTATTTTGAACTCTAACCAGGACTATTGGATAGAGTATTTCATAAGCTTTCCAACGAATATTTATTTGCTAGATTTGGATTTGTAAAACTCTAGGAATTAAAGTTTGAAAATAACATCTGAAACAGATTTGAAATAATGAAAAAGGCGGGAATTTAATTAAAAAACGATTCGGACCTAATTCGAAACGAGCTGGGCCGATTTCTGAACAAACCCGAACGGGCCGGCCCGAAAACGCTTCGCTTCGGCGGGAAAATAACAAATGGGAGATGACAGGTGGGGTCGGGGTGTCAGCGCACTTAACAAATCCCGAACCGGTAAGTTGTCGTCGGATCGAGATCTAACGGCGCAGGTTCATCGTCTTCCTCAACACGGCGGAAGCTCACCTGCGAGCAGTGACGAGTGTTCGACGGCGATGGCGAGGCGTAGGGGAAGCAGGGCTCGTCGGCGACGTGCGGGATCGGCGGCGGTTCGTCTCCTCCTCCGATTCCCTGAAGCAGCTTGCTCCCAGGTGCTCGGACGCGGCGGCGCTCCGCTCGTCCAGTGCTGCTCCGGCGAGGCTGGCGACGGCGAACTAGGGCAAGAGGGAGTGAGCGGCGATGTCTGGGAGGTAGAGGGGAGTGAGGTGCGTCTCTGCGTTTGATCGACGGGGCTTTATATAGGCCGAGGCGACGAGGAACCAGGCGACCAAAAGCTTCACTGCACGGGGGGTCCTGGCGGCGTTGCAAGCTCGCTCCGGTCACGGCGTTCACGCTCGCGTGCTGGGAGGTTGCTGGGTCGGCCGCGGGGTCCTGTGGGTCTCCTCTGGCGCCTCCAGGCTGGTCGGTATCGCGCAGGGCAAAGGGTTACTGGGAGGGGGCCCTGGGTGCGTTTCTCCTCCTTCCTCCTCTTCTCCTGGCTTGGGTCGGTGCTGGGGGAGCTGGAAACGATCGAGGGGAGGCCAGAGAGCATGGCTACAGCGCTTGGACGAGCTCGAACAGTGCAGCATAGTGAAACTTGATTTGATTTGATTTTCTTCTGCCAGTGTTCGACGAAATGCCCGCAAGAACTCAAAATTTGATTTTTCAAATTTTTCCACTTTGGGTGCTCATCATATTGGATAAGGTACCCAGGCATATTTTTGTTACAGTGAAAGGTTGAGTTTTGCAAAAATTTATATTTCAAATTTGATATGGTTTCTGTTTCAGATTCAAACTTTGGCTCAAGTTTGAGTGGTGTTCTGGTTTGAAATTTTGGTAGATCTTTGTTGGTTGAGTTAGTCCATAACTTGGTTAAGCTCAACTAAAAGGTTAAACCTGCAGGTGAGCTGTAGATTGCTTAATCTAAGGGCTCAAAGTGGGGTAGTCATTAACAGTTTCTAGATCATATTAACTTTATCTCTTTCTTACCTATTTGTATTTCTTGTTGCTTTGGTTCATATAATCTTTCTCAAATGATTCTGTTGGTTCACTTAGGATTATCTAACCAATGCTCAAACAAAAATAACACACATAAAATCATAGAACACATATAAGAGGAAATACATGTATGCATAAAATAATGAATGAAAAGTTTTATCTTGGACCAAAATTTGGCACTTTATTTAATAAGAGTTGGATTACAATTTCTGAGTTGTTACAGGACTCCACTAACCCGGCATCCCCGGGATGGCCAGAACTAGAGGCGCCGGAGCGGGGATTCCGTATCCCGGGCTCTAGGGAAGGATCCTATACTAGGGTGAGCAAGTGAAAGAGTTTGTTTGATTATCTGAACCCCGCATACTTGTGTATGACGATCCGTGGATTTCTCCCGGCAGATGTATCGAATCTTGTGGGTAAAGTGTACCCCCTCTGCAGAGGTTTTCAAACTATTCGAATAGCCGAGTCCGCGGTTATGGACAGTTGGCAAGCTGTACTTGACTTTTGTCAGGAATAAAAGTGACATTAGTGAACATGGTGAATGACTTGACTTGACAATGATGTTGACACACTTGAAGTTCCTCTTTAGATTGAACTTAGAGAACTAAACTTCTTTTCTACCAATGAACATTCTTGGGAAATAAAACTAGCTTTTGCAAAGAAACTTAGTGCTTAGTCCACTATGCCAAACTTGCATCCCTACTTCATCATTTCATTTATAAGATGGTTTGCGAGTGCATCCAATGTACTCATGGCTGTGTCCCTAGCTATCAACTTGGCCAGACTATGGGGAAGAGTACCAGGAGGAAGGGTATGAAGAAGAGTACCAGAACTAAGCTCGTCTCCATGAGTCGCCGTTGCCTGTAGGGTGAAGGCATGGACCCGAAGACGTTATTTCCGCTGCTATATTGTGTTGTATTATGAACTTGGTCTCTATGACCATTGTATTTGAACCTTCGTATTGTAATGTCTATGGAACTGGTTACCAACTACGTTATGTATATCGCAACAATGGTTCTGGGATTGCGGTGGAATACATAACGGGCACTTCAAATTTGTATCAAATTTGAGGTCGTCACATCTCGCAAGAAGGGTGTTGCTGCGTTCTTCAAGAACTTGTGGGAGATGTGTCGCAGCTCTTATGATGTGGCTCATAGGAGCATGGAGATGAGTCAGGAGACCCGGAGGAGGCAGAATGAGTTCTTGGCTGTTAGGGACAGTGCTGTTCCCCCCGTTGGACATGAGTTGGATCCGGTCCCGTATGTCAACTATGTTATGCCGCCTCTTGATGATGACATGTTTGCTGGTATTGAAGACTTTGAAGACTTCGAGCCACCCTCTGAGCCAGAAGATGCTGATGAAGGAGAAGGTGCTCATGGAGAGGATGATCCGGAGGGTTCTCCTGTCCCCAGTGAAGATTTTTGAGCGCTAGCATCGCCTACTCTCTTGTCCCTTTTTGGTTTTTTGATGCCAAAGGGGGAGAAGAGTATAGAGTCTCTAGGAATAAACGTCGCATGACACAAGCCTCGCTTTCATTTTCCTTGGTTCTTAAGTGGCTTGTGTCCATTTGCGTTTTATTTGCCGTTTTATCTCTCAAACTTCGTGGAACCCTATCGTGTGTGGACAAGTGTGTACTTTAATTATGCACTATGCACTTTATGTTTATGTTTGGATATGTCTATGTTTGCTATATTATTATCTATCCATGATATTATCGTGTCCATGCTATGCTTGGTTCCTATTGATGGTGGGGGAGCTCCCTATAATCTAATTTTTGCACTTTGCATTCCAAAAGCAAATTCTACCATGTGCATATGTTATGGGGGAGCACTCTCACTACTCACTAGTGACCTTGTTTCGTTTCTCCTATGAGACTCTAACATAGTTTGTCATCGTAAATCAAAAAGGGGGAGATTGAAAGGACATTTGTCCCTTTCTACTTTTTTGATTTACAATGACATGACTATGTTTTGTGTGAACTAATATTTGAATTATATGCATACAGGTTTTAGTTCACAGGTGAAGGGGTTCTAATGCATAAAAAGAAATATGGTGGAATCGCCTGCCGAAAGTGGTCAAAATTGGTCTGGCCGGCCCCCAGACCGGACCACCCGGCGGTAGACCGGACTGGCCCGGCGGGGCCGCCGGACTGATAGTCTGAAGGGGTTTTCGGCGGGCCGCCAGATCCGCCCGGTCCACTGCCGAACTCCCGGTGAGGTGTCCGGTCCCGCCGGACTTACCGCCGGGCCGTCCGGCCCAGAGGCCGGCGGCGCCGGACTTATCGCCGGAATTGCTGCTGTGTGCTCCCTCAACGGCCAGATTCCAACCTACCTATAAATACCCCTTCTCCCTGCTTGGGTAGGGTTAGAACTTCACCAACAATTGTTCATCCTTGAAGCTCTCACCTACCCCCATTGGAAAAACACCAAATTCCATGGATCTCCCTTTCTAGCCAACCAAAGCTCTTGATCTTTGGAGGATTGAAGGAGGAGGCACCGATCTACATCTTCACCAAAGGAATTTCATTTCCACCTCCATTTGCTTGGAGGATTTGCACCTTGGGGCTCTTGTGACCCTAGGTGTTGTAATTGGTTGATTGACTTGTCTTTGTGGTGATTCTTGCCTCCGTGGCTTTCTTGGGAGCCTCCAATTGAGTTGTGGAGTTGTGCCCCAAGCTCCGTGTAAGGGATTCGTGGTTCCCCCAATACCACCGCTTAGTGGAAACGAGCTAGCCTCCGTGACTTGCTCACCGGAGAACAAGGTGAGCCTTTGTGGCGTTGGTCGACTCCGTGTCACCACACCTCTCCAACGTAGACGTACTTCCCCTCAAAAGGAAGGAACTACGGGAATACATCCTTGTGTCTCCGGTCTCCACTCTTCGGTTATTTCTTTCCCTTACTTGTATCTTGCTAGTTACTTGTTTACTTGCATGCTTGCCACTTATAGGAAATTCACCTAGTTGCACATCTAGTGAATTTACTTTGTGTCAAGCCTTAAATTTGAAAAAGATTAAAATTTGACTTAGCGCCTATTCACCCCCCCCCTCTAGTCGCCCGTACCGATCCTTTCAACAAAGAACTTGAAGAAATGTTGAAATGAAGAGTGCACAACACCAACGATGCATTGAGGAAGTGGAAATAAGAAATGGAGCAATGAAGACAGTTATAGAATAGACCACCATTACCTCTGCCTTATAGAACCAACGATATCGTAATAATCTAATGATCATACCAAATTGGGGTATGACCATACTAGATTGTTAGTGTTTGAACTAGTTTGTTAGATGGTTGAATGTTTGTTAGATGTTGCTTGTAAGATAAATTGCCTTGATCTGTTGTGTTTGGGTTGGAATCTTTTTGAGATCCCTTCTATCTAATTCTTATCTATGCTAAGACCTAAACTTGTCCTAAAACCCAAATCGAAGTATTCTCAACGATAGAACAACCACAATAACCTCAGATGGAGATAATGATACAAAGGACAACAGCAAGGTTCAGTGTTTCAATTACAAGGAACTAGGACATTACTCATCCAAATGTCTGGAAGGAAACAACAAAGCAAACACACAAGGAAGCATGAAGAAGGACCTCAGTGTGATCACTTGTTTCAAGTACAATCAAAAGGGACATCTCAGCTTGGTCTTCTGATTGACCCAAAGAGTGACCCCTCAATGTCCAAAGTAGTTCAACAACTACCTTGTAGGATAGAAGCCCTACAATGGAGCAAGGTTATACCCAAGCAACCCTTGAAGAAGGTGTATGCCCAAGGTTATGAATAGACACCCACCAATTGGAAAGGAAGAAAGAAACCAACTATGGGTTCAAAAGATGACCACTGCCAAGTTAAAACCAAGGTGTTTCTAGTTGAACCCAAGGACCTAGACTACCCACAAAGATTTATTTTAAGGGTGGTAGCCACCTAGGTAACCCAAACCTATCCTTCTTTCTAGCCTCTCCAATCTCGGGGACGAGATTTCTTTTAAGGGTGGTAGTCTCTAACATCCCAAGATTTTATCAAATTTTGGGGGAATTTTTTTTGCTTTTATTTTACTTATGTTGATTGAAAATTCACAGGGATTTGAAACTTTTGAGTTATTTAAAAAATTTATTAGAAAACTATTTCAAACTTTCTAATAATTCTTGAAGACTCTTTTGAGAAAATAAAATTTCAAAAATAGTATTGTGTATTTATGCAAACCTAGGCAAGCATATTTGCATAGGAAGTATTTATAAAATGATTTATTTTATATAAAGTTTGCATTTCCAAAAATATATTTGAAAATGAATTTAAAATATTATTTCATAAAATATTTTCTCTGATTTTAAAGGATTATTTTCCAAACTATATTGCTATTTTGCATTATGCAAATAAAGCCCTTTTTGACCAATTTATAAAATTTTATTTGAAAATTAAATTTATTATGAAAATTTAGTTTTTATTATTTTAAAATGTTATGTTGATTTTTAGAAAAATTTAGAAATTGGTTTGAGCTCATTTGGAGCTAAAATGCAAAAGTTATGAAAGAAATAAGAAAAGAAAAAAAGAAAAAAAAGTAATCCGAGCCGACCGGACCGAACCGGCCCAGCCGGCCCGTCATCCGCGCCTCTTGGTGCGGCGAATACTACGCGCTGCCCACGTCGCGCTCAGCCCGCGCGAGCCAGTCCAAGTTTCTCCGATTTTCTTTTATTTTCCCGATTTTTCAGAACCTATCACCATTCAAACTCGAATATCTCAAAATCTACGACGTCTTTTTCAGATCCATTTGTTTCTACGCTTTCCTAACTCGAAATCCTATTTCTCCAACCGACCTAGCCTCTATATATAGCCCCCACCTCCGTACATCTGACTTTCTTTCGCCGAAATCCCAAAATCCTCTCTCCCGAAACTTTGTTTCGAATATTTGAGCCTCTAAACTTCGTTATTTGCCTTTGCCATCTAAATGAAAGTTGTAGATCTCGTCGAGGCGCTTCAATCCGGACCAACCTCATCTCTTTTCGTCCACCGTAGCTCGAATAATCCGGCCTCAAAAATTTCAGATCTGATGTACAAGATTAGGTCTTGAGGCTAGCTCGTTTCTCGAAATCCAAATTCCTTTGGTGATTAGATTCATCTTTCAATTCTCTACAACTTACTTATGGTGAGTTTTTCATTTTGAGGTACAGATCTATGTCTTTGAAACAGATCTAATTTCGAGTTAACCGGAGCCAAATCGATCTCGAACATCATCCCGAATCGCCGCGCCTTGAACACGGAAGTTGTTCCTCTCATCAATAGCTTTCCAACGCCGCATGTCTCACCTTGTTTGGTTCAGTAAGCTAGGAGCATAAAGTGGTCAAAGTTTCAAATCTCATAAGGTATAATTCAGATCTAGTCTACCTCGTTGTCCCAATTGCAAAATTAGTTTGTAGGATATAGTAATTCTCTATAAGTTTATATAAAAAGTTTCTCAAAATAATGAACTTTTTCTGTTGACTTTTCTGACGTCATCAGTCAACTCAGTCAACTGGTTAAAGTCAATTCCGATTAATTCCCGAATTTAAAATTTCAGAAAATAAGATAAACTTCGGAAATTCATATCTTTTGATCTGTAACTCAAAAAATAACAAATAATATACCATTGGAATCCTTGAGACATGTAGAATCCAAAATGGTGCAATAATATTTCATAGTTTCAGTAATTAATTTGAAATCATTTTCAAATTGAATTAAATCCTTCTATTACACTAATTAATTTATATCTTTTGTTCTACACATCTAAAAATTACAAATTTGTAGTCTTTGGAATTCTCTAATCTTGTAGAACATCATAGAGTCAAGAAACATCAAAGTTGATATGTGCACACACTTTGTGCATTCAAATCTATCTAAATCACTACTCTGATCATAACTTGAGTTCTCAAATTTATTTTAGAATGATTCCAAATGCATTAGCTTTGTTTTACTGCAAGCTATCCATTAGTATCACTTCCAAATTTTCTTTAATAACTTCACAATTATTCAAATTCAAATATGAGGATTTGAGTAATTACCTTCATAGGTTAATTCTAATTTTTTTCAGCTTATTTCATTTGTACAATAGTAAATCCTATGATCAAACCTATTCACCCACATCATCTTGACACCACCTTGACACATATTATATCTATCTAAATCTTGTTTGTCTAACCCACACATATTCAAATTTCAATTGAGCTATTTGAGTAAAATTGTGATACATCTCAATCTTAGTTACTACTTTTGCCAATGTGGTGTTGCTATTGCACTATTTGACACTCATGTAATCTAAATTAACATGAGACACTCCAAGTTCTATTCATGCTTTGGTAAAACATAAAGACAACATCAACTATATCTTGCCTAGTTCAATTCTCACCAATCATTTGATCTTGCCACTCAAGCTCTTAAATCCATATCTCACAATCCATAATTATTTTGTCATATCTATTCTTTCATAGTATCTCAAGAAATCTAAAATGTTGAATAAACTCTATTTAATTGTTTGTTATGCTTGATTGTGATTGTATGGTGTGTTTATGTTGTGCTATTTTTTGTGCTATAGCTTTGTACGGAGAGCTACGTGCTTAGTTGAGAGAAGTGAAAAGATCGTGATCTTCAAAAAGGCAAGCGATACACATTCTTCTACCTATTTTTACTACTGCATTAGTGTTTTCCAGTAGTATGCATGATAAGTTGTTTTTCAAAGAAGTTTATGCAATGCTAGATCCTAGTAGTGTGTAGCCAACACTTGAACCCCAACCTTTGCTAGGATTGCTACTGTTGTTTTGAAAGTGTTGCCTGCTGCTTAATTTAAAAGTACCAACTTCAATGAATCACTTGGGTAGAATGGTAGTTTGGGTTAGTGGCTACTCAGGGCTGCATACCTAGGGAAAGGACCTAGAGTATGTGGTGTCTAGTTTAGTTAGTGGTTGCTCAGGGCTGCATGCCTAGGGGAAGGACCTAGAGTATGTGGTGGCTTGAGAGTGCACTTATGTTTGAACAAAAGAATCTCATCACTTTTTTTATAAATTAAAATTGATTAGTCATTCGAGGGATGGACTCGGGTGTCTAAGTAGTTCAAGATAGACTTAATCATATGGGGTCATTCCGACGGATATACTCGAGTGATTTCCATGTGCTCATCTCAAAAACCTTTTCAAAGAAATTAAAAATGTTTTGATATAGGATAAAACTTGCTTTATGCAAATTAGCCAAAGATCCACCAGCCAAAAGTCATGTAGTATAGTCTTTTCACAAATGCCACCAAATATGTGTCATTTGCCAGTACGTTGTTGTACTGACCCCTCTGGGGCTGCATATTCAAACGTGCAGGTTTTTATTCGGAAAGGAACGACCAGTAGGATCTCGAGTCTACATTCCAACATGTCTGCCTGTGGCACTTGATGAAGATGGAGGCTCATTGCTACTATGCTTATGTTGTGTACTCGTAAGGTTGAAGACCTTTGTAACTGGATTTACGTATTATTATTGATGCTATTGCAATGATTACTTATTTTGTACTGTGGTGCTATCTACTGATCCAGGGAATGGCACAGATACACAGAAGTTCTGTCTTTTGATAAGGTAGGGTGCTACAGTATCCGAATGTCATACCTGTCAGAGAGTGAAGGTAGAACATCAGAGTCCTGCTGGACTTATGCAACCTTTCAGTATTCCCAAGTGGAAGTGGGAAGAGATTGGAATGGACTTTATCACAGGATTACCACTGACACCAAAGAAGAAAGACATGATCTGGGTAATAGTTGATCGACTGACTAAAAGTGCACATTTCTTAGCTGTCAATCAGAAAGATTCCGGAGAGAAGTTAATAAATCTGTATGTTCAAGAGATAGTAAGCAAGCATGGAGTACGCAAGACAATAGTATCGGATCAAGGATCCGTATTCACTTCAGCTTTCTGGACGCAACTACATGAAGCTTTAGGATCCAAACTGGACTTTAGTACTGCTTACCATCCACAGATGGGAGGCCAAACTAAAAGGACCAATCAAATTTTGGAGGATATGCTCCGAGCATATGCTTTAGACTTCGGAGGATCATGGGAAGAACACTTACCACTGGCAGAGTTCTCTTATAACAAATAGCTACCAAAGCAGTATCCAAATGGCACCATTTGAAGCACTCTACGGAAGGAAGTGCCGATCACCTATTTGCTGGTATGAACCAGTAGCCAGTAAGGAGTTTCATCCAGACTATGTCAAGGAGAAACAACATGTGATTGATATTATTTGAGACCAATTAAAGATCGCTCAAAGTCGACAGAAAAGCTATGCAGATTCCAAGAGAAGGATATGGGAACCGCAAGTTGGGGACATGGTTTATCTAAGGGTTAGCCCGATGAAGGGGGTACATCGTTTTGGAGTCAAGGGAAAACTAAGCCCAAGATACACTGGACCGTTCAAGATTCTAAGTTAGAGTCGAGGAGTAGCCTTTAAACTAGAATTGCCAAAGGAACTATCTAAAGTCCATAATGTGTTTCATGCTTCTCAACTTCGCAAGTGTATGAAGACACCGCAAGAAACTATATCCTATAATGAGATTGAATTGCAAGCTGACTTGACTTATGTTGAAGAACCATCAAAGATTCTAGCAGAGAATTGGAAACAACTCCGTAATAGAGCCATCAAGTATTGCAAAGTACAATGGAAACATCACCCGGAAAGAGAAGCTACATGGGAAAAGGAAGATGATCTAAGGATAGCCTATCTAGATTTCTTCAGGTACATCTTACCCCAAACTTCGGGATGAAGTTTTTATTAAGGGGGGAAGTCTGTAACATCCCAGCATGTAGGACAACTCCGGGGTAGTTTAGAAGGGCTTTTGTGCATAGCATCTAAAATTATGGGATTTTTTCGCGCTTTTATCACTAAAACCTAAGGGGGATCGATTCTCTCTTCGAGGGGGTATGGTATACTCTCGGAGTGCGAAAGAATTGGACATGAACTCTTTTGATCTATTGCTTGTTGAGAATTGATGAAATGAAACAACTAAAACCCTAGTTATAAGCTTTGGAACTTAAACTGGAATTTGAATCAGGTTTGAATTTGAATCTTGATTGATTGAATTAACATTGAAAGACACATTTAGAAAGGATAAATATTAATAGAGAAAGAATATTTAGAAGTATAAACATCAATAAAGAGAGAGAAAACTTGAACTTTATTGATCATCAACACACATTACATTGTCTTTACATAATTCAAGGATAAAAGAATAATTACAAATTGGAATGAATAAAAGAATATTACAACAGGAGAATAGAAAGATTGCAAGTTTACAAATCCTAAGAAAAGAAAACTACATGTCTTCTTTCTTTCTTTTCTTCTTTTCTTCTTCTTGGAACCTACAACCAAAATATAAACAGCAAAATCACCAGAATGGTAATTACCAAGTGGCAGGCAAGAAAAACTATGCCACTGTAGATAATCATCAAGCTGTTTGAGCTTATCACCAAGCTCCCGAGGGGAAATATCTCAAGACAGCCGAGCAGGGCAAGCCAGCCCACATCAGCTCACTCACTAAGTGCATGAACCAAGGTGTCAAGCCCCCAGGTAACAAAGGCTAGTATAAAAGCATCACAGAGGGTGAAATTGCTCGGCCACGAACACAGCCGACCAAGAACAATACCATCACACCACCAACAGCAACACACCAAGAACATCACCACAGTTGAGATCACATCATCATCACAGAATCACCACCACACAATCAACCCTGCTCGTGAGTTGAGCAACAGGGAAGATTTACACCACCAGCACACATCAAATCAACCAAACCATCAAAGCCAAAGACCAACATGGTCACATAGTTCAACTAGGAACTAGGTCAAGCAGCTAAGAGGAGCAGGCTTGCCACAAGAAGCAAGAAATCAGAAATATCTAGAAGAACAAGCTACTCTTCAGCAGTAGGTTATTATTAAACCACAACACACATAAGTGCTAGGAGAAAACTCACAAGTTTATCTCCCAGGCAGACTGCACAGAGCACAGCCACAAATAAATCAAGCAAAGCTTGATGATAAAAGAGCTTTGGTCATCACTTGGATGTCCAGGAGGCCATGACCTTGAATACAAGGCCATCCACAACACCTACTCCCTAACACATAATCTTACCTGGGAATTTCTCAAAGGAAATACTCACAGAAATAAGAGCAAGGCCAGGAGTGGCACATGGGTTGCCTAGCTAACAAGACTCGGGCCCAAACCTAGAAATCCATCAGCTTTGTAAATGAAATTGCTCAAATTTGAATAAGCATCTGGGAAAAAGTGGACAGGGACACTTTTAATCAATTAAGCCACCAGCAGACCACCACAGAGGGTGATCCACTCTCAAGAGCACTCAATTAAGCAGCCAACACCCACAGTAACTATGCACACCTCAAGGAGATATCACAGTGAAGCAGTTAGCCAGAAGCTACTGCAAGAGCCACAACAGCAGTCATGGAATATAGCATCACTACTAGGAATAACCAAGCTCAACAGAACTAGTTTGCATCACTACATCAGCACAACAGAAGCACTGCAAGAAAGTGCAGTGAGGCTGTTAACAGCACAGCTCAATTAACGGCAATATTCAGTGATAACTAACACATAGTTATCCATGCACTTGATAAAATTGATCAAGACCAGCCACTAGCAAGCTCTTAGCTAATCAAGCAACAGCAGTAACTGAATAATTAAACAGTAAAAGATCACTATAGCATTCAGTTAACTGAAGCCAGCAAGCTTCAGTTAATAGTGTTAACTGAAGCTATGTTTGAAACTGACAGTAGCAGCAAGCATACACATGATCAAGCTCGAGCTACAAGAGTACTGAACCAAGAGTGATCACAGAGCATGAATCTCACACATCACCACCAACCCTAGTTCATCAGCAAGAGAGCAAGCTTAGGGTAGAAACCCTAATTCCTTTGGAGGTTGAACCATGACCAGATCAAGCTCCAGGGAAGCACAGAGAAGAACAGAGGGGAGTAGTGGAGGAGAAGGACTTACTTGACGCCCAAGAGATACCACCATGGCATGGCGAGGTAGTGCCCGCGCGGCCACGATGGCACCAAGCCAGGGAATGGCGCCGATGACATGTCGGCGAATCACCTAACTCGCCAAGCACCAGATCTCGCTGAGGAGAAGGCCAAGCAACTTGAGATCAAGCTCGAGGTCGCCATGGCCGAGGTCCAGAGCATCGGAGGTGAAGGAGACAAGAGCACCAGGGGTAATCGATTAGATCTCACGGATAGGCAGGACCACCGTCGCAGGATCTATTCATTGCGACCCATCTCAGCGGCGGACTCCGACGGAGCTCGTCGAAATCGAGCGTGGCGGCGGTGAGGTGACGCAGTCGCCAGGGCTCGGGCGCGAGAGGAGGAAGAAGCGAGCGAGGGGGTGCGGCCGGTCGGTTTGACCGAAGCCACCTAGTCGGGTTCGACCAGGTAGGCCGACGCCGACAGGTGGGCAGGCCTGGCAGGAGAGATTGAGAGGGTTTTTAACTAAATTTAAAAAAACAGAAAATTGAATAGGAAATAAAGGGTTTTTGGAAAAACCTTTTAACACTTAATAAAAAGCAGAAAACAAATTGGACTTTGCAAAAATAACCCTAACTGATTTTTGAGCTTTTTATCACATAATTAATGACTTGGTAAATATGAAGAAATTGTTCATAATTAAATTATGGGGTTTTCTTTTAAAGGAAAAACCTCTAGAAATGATTTAAATGAGAAAGAAAAAGGAAAATAACATTCTTGAAATAAAATAAAGTAAATCCATTCAAGAATTTATCCTTAGCATTCTTGAATGAATTTCACATAATATATACTCTGGTAAATTCATAACTAGGGTATATACACTTTTAATAAATCACCCTATAAAGATAAATAGGAAAGGGAACTTTAAAAGACTTTTTCTATAGTTGTGAGATATCTAAGAAAAATCTAATTAGAATAGAACTCATTATCAAAATTGAACTCCATTCCAGAATATTGAAGAATATTCTTGAATGAAGTAATTGATAACATATACTCTTTAAAATCATAAAAGGAGTATATAAATTCTAGGATGAAAATAAAACACTTCTAGGGGGGTTTAAAGGGAACACACACACCTTAAAGGCATGCATTATTTGAATCTTTAACCATTGCCCTTATCGGACAATGATGCTGTTTTCCAGAACCCGAGGTCCCGGGTCACTTCAACAAATCCAACTGCACTACCTTGCAGTTTGCAGGCAAGTTCACTCTTGCTCATATCTCTTGTTTATCTTTAACAAAGTACTTGCAAATATACCGGTGGTATTATTATTATGATTGCATTTAAAAGCAAAGGTTCTGCTTTTCTTGAATAAATATGACTAGTGGTTAGCAACCACGGTGGTTGTCGACCTAGGAAGGTGGGCAGTGGGACCATGGTAAGAGTATGGTGGAGCTCCCACTGTAACTGGAATGTTCACCTAGGATTAATAACCAATATCGCCAGTGATTCTTGTGCCGTAAAATATGGTCAACCATAGGGTCTGGAATGGGACAAAAGAGTCAGCTGTATCTTTTCCCTCTTGCATATCAACGGACGCGCCGTTCTGGAGCAGTTGTCTCCCTGCAAGGAGCTTCGGGATGGGTGGAATCCCCCTAATGATTCCCCGGTCCTAGCGGTCTATGATGGATTGCGGCAACGATAGGGGTAGAGTGCCGAGGCCGGTGTTACCACATGGCGTAACCAAACCGGTGGGGGTAACTCATTGTCAGGAAGGACAAGTATGCCGAGGTCGGCAACTACCAAAGTGTAGACCGGCGAGGGTAGCGAACCGAAGTTGGAGCCGCAAAAGGGTGGGTATGCAAGGTCGTGGGAAGGAACAGTGATTGGCTCGGATCAACAGTTGGGCCACATACCAAGGAAGTATGGACCCTAAACACAAATCTATTAGCAACATTAGTGTAAGCATAACATTGAATCAACCCTTTTTGCTTCAGGTTTCAACTCAAAACCACCACATATAAAGCATATACTACTGTAGCAACTTCCCCAAAAGTTCCGTGATCAAAAGAACTAAAAAAGAAAGCGATAAAGCAGCAAACACAAATATTGGCAGAAATCTGTCAAAACAGAACAGCTGACAAAGGTCGAATTTTTAGATGGTTTTTTGTTGCTCAAATCAAAAAGTGTTCAACTAATGAAAGTTTGGATATAACCTGGGGCATATGCACAAGAAATCGCAGGTCCAAAAGATATACAGAGAATTTTCACGAATTTTTACGGTGCAACACCGAAAACTGTTTCAGGACAGCAACATCCCCAAATCTTACCTCACTCAAATTAGAGGCTTCTCTTGGCAAAAAAATGAAGTAAAAAGGATAAGGAGAGGTTATTACAGTAGTAATAACTTCCAAGACTCAAATAAAAGAAAAAGAACTGAATGTAAAAACATTAGGTTATCTCCCAAGAGTGCTTTTCTTTAACGCCTTTGAGCTAGGCGCAGAAAGTGCGAATCAAGTAATATCGAAGGAGTCATTAAGATCAACTGCAGAAGTCTTTTCAACAATGAATTGAATTGTGTCCAAATGAGTTTTTGAAGATCCCTTATGATCACTTTTTGGTACACTACCTTCATCAAAAAGGTTTTCAGGACAAATCCAAAAAAAAATTCTCTTCCAAAGCATCATGAATTCCTAAAAGTTTACAAGGTATTGGCACTCTAAAATCATTGGGTGTACCAACAAATTCAACAGGCGAGCCAAGCTTATTAAATTTCTTAAAAACTTCCCTAGCCTCAATGGCAACATCTCTAAATTCTATGCGCAAAGTTTCCAAGATAAAAGCTTTCTTTTCAGGATCCTCAATATCATGAAGCTTAAGGAACATGTGTTGCATAAAAGGATTAAGGCTAGCAAACCTAGCTTCCAACATGTGAATTAAATAAGCAGAAGCAACTTCATAATTAGGAGCAAGCTCAGCCAAAGATTTTTCCTCAACATCTTTATGCATACTAATATGATTAAAGATCTCCTCAATGTTACTTTTTCCAATAATTGAACCACTACCTACTGAGAGGTCCTCCAAAACATACTTAGGGAACAACATAATGAACTAAGAGTAAAGAAATAACAACTATAAAGGATACTAATTTTTTTGGGTTTTTTTGATAAAACAATGCAAGTAAAAATAAAGTAAAGCAAAACTTAAAATAAAGTAAAGGATGTGCGTGCGAAACTCCCCTTGCAGAAGTCTTCTTTTTCCCCGGCAACGGCGCCAGAAAACTTGTTGATGGTGCGGTGATGATGGTGTGGGAGCTTCTTCTTCAAACCCTAGCAATAGCGACAGAAAACTTCTGGTGTCAGTTGACGTGGGAATGTGTAGTAAATGACCGGCCAGTTGGAAACCTCAAGAGAAGGTTTGATGAATATAGCAGCAAGTTTTCCCTCAGTTATGAAACCAAGGTTTAATCGTCTAGGAGGAAAAAGACAATACTCCAGAAGGTGATGCCCACTAGCTGCGTGACACTCTAACAAGGGCGCCGTTAATGATAACTTGTTAGCGTGTCTTCAACCAGTAGCAACGTGGAACCTGCACACAACACAACCAAATACTTTGTTCCCAACTTACGATGAGGTTGTCAATCTCACCGGTTTGCTTGAAACAAAGGGTATGAGCATATCGAGTGGAAAGCAATAGTAGTATGCGAGTAAAGTAAACAGTGTGAGTAAAGTAAATAGGTGATAGCAATATAAAGGAAATAGGACCGGGGTCCACAGTTCACTAGTGGTGTCTCTCCATAAGATAAAATAACACATGCTGGGTAAACAAATTACAGTTGGGCAATTGATAGAATAAAGACAACGTGCATGTCGAGAGGATCACTATGAGATTTACTCTGGGCATTACAACAAGATACATAGACCGCCATCCAACTGCATCTATGACTAATAATCCACTTGCGGCGAATCAATCCGACAACTCCACAAGTATTAAGTTGCGAACAACAGATAATTGCATTAAGCAAAGTGTGTAGTGTAAACAAAGCATATGCCCTTGAGCATATGAATGTTGTTTTCCCCCTAATGGCAATAGCACATCTACAACCTTAGAGGTTTCTGTCACTCCCCTAGATTAAATAGAGGCATGAACCCACTATCGAGCATAAATACTCCCTCTTGGAGTCACTAGCAACTACTCGGCCAAGATAGCTACTAACAACGGAGAGCATGCAAGATCATAAACAACATAGAGATAACATAAGATAAAATTCAGTACATCCACTCAATCATAACACCAATATTCATCGGATCCCAACAAACACAACATGTAGAATTACATAACGGTGATCTCGATCATGTAAGGCAGCTCATGAGATCTAAACATGAAGCACATGGTGGAGAAGACAACCATCTAGCTACTGCTATGGACCCATAGTCCAAGTTAGACTACTCACTCATCGCGCCGGAGGCAAGCATGGCGATGAAGAAGACCTCCGGTGGTGATTCCTCTCTCCGGCAGGGTGCCAGGAAGAGCTTCTGGACCCTCCCGATCTTCGGGTCGACGGCGGCGGCGGATCATGATGTATTCTGGAAAAGTGATAGGGTATTTAGGTTTTTCTCGTCGGGGGGTCTTTATAGGCGAAGGGGCATCGTCAGAAGTGGTCCTGGTAGGGCTCACCACAGGGGGGCGCGGGCCAGCCCCTAGGCTGCGCCCCTGGTGGTGTGGCCCACTAGTAGCTCCTCTCCGTCTCCTCTTCGGTTCTCTGGAAGCTTCGGTAAATATCTGGACGTCTGGCTTTTGTTTCATCCAATTCTGAGAATATTTCCCGTGTAGCTTTTCTGAAACACAAAAACAACAGAAAATAGGGAACTGGCACTGTGGCATCTCGTTAATAGGTTAGCTCCGGAAAATGCATAAAAATGCCACGAAGTGTAACAAAACACTAAGCAAATGGTGTAAAAACAAGCATGGAGCATCAAAAATTATGGATACATTGGAGACGTATCAACCACCTCTGCAGAGTGTACAAAAAGTATCAAGATACTCCCTGTTCCAGGAAGGAGCAATGAACACGGCAGGAAAGGAGCCCATAGAAGCTCTAATAAACCTGTGAAGACTGACGGACATAGTTCTTTTGAATAAAACAAATCTTTGAAGAAATGATTATAAAAACTGCATTTGACCTAAGGATTTCTAGTCTATGGTCATAGCTAGTGCATCAAACACCTCTATTCTATTAAATGAACTTGCTGGGTAACGCTCGTTACTCACCCCACTCCCTTTTAACCCTTGCTTAGACTCGGAGGGCCAGTTTGAGGAGACTGAAGGAAGCCCGGAGGACTACGAGGAAGTCTACTATGAAGAGCCGGATTTAACGGGAGGAGTCAAAGGCATTGACTACACCATCTCCTATGGTCCCGACAAAGGACTCGAGGAGGAGACCGACAACTAGAGTCATAGGATAGAAGCTTTGGTCGCATCGAACACCTAGAATAAAGTGACTAGAGTTGAGCATCATGTTTAGTTTACTACTTTCATTTGCAGCTAAGGTTTGTAGTATCAAATTAGAACCATCTAGTGTTCCTCTTTGGACCTAGGAGGAACTGGAGTCCTTTGTAACTTTATGGCTTGTAATATTCAGTGCTTGAATAAAGACCGCTATGTTTCTGTTGTACCAATCTGAGGGATGTAATATTTGTGAATTGGTACTTCACGAGTGTTATGTCAACGACTTGTATACTACAACATGCAGTGGTATGCTGGGTAACCACAAACATAGATGTACACCGCGTATGTGTGGATTACACATCCCTCAATAAACACTGTCTAAGGGATCCCTTCCCGCTACCTCGCATAGATCAGATAATTGATTCAATGGCGGGATGCGCAAGGCATTCCTTTTTGGACCATATTTGGGATACAACTAAATCAAGTTGAAAAAACAAGATGAAGAAAAGACAACCTTCATTACACCATATGATGTCTTTTGTTATGAAGTAATGCCTTTCGGCCTCAAGAACGCAGGAGCAACTTACCAGAGGATGATGCAAAACTACCTCAAGAGCCAAATAGGTCAAAATATCCAAGTATAAATCGACGACGTGGTCATAACCATGAGAAAAGAGGAATCCTTAATCGATGACTTGAAGGAAACTTTCGACAACCTAGGCAAGTTCAAACTAAAGTTAAATCTGACCAAATGTTCCTTTGGCGTTGCAGCAGGGAAACTCCTAGGATTCTTGGTGTCGGCAAGAGGAATAGAGGCAAATCCAGAGAAGATTCAGGCAATACTAAAAGTGGGAAAACCAGAAAAATTGCATGAAGTGTAGCAACTCGCAGGGCGTGTAGCATCACTAAGTCGATTCGTCGCACGGCTGGGCGAAAAGGCTCTACCATTTTACGCACTCATGAAATTGTCAGATAAAAAATTCGAGTGGACAGAAGAAGTAGATGTAGCATTTGCACAACTGAAGAAAGTGCTCTCCACACGCTCGGTGTTGGTCACACCCAAGGAAAAGGAACCATTGTTACTGTATATCGCTGCCACGCATCAGGTGGTAAGTACAGTATTAGTAGTCAAATGAAGTGAAGAAGGGAAGGCACACGGAGTATAGCGCCCGGTGTACTTTCTCTGTGAGGTACTATCACCATTGAAGCAGCGTTACCCATACTACCAAGAACTCGCATATAGTGTGTTCATGACAGCACGGAAATTGTGACAATACTTTGCGGTTCATCCAATAATAGTGGTTAACAAAGCTCCACTATCAAACATACTAAACAACCCAGAAGCAACATGACATGTCTCCTTGTAGGGAATCAAACTCTCCCCCTGGACATCACGTATGAAAAAAGGAAGGCCATCAAATCCGAGGTTTTGCCAGATTTTACAGCGGAGTGGCTAGAATTGCAGAATACAGGACCTCCTGATCTATCGAGTGTCTGGACAATGTACTTCGATGGATCGAAAAGAGCCGAAGGAGCTGGAATAGGAGTAGTATTAATATCGCCACAAGGAGATAAGCTAAAATATGTGTTAAGGATGAGTTTTTCGCAAGCTTCTAACAATGAAGCCGAATACGAGGCTCTTTTACACGGAATGAAGATGGCGAAAGCATGTGGTGCCAGTCGACTAAGGATATTTGGGGACTCAAATTTCATGGTTCAGGAAGCAATGAATCGCTACAATGCCATCAGTGACAACATGACCGCATATCGGAATTTATATTACTATCTAGAAGGAACATTCGACGGGTGTGAAGTATCACATATCAATAGGACAAGCAACAAGGAAGCCGATCATCTCACAAATATTGGGTCCTAATGTTTACCGGTACCACCAGGAGTATTTTGGGAGGAAATCATGGAGAGGTCGTTAAAAGAAAACAAAACTTCGAGTACCAGCAAACCAGGTAAGCATGCAATAGCGGACTTGGGGGCTAGCAAAGAAGCGACAAAAAGCACGACGGAGCCGGAGGATGTCATGATGGTCGAGGTAACATTGATGCAGCCATATCTAGCTTATATGATCACTACAACAGATATGATATTTATTGACAAAATGGCTTGTTGACAAAGTCATGAACCGTCACAGAATGTCTTACTCATTGACGGTTTGGACATGGCGTCAATGGTTAGATGTAATGCATGACGTTTTAATTTTTTGTCAGTGTTATAACATCATGGATTACTTTCCCGGATGGGGTGTATATGCTGTTGACATATTTGAACCGTGGTGCATGCAAATTGTCACTGAAAATCAAGCAGGACCAACCTGTCAGTAGAGGAAAATAGATGTGAATTAAAGGAATGAATTTTTCAAAAAGTGTAGTCAATGGGGATTCGAGCACGTGACCCGTAGGTCAGTATTGGTTCTTGCCGCTCTGTTAAAGGTACTATTATTGATAAATAATTTGGCCTACTCACTTTTATATTAGAACTTACCGTGTACTATGTTATAATCACACGATCTGTGATTGTGTGATTGAGTGGAAAGATCTGGAGGAAACACTTATGTGTTAGACTCCTTTCATAGCCGTGGCTCTGTGAGGCAGGGTAGGATAAGGCGATCCATAAAGGTTCTCGTTGATCTGATCCCGTTCACCGTGGAGCCTAGGAGAGGACGTCGACGATGCTGCAATCCATTGGAGGCCCCATTGGGAGTAGGCACACGGCTGGACGGCCCTGTCGGTGAGTATTGTTGCGATGTCTTAGTGTATCAGATCTATTACATATTGCCCTTGTTCTAAATGTATTGTTGACGCTATAATCTAGATTATCATGTCAGAAAGTTATAATCCATTTGTACTCTTGGAGATCTGGGGCGGTCAAACCGCTTGAATATTTCTAAGTGACAGACACCTAAGTGTTAGCTGACAGAGATCTAGTTGTTGTCGACAACAGCCTGAAAAGCTAAAGTTAACTAACAAACAACACTGCAACACTTTAGAGTTTGCAAGTGCATAGTTTCACTTATTGTAGCTAAAAATTGAATTGCAGGTAATGGATCGTAATTGGATTAAGGATGGGAAAAAGTTCACAGGTCCATACATGAAAGGTTGTAACGAGTTCATGAAGTTTGTATGACAACACGTGAAGGAAGATGAAGCTATTTTGTGCCCGTGCACTCGGTGCCATAATCTTCTACGGCTTGATTAGAAAGATGTGTTAAAGCACCTAAATTGTAATGGTATGTCCCTGCATTATACTAGATGGATATATCATGGGGAGGCGTTTAGTGATGACAACAACCATAGTGAGGGTCATGGTGCATATGAAAGTGACAATGATGAAGAATTTTATGAATCAAATGAAAATAATTATGTGGATGATTCATGTGGTTCATGAATTGGAGAAGTCTGGAAATAAAGGTCCTAATGAGCTGAACTTTTTTTCAAAGCTATTGGAGGAAGCCAAGAGAGAGCTTCATGAGGGATGCACCACTTATACTAGGTTGGCATTTATTATGAGGCTCCTTGATATTATACAAACTAGTATGCGCCAACTACGATACAGGCTTAAGAAGGAGTACCAAGACAAGATTAAAGATCTCGGCCATGAGGACCCTCCGAGACCCACCTGCCAGAAAACTACAGGTCCCACCTGCCAGGAACCACCGGGTCCCACCTGTCAGAATGCCCCCATGTCCCACCTGTTAGAATGCCCCCAGGTCCCACCTGTCCAAACACTCTAGGATTTTTTGGGATTTTTTCACATACACATACTCACACACGCGCGCACACACACATACTCACACTCACACACTCACATAAACACACTCTCACACTCACACACATAATGCTTATAGGGATTGAAAGAGTAATAGTTTCAGTAAGGTATAACGGGTATAGGGATAGCTCATGCAAATGGAACTTGGAAGTTAAGCGTGCTAGGCTCGGAGCACATTGAGGATAGGTGACCGAGTGGGAAGCCATTGTTTCGGTGTGAACTGAGGAGATTTCAGGTGTGATAAAATGGTCAAAAAATCATATATGCATAGTTTTTCATATTATTTAGTTTTTACAATTTTAATTTTTTTGGATTCTTTTGAATTATTTTAATTTTCTGAAATTTTATCCCCAGCGCACCTATCACTAGTTCGCTAGGGATAAAATGTTATCCCCGGCGCACATACCAAATGCACCAGCGGTAAATTTTTTCCGTGGTGCACCGTAACATTCGCCAGCGGTAAGCATTACCACCGGCATGTAGGTCACCGGCGAACCAAAATACTTCAGGGATAAGCAATTTTGGTGCGCCAGAGATAGCCTTTTCTCTACTAGTGCACACGAGTCCCGCCGAGCGCAACGGAAATATTGACGCAAAAATAGGGAACGGGGGAGTCAAACTCACAACCTTCCAGGCGGTAACAAGGAACCATACCACCCCGGCAGGCCGGTTTGTTGATAGAATACAACACTGCAACTTATTAACTCATACGTCTGTTTACTGGGCCTGGGCCACCATGACCACAGTCGTCCTAACTTTTTCTTCCTTTTACTTCACACCATCGAATGGGCCAACAGCCCACAGGCTTATAGAAAGGACATATAGAGGAAAAACATTGGGCTTTGTAACAGTGTAAGCCCAACACAAGTAAGACTTCTAAAAAAAAGTTAGAATACTAATTTCAATGTTAAATTTGCATATGACCTTGGATTAACTTGATCATGAAATCAATTTAGTTCATCTCGGAAATATACACAACTTTTTGTTGGCGATTTTCTAATTTCACCTTATCTCGAGTGCATGGTCTATTTTTTTTTTATAAAATTGACTACCACTAGGACCCAGCTTTTGAGGTCCCATATTGCAGTGCCTACGTTGAAGTTGGCTGAGGTGTTGTTGGGTACATTTTGCATTGTTCTTCGGTCTACCATTTCATATAGCTTAAATTTTTGTACTTTTGTTAGTATTTTTAGAAATGTGTATCCCTATATGTTTTGAAAGTTCATATAATAAGAAAAAATATCTTATGATACAATATCGGTGATGCAACGAGCATATTTCATCAGAGATCAACACCACACGGAGTTTTATAAAATCCTAAACATACCTAATAACATTCATGTCATCATTTTGACCCCATCAACGATAAGAAATTCAATAAACAAACTTAAAACAGAAAAAAATTGCATTGTGTTGATCTAGTTACCTGTCATGGGTAACAAATGGAGAGGTGTGCGTGCCATGTTGTCAAAAGTTCAAAAAATCAAAAAAATGTGAAACATTCGCATTGTGTCATGTTATGTGACCTGGTTGGAAGGAAAACTAACAAACTTGGACTATCGCTAATATTCTAGAAAACCCTTCTCAGAAATGAGCTATCATGTAGAGAGTTCAATGGTTTTGAAGCAAAATGAGCTAGGTCCTGGCCAAAACTATGGATAGTTTGTTCAAATGACCTCATATTGTGCACATGCGTGCGAATTGGGATGTCAAACAATGTTCATTTTGGGTGTTTTCTTTTTCTTCGCATAAAAAGTTCATTTTCTATTTTTTTAGTGTTAAAAATGGTTTTTTTTGAAATATCTACCAAATATTTGATGTTTAATTGGACCACGAGAGTTCTATAAAATAACAAATCATATTTTATGCACAAAGCACCAAATGTTTGAGTGTCTAAAGTTTTCCATGTATCTCTCATAAAAAAGACAAACTTCTACCGAATCAGCTGGAAACGAGTCAAATTTGAACTACAAATGCCTCATAGTATGTTCATGATTTTTCCCAAAAACCATTTATAGCTTCACAAGTATATATTTCATCATAAATCCAATAATAGTTTTTCAAGACTCAACCCCTAGTTTAAGAAGGGTCATGCTCGTCGTTTTGACCATATTTTGAATCGAGCATAAGAAATTCAAAAAAATCAAAAAAATGTTAAACCTTCACATTGTGGCATGTTATGTAACCTAGTTGCAAGGAAAAATAACAAACTTGGACTATCACAAATATTCTAGAAAACCCTTCTCAGAATTGAGCTACCATGTAGAGAGTTTAATGCCTTTCAAGCGAAATGAGCTAGGTCCCGACTAAAACTATGGTATAGTTTGTTCAAATGACCCCATATTGTGCACATGCATGCGACTTGGGATGGCAAACAATGTTCATTTTGGGTGTTTTCCTTTTCTTCGCATAAAAAGTTCATTTTCTATTTTCCAAGTGTCAAAAATAGGATTTTTTTGTGAAACAACTATCAAATATTTGATCTTTAATTGGACCACAAGAGTTTTATAAAATAATATATCATATTTTATGCACAAAGTACCAAATTTTTGAGTGTCATAAGATTTCCATGTATCTCTCATAAAAAGACAAAATTCTACCGAATCAGTTGAAAATGGGTCAAATTTGAAGTACATGTGCCTCGTAGTATGTTCATGATTTTTTCCAAAAAATATTTTTAGCTTCACAAGTATATATTTCATCATAGATACAATAATAGTTTTGCAGGACTCAACCCCTAGCTACGAAGGGTCATGCTCACCGTTTGGACCGCATTTTGAATCGAGCATAAGAAATTCAAAAAAATCAAAAAATGTGAAACCTTCACATTATGGAATGTTTTGTGACCTAGTTGCAAGAAAAAACTTTGATTATCACAAATATTCTAGAAAACCGCTCTCATTGTATGTGACCTAGTTGCGAGGAGAAATAACAAACTTAGAATATTGCAAAAAACATAAGTGTCGCTTTGTCAATTTTATAAAAAAATACCATGCACTTGAGATGAGGTGAAATGAGAAAATCGCCAAAAAAAAGTTGTGCATCTTTCCGAGATGAACTAAATTGATTTCATGATCAAGTTAATCCAAGGTCATATGCAAATTTAACATTGAAATAGTATTCTAACTTTTTTTAGAAGTCTTACTTGTGTTGGGCTTACACTGTTACAAAGCCCAATATTTTTCCTCTATATGTCCTTTCTATAAGCCTGTGGGCTGTTGGCCCATTCGGTGGTGTGAAGCAAAAGGAAAAAAAGTTAGGACGACTGTGGTCATGGTGGCCTAGGCCCAGTAAACAGACGGATCAGTTAATAAGTTGTAGTGTTGTATTCTATCATCAAACCGGCCTGGCGGGGTGGTATGGTTCCTTGTTACCTCCTGGGAGGTTATGATTTCGACTCCCCCGTTCCCTATTTTTGCGTCAATATTTCCATTGCGCCCGGCAGGACCCGTGTGCACTAGTAGAGAAAAGGCTATCTCAGGCGCACCAAAATTGCTTATCCCAGACGTATTTTGGTTCGCCGGTGACCTACGTGCCGGCGGTAATGCTTACCGCCAGCGAATGTTACGGTGCGCTGGGGATTTTTTTACCACTGGTGCATTTGGTATGCGCGCCGGGGATAACATTTTATCCCTGGCAAACTAGTGATTGGTGCGCCGGGGATAAAATTTCAGAAAATTCAAAATAAATCCAAAAAATTTAAAATTGTAAAAACCTAAATAATATGAAAATTATGCATATATGATTTTTTGACCATTTTATCACACCTGAAATCTCCTCAGTTCACACCAAAATGATGACTTCCCACTCAGTTACCCATCCTCAAATTGCTCCAAGCCTTGCACACTTAACTTCCAAGTTCCATTTGCATGAGCTATCCCTACACCTGTTATACCTTATTGATACTATTACTCTTTCAATCCTTATAAGCATTATGTGTGTGAGTGTGAGAGTGTGTGAGTGTGAGTGTGTGAGTGTGAGTATGTGTGTGTGTGTGCGCGTGTGTGAGTATGTGTATGTGCAAAAATCCCCAAAAATCCTAGAGGGTTCGGACAGGTGGGACCTAGGGGCGTTCTGACAGGTGGGACATGGGGGCGTTCTGATAGGTGGGACCCGGTGGTTCCTAGCAGGTGGGACCCATGGGACCCAGAGGGTTCTGGCAGGTGGGTCTCGGAGGGTACTCATGGCTGAGATCTTTAATCTTGCCTTAGGACTCCTTCTTAAGCCTGTATCATAGTTGGTGCATAGTAGTTTGTATAATATCAAGGAGCCTCATAATAAATGCCAACCTAGTATAAGTGGTGCATCCCTCATGATGCTCTCTCTTGGCTTCCTCCAATAGCTTTGAAAAAAAGTTCAGCTCATTAGGACCTTTATTTCCAGACTTCTCCAATTCATGAACCACATTGTATGAATCATCCGCATAGTTATTTTCATTTGATTCATAAAATTCTTCATCATTGTCACTTTCATATGCACCATGACCCTCACTATGGCTGTTGTCATCACTAAACGCCTCCCCATGATATATCCATCTAGTATAATGCAGGGACATACCATTACAATTTATGTGCTTTAACACATCTTTCTGATCAAGCCATAGAAGATTATGGCACTGAGTGCATGGGCACAAAATAGCTTCATCTTCCTTCACGTGCTATCAGACAAACTTCATGAACTCGTTACAACCTTTCATGTATGGACATGTGTACTTTTTCGCATCCTTAATCCAATTACGATCCATTACCTGCAATTGAATTTTTAGCTACAATAAGTGAAACTATGCACTTGGAAACTCTAAAGTGTTGCAGTGTTGTTTGTCAGTTAACTTTAGCTTTTCAGGCTGTTGTCGACAACACCTAGATCTCTGTCAGCTAACACTTAGGTGTCTGTCACTTAGAAATATTCAAGCGGTTTGACCGCCCTAGATCTCCAAGAGTTCACATGGATTATAACATTCTGACATGATAATCTAGATTATAGCGTCAACAATACATTTAGAACAAGGGCAATTTATAATAGATCTGATACACGAAGACATCGCAACGATACTCACCAATAGGGCCGTCCAGCCGTGTGCCTACTCCCAATGCGGCCTCCAATGGATTGCAGCCTCATCGACGTCCTCTCCTAGGCTCCACGGTGAATGGGATTGGATCAACGAGAACCTTGATGGATCGCCTTATCCTACCCTGCCTCACAGAGCCACGGCTATGAAAGGAGTCTACCACAGAAGTGTTTCCTCCAGATCATAGTACACGGTAAGTTATAATATACAAGTGAGTAGGCCAAATTATTTATCAATAACAATACCTTTAACAGAGCGGCAAGAACCAATACTGACCTATAGGTCGCGTGCTCGAATCCCCATTGACTACACTTTTTGAAAAACTCATTCCTTTAATTCACATATATTTTCCTCTACTGACAGGTTGGTCCCGCTTGATTTTGAGTGACAATTTGCATGCACCACGGTTCAAATATGTCAACAACATAAACACCCCATCCGGGAAAGTAATCCATGACGTTATAACACTGACAAAAAATTAAAACATCATGCATTGCATCTAACCATTGACGCCATGTCCAAACCATCAATGAATAAGACATTCTGTGACGGTTCACGACTTTGTCAACAAGCCATTCTGTCAATAAATATCATATCTGTTGTAGTGTCAATAAAACACTACTCGATGATGTGGTAGAAGCACGATGGATAGTATGGCGATCTAAAGCTTTCATCGTGGTACAAGGGAAGCTATATAAGAAAAGCATAACAGGAGTCTTGCAAAGGTGTGTCACTGTGGGGACTTCGGATTACCTATCCAGAATACCCGATATGCATATAATTCATGATCCCATGATCAGTGTGTCGTGAATCCACATATCCGAGTTGATAACAGAATTACATCATCCTTTACAGTACCGAATAGTATAATTACAATTGGTCACATGACCAAGTCTGATATTGCCTCGCAGGGCAAGTCTACAACTAAGCAGCGGATACCAAGCAACGTTGATGACCCACGTCATACCTACTACCCTACAGGCAACTGACTGGGAGACGTTCCTAGTTTGCACCGGCGTCGTAGTTCCCATCACCGTCTTCTTAAAAGTCTTCTTCCAGGTCTGACCAAGTTAATAGCCAGGGACAAAGCCATGAGTACATTTTGAATTGTACTCGCAAACCATCTAAAGAGAGTGAACTCATATGCGGTTTGGCTGTAGAAAGGAAAGGCTCTAGTCTAGTTTATTTTCTTTGAAAACCTTCTTCTTGTGTTGATATAGCATGTCCAGAAACTTGTTCTACGACATCTCTATATCCTTATTAAAATATTTTATAAAGCAGTTTTAGTAAAAATCTCTAGGAAGGGGGAAACCCTTTTTATTTCACAAACCAGGTCAATCAAACACGACCTTCTCCATCCATAAAACCAGGTCAATCACACATGACCATCTCCAATTCCTTGGCAGTACCCTACAAGTACTCCGAACCATACCCGTGCCACGGCAGTACCCTCCGAGTACTCCGTCCGGCACCTTCCTCCATTTGTTTCCGAAAACCACTTTTAAAACAAAAACTGACACAGGTTAAGTATGGCCATCCCAACCGTCAATGACCGAGGACTCTGCTATTCGAATAGATTTACACTCTGTAGAGGTTGTACACTTTATCCACAATCATCCGGATACTCATCGTGTGGGCATCTCCCCTGCATAACAACATATGCCACGACAAGCACCCGATCGTAGTTTTTCACCTGCCCACCTTAGCTTAGGATCTACCGCCAAGAGGGGTATCCCTCAACACCAAAGCCCAAGTGGCTGTTTGACCCAGGAGTTGCAAATTCCCCAGCCCACTTGACCCTTCGGAATGACACTACCCGTAGTAGTCCTGTACTCACGGTAGCTCATTATTCAATGAGGTCTCTCGGCTTGTACCCCTGCCCCCTGAAAAGGTGACAAAGCGAGCCTGGGTAACCACTCCTACCCAGGGTGCCATGGAAAAGGTGTCCATGGTCGGACTGCCATTACAATTTGTAGATCCCATACTAAGATCAACAAACTACTCCGCTACGCCCCGTCCCATACCAGGGTAATTGTGGTTGCACGGGTTAATTGGTTTGGCGAACACTTATACACAATGCCCTTTTCCATAAATCCTCCTTCTCCTTTCTCCATTTTCCAGAACACATTTTCCTGAAAACATTCCAGTGGAATAGAGCACAATTCCAAGGTTTTCAAAATCATTTTGCAAAGTCCCATTTGAGTGTTCCCAACCTAGAGTTTTTGCTCCACTACAAAGTTTTCCAAAGGCTATGATGCTAACCATCACGCCATTAACCCAGGGGGTAAGTAGGTGTCGAGAGGGGTCATCCAGGAGGATGATACAATTGACTTGTGGAGCCAAGTCGCCAATAATTGCTATCTAGAGGTAATAGCAACATAAAAACATGCATTTTCATAAACATTTATAAAACATGCAATCTTATATTTACTAATTGGAGGCACCAAACGAGCCTCCACGTTAATCCTAGAAAACAACAACTAACTCCCGTCCGATCAATACCTTAGATATCAGCGTCCGTTGGATGAATTAACTCACTGCTTCCTCTCCCGCAGGTCTTTTGGCAGAGCCCCGCGACTGGCTGTCGAAACCATCTTCATCCGTTTGCGTCTCCAAATCTCAGAGCGAGTTCTCAGGCGAGCCCTAGCGATGTTGTTTAGCTGACCCCGGCGTCCTCTCTCCATGTCATCCATGACTCTAGAAGGAAAGATCCAGTCCATCTCCCCCGATCCCCGTTTGTCTCCAACTTTTGAATCCCCTGTTTTCTTTTCAAAGCTATCGGTGAATTAATTGGCCAGTTCGTTCATGGCAGACCAGGTGGCGTACGGATGGCAATTTGAGGAAGACTAGGTGATTGAGTGGACGAACTATACGTCTATACCCCTGCCTAGGCAAGTAACTCCCTACCCTTAATATTCCTGCTCAGTTCGTTGAACTCATGCATAAATCCAGCAAATAGTCTTATGTCTTATGTAACCAAAACATATACTGTATTCAGTTTTGTAGGCCTGTCAGTTTCAAGGCAAACGAATGGATAGATATTTGTTCTGCATCGCATATCAGAATTTAGAGACGTTCCTATAAAACAATTAGGCTGGCTGCATGTTTGGATGCAAAAAAGGCTTGCTATGAAATTTCCCTGCAACTGTAACTCGGTAATTATAATCTAGACTTCCCAGCTCCATTTCTAAAAATATCTATGATATTTTTCCTTTGCAGGTCCGGTATTATCGTCTACAGCGTCGCTTCTAGAAAATATAATGTGGAATAATTTGTTAGGAATATTCTATGCCAGGGACTTTGGGGCGGCTTTTTAGCGGTTTGGTCACTGCAGATGTGATATGAAGATACTACTTACAAGTTCGTTCGTACAGGTTAGCATTAATCCTCTTTCCCGTAAAAAAATCAACGGGCTGTGTTGTCAGTTTTCAAGTAAGCCATGTCAGCAAGTGCAAGTTCTAGGAGAAATATGTCCTCCCTGCTTAATCCAATATGCATGCGGCCATTATGTTGGTTTAGTCAACATTTTGTTTCAGTTTATCCAGACAGACTATAATATAGTAGTTTTTCTGGCCCAAAACGCGGTGAGGCTACAGAAAGAAAATTGTCAACAAAACTATAATTTCTTATTCAGATGGAAGTTTTAATTTGCCTTTTGGACTGGAAAAGAATGTAGCTTGGATGATACTACTATCACTGTTGGCATGATTAACTTCACCCTTGGCGTTTGTCTAGGTAATGTTCTTTTGCTCTCCAATCAACATCACTTAGTAACCCATCTAAGAGGACAAAAATCGTGCCTCACATGGCCTATATGCTTGATATAATTTTCTCACCGGAGTTCGAAATAAGAATTCTTTGATGCCATGCAAGGTGACAAGTATCCTTACTCAGGTATTATCGATACATCCAAAAAATTATGTTTTCAGTTCATCTATAGATGTTGCTCAAAATAATAATTATATTAATCTTAGTGATTCTACTTATATTTCCTACCACTATACAATACATTTTGTATATTTTGTGATGTGGTGCACTACAAAAACACACCAGGTCAACAGCGACCCACTGTCTTTGATTCTGATAGTACTTTCACTTGATCTTTGAGCTTTGAGAAATAAATAAGTGGCTATGTGGCCGCAATTAGTGGATTCAGGAAAGAGACGATAATGAGGTGAAAAGTGCAAGTATGTGTAACTATGTTTTGTGATAGATTCAGAATCTCAGAACAATTTAGCACTTCACTGAACTAGAAAATTGCATCTGCGGAAAGTGCAATTGTACACCTAAGTCAACTTATTTTGATGACAAAGTACATAGACCCATTATGTTTGTGAATGTTCGGTGAATAGTATGTTTTAGCAATTCAACCTGAATAATATAGGTTGAGCATATACGAATTACAAACCATGTATTTCTCAATTCTCACAATGACAAAAATGTTTCTTCTCTATCTTCTATTCAATAATTATGCTCAATATTTAAGAAACAACAATACAGTTTTGTTTTCCGTTGCCTGTAATCATCTCAATACTATATGTCTCCAGAATTCATTTTATGTTCTGGAACATCACGTGATTGGAAACTTTTATTTTTCTCCAGAATGTTTTCGTATAATTAATATACTTGGAAGAGTCAACTCAATGGAGGAACTTCTTAGGACTTACATAATACTATTAACATTTTAGTTTTGACAAGAGCTTTTGTCACATCCCGGAAAAAAACTCATTTTGTCTGGGATAACAAATACTGAGTATTATGTTTTGAAATGGCAAAATTAAGGTTATCTTAATGCATGGTTACAAGAACAAATTGATCTTTTGCATATAATTAACAAATGACTATTCAAAATTATTCTTATTTTCTGACTGCTCATCTAAGTTATGAAGCACACTTATCGAAGTGCCCATCTGCTTATTATCAAGTGCACTTTGTTTGCACTTACTACGAAGGTACACATCTCACTCTATCCACAAATAAGAGAAAGTGTGGTACATATGTATTAGCTCTTCGTGTTGAATGCCAGTATACAATTATTTCATATGTTTACTCAGGACTCCATTAAATTTAAATTCCAAATGTTTATATTTCAAAGTAGCTAGCCCACGCAGTCGCGTGGGTTGATGACTAGTAAGTAAAATTAGGATTAGATATGCAACAAGATTAGATGGCTTGCCTTGTTCACCTTGTCCCTGGTCTTGTTCTTCAAACTCCTCAAATTCCTCCTCCTCTTCTTCTCCGGAAACGTTCGTATCTAGCGCCGCGAAATAATGAAAGCATACAATCACCAGAAGGCATACATCACACAAGACACTCCAACAAAAGTGCAAACATAACCAGAGAGTTGCAAGGAAATCATATTAGACCTATTTATTGTCTAAGTTAGCTTCTTGCATTTTTAGTATTTACCAAGACTTGGTAATTCAAGGCATGCACACATATAAACTTCTCAAAATTAGCAAAACACCTTCTGTTCCAAAAGCGAGGGTGAATAATAAACTCATATGTAGGTAAGCTTTGTTAGACTCTAATAGAATTGGTTTTTGCACCAAAAACATTTTTATACCACTTTAATTCATTTTCTAAATGCGTAAGCAACAAACAAGTTATCAAATAGGCTCACATGTAAACAATTCAAACTAGCATGCAAACTTAGTACTAGTAGACAGATAGCACCTCACTAAATCCACAAAAATTGGATTTGTATTTTTTATGACTTGCAGATTAATTGTTATGAATAAGCTAGTGATTAAAGTCTCTGGTTAGGATATTAATTCACCATAAATTCACTGTAACTCAAATAAATTTGAGCTCACAGTAAAATAACTCTACAAGATCTCAGGAAATTGGATTTGCTCCAAAATAAGCTACATATTTGGATCTATAAATCAACAAAGTTAGATATGTGAGTGTTTTGTTCCCTAAATGATTTTTATTTTTCAGATATAACTACAGTCAGACCTGTGGCATAAGATATAACTTTTCAATTATATTTCAACAAGATTTTATTCAACTCAAATGGATTTTTGGATCAACAGTTTTGTAATTAACAAGTAAAAAAAACTGTGGGAGATTAAATCTTAGATAACGTGCAGTATATATCTGAGAGTGAGACTTGCTTGGCATGGTAGATACCTTAACTAGGAACTTATGAAAAAATTACATCTTGTCTTTTTTCATGTTTTTAGAATTAATTTCAAACAGCAACTCTGCAGGTTTAAACAGATCTTATAGATAAAAGGAAACATAAAACGGGAGGCAAGTTTTGGTCGGCCGCCGATGGGCCCGACCGACGGATCAAAGCGGTACCATGCTGTGTCGCTGTATCGTCGTCTTCCTTGATGAACGCTGTGGGGAAAACCTAGCTCCGTGCGGGGAAAACAGAAGCTTACCCAGGGGACACGACGGTCGGCGTAGAGGTTACGGAGGCCATGCGGAGGCTCGGGGATATGCAGGCGCACACACATGATCCAAGGTGGTGCTCCCAGGTGATGGCATGCACGAGCGTGCCGGCTACGGCCGTGATAGAGATGAGACGCGCGCGACGGCAAAACTCCACCCTAAGACACGAGGACAAGAGTGTTAGATAGGGCATGATAAGGAGAGTTCAACGAGCCAGAGAGGTAGAAGAATGGTGCGGCAGGTCGACGACCATCTTCCCTGAAACGTGCCGGCTTCCAAGGAAGAACGCGAGCAGCAGAGAGAGGGAGGTGACCTCGCTCCGATTTGAAACGGAGTCTGGTGGGTTGATAGAGCTCAGTGGCAAAGTTTGGGAGTAGGAGGCGTCCTCCACGCTTAAAACGAGTCGGGCAACATCTCGATGATCTGCAAGCGTGCACGAGGAAAGGAGACAGCGGCAGCATGCTATTGGCGAGGGAGGGCAGTGGCTCTGCGTTCCCGTGCACTAGTCGAAAAATGGACATCAATACCGGTTCCAGAGGGCCATTTGTACCGGAAATCAAACCGGTACAAAAGATTCGGGACAAAAGCCACCCCCTCTTTGGTACCGGTTCCTTACAAACCGGTATTAAAGGGGCCTCCACGTTGGCTCCCAGGAGAGAGCAGGGCTAGGGACCTTTGGTACCGGTTTGTAACACGAACCGGTACCAAAGGAATTCAGGGTTTAGGGTTTTAGGAGGGGTTTAGGGGTATCGGACCATTTCATCGTACGAGGATCGCGTCGATGCGCCAGAAACGCGTTTGGATTTAGGAGTACATGAAGATCAAGGTAATGCATATCAACTTGGTGCATATAATATAACACATGTAATTGCATAAGATCGCAAATTAAGTAGTACATGCATGAAGATCGATCTTCATGCATAGTGGTACTCTCCGAGGCATACTATCTATTACATGTAGCATAGTGGTACTCTCCGAGTCAAGCTATATATTACATGTAGATTTTCATTCATAGTGGTACTCTGCGAAGTTAGGTATGACGTCCCGAAGGAAAAATCCCGCCAATTCCTCGCCAATTGCTTTGAAGCGGTGCTCGATTGGGAGCCTGTCACGCTTTCTTGCCAACTGTAAAAGAATGATATTCAAATGAATACATGAGCTATGTATATATATATATATCAAATCACAATCAAACAATTATGACTGAAACTTAGCACAAGTTATGGTAACAAAATAAATTTGTGAATATTGTTTTCGTACCTCTCTATTCCTTTGATTATTCGTTCTCTCGCTGACAATCTTATGGATGTTCTCGCAAACATAGTATCCACATAGATTAGTCCCCTCAGGTTGTTGCGCGCATTTCTGTACAAGAATATAATTCAATCAAATAATAATCAAGTATGATAAAGGTGTGTGGACCTAGGTAGTACTACTTACTTTGTTCGCACGCCATATCAGCTTCGGTTTCCATCCACCGGTCGGATCTTCCTGGATGAACATTTGCCATACGCTGCCCGACAAAAGAAAATGCATAAAAGAGTTATTAATTTGTTGATATCAGGAAATTAACAAAAAAACCGATAAGAATTAAAATTACCTTTTGAGCATATCAAAAGCCGACTTGTATAGTATAGGCTCTTTGGTTAGTGAGTCAAAGACTTCAACCTCTCCATTGTACATTTTAATGACGATAAGAATAAAGTGGAACCTGCGCACGTTTAAATATGCAGTGTCATAGATATAAGTCATCAGTTAAAATTTTAACATATGGTGAGCAAAATAGAATGTGTTATAAGACAGTTACACTTACTTGAAGTTGTAAGGCCAAAGTATTATCTTTTTGTCACGTTGTCGCTTCAAAAACCTTAGCAAAGTCTCTGGTGTATCCTTGTTATAGATGGGATCTTCTATGGTTTTTTCATGCATTGTATCTGGGTCAATGAACCCAATGTCCGTGATTTCATCCCTTTTGCATTCGAGCTTCTTCGATCTGCATAATATAGCGCACAAAAGATTAAACTGAGGATAATTTGCAGACAATGAATGAGCTGAGCTAAAGACTTCTCAAATTATATTAATAAATCACTTACAGACAATAGCAACTGATGATAGATTTGTCGATGGCCCGGAGATTGTATAACTGAAAAAGTTCGAGGAAGTCAACGCTCACAGAGTATTCTTGGAAGTAGTGCTCATCCTTAACTCGCACCATGATACAATCAATCCCTCTCTTTGTGGCATTGGTGTACCACGCATTCAAATTACGCATACATGTTGGTAGCGACCTGATATTCTCGACCAGATCTTTCCCTTGAACAAACTGATATACTACTTCAGCGATGGGGTAATCAATTGTGTTTTGTCGAGAACTTTCAACGGCCTTCTCGTCAAACACCTTGAGAGGGGGGACCGATTGAACGGGTTGTTCTCCGAGCTGGTACACTTGTTTCCTAGTTTTCGCCGAGACCACCGATTGATCGGGTTTTTTCACCTCCACCATAGCGTCATACGACTTTTCAATAGAACGCCTATAGTCAGATGGCGGCGATGGTGGAGGGTCATATAGATTCTCAACGGTACGAATAACTTTCACCGGATCTAGAGTCTTCTCAAAAGGTATCTCTGGCACTTTCTTAGCAAAATGTTTTGCCACCTCGGACTTAGAGATTTCACTGCATTCCTCGATAGTTCTTTCCCAAGGTAACTTCTCAATAGGCGGTAGTGGTTTCTCCTTTCTAGGTCTCTTCCTAGGCGGCGTACCGTTCCGCTTAAAAAACGCAGTCTTACGCGGAGGATCTCGAGATGGTGGACTCGCGCTGGGGTCCCTCTCCGGTAGGTGTGGACTTTGCTGCTCATGTGGACTGCTACCAGGCGGAGTCGATGGCCATTGCTGCTCATGTGGAATTTGCTGCTCATGTGGAATGCTACGAGGAGGAGTCGGTGGCCTTGGCAAAAGGACGATGTATTTCTTGGACCATATGGCGAAACCGCGCTTGACATCGGCCAGTGTCTTCTCTTCGTCACCTCCAGGAAAATCAAGCTCCATTGTTTCAAAACCCGGAACAACGTCATCCACCCCGACATGAACACAGCCAGCTGGAATGGGCATATGATGGTGCGTTGCTCCATCTTCATTTGGGTAAACATAGCCGACCGCCACCTTAACGGACACGTTCCTCATTTGCACATGTAGCTCGCAATCTGTCTTCTCCGTGACATAATCCACGGGGTAGCTTCCTGCACATTCAAGATGCGAGGAACCCACACTGCTTCTTCGCTGAGATGGGGCGGCATCGGCTTGAGGATCTTGTATAAACAGCGGCTGATCAGGTGCCCTCTGATTTTTCTCAAGCACCTCCACCCTATTTATAAATTCCGCTAACCTGTCTAAGTCCTGCTTCTTCTTTCTCGAACGGCTTCTATAAGTGTCAGTGCACTCCGGCCATGCTTCCTTCATGGTGACACCTGGGAGGGCTCGTATCCGTCCAACGTGTTCCGCATTCCCAAGAGCGAGTGTCAGCTCGTCATTCTCTCTATCGGGAATGTACTCTCCCTTTCTAACTTTTTCAATTACATCTATAAGCTGCGTCGTGATTGCATTAACTTTTTCCTTCCATTTTCCCTTTGCAACGATCTGCCCTGTCTTTGGGTCCAACCCTGCCCCATGCGCGAACAACCAGAGCTTGGACCGGTCGGGCCAGTCCCATGTCTGTGGAGTGATTCCTGCCTCCATCAGTTTAGCTTCAAATGCTCTCCACTTCGGAATGGCAGTCTTGTAGCCACCTGACCCCAAATGATGGAAATGTTCCTTCTTTGAAGCATTTTTCGTATTTGTGACTGATCGGGACACAGCAGTAGAAGATTTCTTATAGCTCTTAAATGCGGGCCAGTGATCTTTTATCTTCACTAGACTTCCAGTGAATACTGGATCTTTATCTGCATATCTGGCCCATAAATTTTTCTTCCAGGTCTGGAATTGTGTGGCCATCCTCTTAAGAGTCCATTCCTTGACTTTCTTCTTCTGGCCTTCCGTCATGTCTTCCGGTAGGCTAAAGTGTGTCAGTAGACTGTCCCAAAGAAAAAGCTTTAGAGTATCATTGACATAACTAGCTTCAGCCCCCGTGTTCTTCGGCTTATGCCACTCTACAATGCTGATCGGTACATGGTCCCTAACAAGAACTCCAGCTTGGTTTATAAATTTACGGCAGTGCTCTTTGGGCTCCACCGGTTGACCACTAGCCTTAAATGCGGTGAGGGCTAACCTACCCTCGCCCTTTAGACGTTGCGTCGGGCCTCGTTGCTTTTTAACAGATTTGCTCGATGATCCAGAAGGCTAAAAGAAAAATGATTCGTTAATAAGTGTAATACAAATAAATCAATGCATCAAGTGATGAACATATAGCCTTGATATACACCTCGCCGGAGTTTGTTAAGGACACTTCGTTGTCTCTTCTTTCTTCAGACTCAAGTCCCTCACCGACATCGTTCAAAAATTGTGAGCCGAAATCATCGTCATCTCCATCGGGTTCTCCATTGGGTTCCGGTCCACGGGCACTCTCAAATATCATTTTCTGCACCATTTCTTCTCGCTCCTCATCTCGGATGAAGGTGTCGTCCTCCATCGCTCAATGTCACTACAAAATTAAGTGCAATTATTTTGTTTTTATTAATGGACAAGATATATGTATAGGATGACAACAATGTCTTATAGAACACTTGTACCATGTATACTATAGAAGAACTCGGACATATATGGAAGGGGACCACACGGAATTGAGGATTAAAACCATGAGAACAACTAGTGGTAAATCTAGATTTCAAGGTCAAGAAAATACACATGCATAAGACACACATAGCAGCAACATTTGTGAATAGAAGGCATGTCGTAAGAATTTTATTGGCACTCAATGTACTCGCAGAACATATACATAGCTCACAATATGGAGTCCAGCATGCAACAACATACATAGCAGCAACATTTGTGTCTCTGCAGTTGACATTACAAAGAAAACTTACATCTATCACTACCAGAATTACATGCTACAGTTTACATCTCGAACTAAGGTTCATCGCCTGGAGTCAAGAGGTGCAGACATTCCACACTTCTCATTCAAATTTTGCCCATTTGATGAATTGCTACAGTTTACATCTCGAACTAAGGTTCATCGCCTGGAGTTCAATCCTTCACAAGAATTAAGCAAATTGTACATCATTGAACAGATACTAGCCCTGCCAGAAACATCTTTCCATGTAAGATTTCTTTCATAACCACATACAAAACAAATGTGCCTTATGTCTACTTAACACAAAAACTATCCATACTGATATATACATTTTGTGATCAATAGGGAGGGAACACATTCAGCTGTATCGCACAAATAACATCCATAGTCCCATCAAAAAATTGGTACTATAAGGGATGCAAAATTTGTAAAAAAGGTTACAACAACATGACAGACACACCGCAATGTCCATGTGAATTTCCAGTCCCGTACCTAATGTAAAGTTCTTCTTCCACTATATTATCATTTTGTGAATGCCATTTCTAGAACTAACCACTAACCATTTTTGTCAGATACAAGCTTCCCCTCACAATTACTGATAGCTCAGCAAGCATGGATGTTGTAGCATTCTATTTAGTAGCTGAAGATTTAGTTGAGTGTTCATCTGTGCAAGCTTCTCGGAACATGCAGATAGACCCATCTGACCAACCAGCTGTCCTAAACACTGCCATTGGTAAAAAAAGAATGTTTCACATAGGAATGAGTACTGGATTGTCATCGCCGTATGCTATCAAATATGTCATCAGAAAATCTTTTGCAAATGATACTATTGAACAAGCTCACGTGCTACCGTCTACACAGGTCAGCAAAAACACAAATACATCCAACTTATGTTTATTAATTTTATGTCACATGCTTTTAACTTAAGCTATGCAACATTTCAGTCAACTCACAGCCAAGAAGTGTTGTCACTTACGAGTTCTACCACCTTGAATACACAGAGGTCTCCTGGAATTTACCAAATAGTAATTACAATTAAATTTGAGCATACTTATTTACTTCATATGCACAATAAACTGCAGGCCGATTGACCAAGAATTAGAGGATGCACGTGAAAATACACCTCCAGTTGGTGCCTCTGGAACTATTCAGACAGCCAAAGGACTAATTAGGTGCTACTTTGTCAACTTTCATCTTTGTTCAATACATTTCATTCATAGATTTTGCTGCCTTCATATTCAGACAGCCAAATTGATGTTCCAACCTTTATATTTTCTCACAGAAACTCTTCTACAAAGCGAACTATAGATTTTGCTGATGATAACACACAACTCCAAAGGTACCATACCACTTTCACATATCCAGCTTCACTTGCATTTTCTAATCTATACTTCTTATAAAGCAAAACCCCACTAAGGGGTCATTTAAGTTGTCTATCTCAACATGCAAGCTATCCACATCACCCACTATATATTAGCCAATCAATTATCCATGTCATCCCACTAATATTAATTAATTTATTATAGTATATCTTTGCATGCAATATATCGATGTTATGAATTTTTTAAGCCACACAATTGACCACTTCAATTTTTTTGGTAAATACACAACAATTCCACTTTAATTAAATTTAGCCCTTAAATATTGTGACTAATTGAATCTTTGGATTTTAATATACAATTTCACATTTCATGTGTATTATACATAATAAATTTTTAAAGAGATTTTCGCTGCAACGCGCGGGGTATTCTTCTAGTAACTATAATGGTGCAGCCATGTTACTAAAGACGAGGTTACCAACCCATCCATCAATTCCAATGAAAAGTCATCAGTTGACGAACAGTCCAAAAGGTGAGCTAACATTCTTTGCATACAGTTTTAAAACAAATTTTTGTTATGCGTTTATATCTATCTCTGTGCATGTGAGCTTATATGCCTTTACTTCCATACACATAAAAATATATTAACAGGAACCATAATAGAGAAGGTGTTGGTCTTGCTCCATTGAAACGACGCACCTGAATCGGCCGGGTTGCAGGACGAGGAGGAGGAGGGGGGGCAGCGAGGCCAGCGGCGTCTTGGGCGGCGGCGGCGCGGTCTCGGGCGGCGGCGGCGCGGCTAGGGCGGCGCGCGCGGCGGCTAGGGCGACGGCGACGGCGTGTGTTTTTCCTTCGGCGACGGCGACGGCTAGGGCGGCGGCTAGGGCGACGGCGACGGCGTGTGCTTGGGCGGCGGCTAGGGCGACGGCGTGTGCTTGGGCGGCGGCTAGGGCGACGGCGACGGCTAGGGCGGCGGCGGCTAGGGCGACGGCGACGGCTAGGGCGACGGCGACGGCGTGTTTTTGCTATGTCGTCTGCGTGTTTTTCTGCCGGTGGCGTGAAGAAAAAGGCCTAAGGGCCTTTGGTACCGGTTCCTGTTATGAGCCGGTACTAAAGGTCACCTTTAGTACCGGTTCGTAACAGCAACCGGTACCAAAGGTATTTACGGAAATTATATTCGCGCTATTAACCTTTGGTACCGGTTCTTTCCACCAACCGGTACCAAAGGTTTTTTTCTTTTTCTTTTGATTTTTCTGTTGCTGTTTAATGATGTGTAGAGAGTCTCCGGTGTGCATATTTGATCATTGCTCTTTCCAATTTTGTTTGAGCAAAGAATTACTAAAAAATAGTATTCATTCGATAAACATAAAAGTACAAACTGCACATAGCAAATATTACTCTTGATTATTGGTGTACATACTCGTATGCCCATCTTTTGTGTTCCTCAAAATTAATTGTCTACTTTCCTTGCTAAATATATGCTAGAACATATAGAAACACTCTTCGACACCCAGGGTACAAACTAGCTATTTTGCACCCAGCGTATGTTTACATTGTTAAATTCATACATTTATGTTTGTATACTAATAATTACGTTCTTATTGGCTCATACAAAAAAGGACAAAAACACAATGTATATTATAGTGTAAAAATACAAAAAACATATAGTATCGAAAAATGGAATAAATTTAGGTTATATATAATCATAATTGAAACGTCAAAAACCTTCAAGTGTCTTAACGTTCAGAATGTTGTCTGCTATTTTTTAAAATTGTCCCAATTTCACATCAACAAAACACTTGATTTATTTTATTAATCAGTTAAGCTTGTGACTTCCCTTTTCCGCTAGGTACATGAGTGCCACTATTTGATTTTATTTTTGATTAGTTATATTTAATTTTCTATTTTCTTTTGATTAGTTATATTTGATTTTCTTTTTGATTAGTTATATTTGATTTTTCTGTTGCAGTTTCTATTGATCATATGTTCGCTTAATAATTAAGTGTCGGTTGGCGCGGCAGCACGCTGCGTCCGTGAGAGGAAAAGGGCGGGAAGAAAAGGGCGAAAAGAAAAAGGCGGAAAGAAAAAAGGCGGGAAAACGATTGAACAGGAAAAGAAGTACATATCTCAACTGAAAATTAAGATACATGGCCAGATTAAGTCACAATCGGCCGAGCTTGTTTTCGAATGTTGGAGTGATTCAGTCATAGTCGTGCCTAGCCCTATAAACGTCGCCACTGTAGTCGTCGTAGTCGCCAGTGTCATCATCGCTGGCATTGGGGTCGCGGTAGTCGAACCTCGACTGGTGAGCACGCGTGGGCTGAGACTGAGGGTAGCGCAGGCGGGGGCCACGGTAGGCCACGACGCTCTGGAGAGTCCGGCCGCGCCACCATAGCCGACGGCCGGCCTCGTTGAAGTTCAAACGAGGCGAGCCGTCCTCCTCGTGCCTGGCAAGCGCACTCTCACGCCGATTGATGAAGAAGGCGTCCCAAGTCGGGCTGTAGTCGGGATGCCACTGAGGATTCCTCCGCTGCTCTGGCGTGAGCTCGAAGTAGTAGTGGTTCGTGATGGCCATCTGGCGCGCCACACCTACAGGGACAGGAGGGACCGGTACGCCTCCGACGCTCAGCATCCAGCCGGTGGGGACGCGGTAGCCCGGCGGGCAGGGGTAGTTTGAGGCGCAAAGCGCCTCCGCCTCCTGGGGGGTTAGAGATACGATGGAAGCCATGGAAGAGAGTGATGAGGTTTGCAGATATGAGTCTAGATGTGATATGTAAATGGAGGCCAAGCCTACATATATATAGTGAAAAATGGCGGGAAGACGGAGGCGGGAAGCGGTGGAAAGCGTGGGAAGAAAATAGGCGGGAACGCAGTGGCGGGGGGAACCATCTAACCTTTAGTCCCGGCTGGTGGGTACAACCGGGACTAAAGGTGGTTTTTGTGTCATCTAACAAAACTGTCGGTGGGATAAGGACGTGTGGGTAACCTTTAGTCCCGGTTGGTGGGTGCAACCGAGACTAAAGATGTCGGCAGGATAAGGACGCGTGGGTGGATGCACTGCTCGATGAGATAAGGACGCGTGGGTGGACACACGATACCCCTGTCGGAGGAACAAGACAAAGTAGAAGCGGTGGAAAGCGCAGGAAGAAAATAGGCGGGAACGCAGTGGCGCGGGGAACCATCTAACCTTTAGTCCCGGCTGGTGGGTACAACCGGGACTAAAGGTGGTTTTTGTGTCATCTAACAAAACTGTCGGTGGGATAAGGACGTGTGGGTAACCTTTAGTCCCGGTTGGTGGGTGCAACCGAGACTAAAGATGTCGGCAGGATAAGGACGCGTGGGTGGATGCACTGCTCGATGAGATAAGGACGCGTGGGTGGACACACGATGCCCCTGTCGGAGGAACAAGACAAAGTAGAAGCGGTGCCGTGCCTATAAAAGGAGCATCGATACGCTATGGCAAGCAGCTCAACAAGCCAACCTAGAAGGTAGGGAGAGTTTCATCCCCATGGATGGAGGACAGGGTTGGGAAATCTCCCGCGGCGGAGTTTCTCGAAGATGTCGTTGGTGCTCACGCCCTACGGCATCTTCGGAAGCTTCGCCTCGGAAAAATTTCCCTCATACAATAACATCATTACACAAAAATCCATATTGAGATACACAAGTTATGATCCCTATCTAGTCTTCTGAGTTTTCTTCTTGTGTTTCCCTTTCTTCTGATTGCGACGCATCCATGGACAATCTTCATTATTTAAAATGATGCTTGGGTCAGTTTTCACCTTGAAGGGTGGAATATCATCAAACTTATTATAATCTTCTGACATGTCTGTCTTGTCCTCTACTCCCACGATGTTTCTTTTTCCTGAAAGAACTATGTGGCGCTTTGGCTCATCGTATGATGTGTCCTCTTGCCTTTCTTTTCTTTTTTTCGGTTTGGTAGACATGTCCTTCACATAAAAAACCTGAGCCACTTCACTGGCTAGGACAAATGGTTCGGTGTTGTACCCTAGATTCTTGAGATCCACTGTAGTCATTCCGTACTGCGGGTCTACCTGTACCCCATTTTTCAGGTTGAACCATTTGCACCAGAACAAAGGGACCTTGAAATTAGGTCCATAGTCAAGTTCCCATATCTCCTCTATGTACCCATAATATGTGACCTTCTTCCCATTGTCCTCTGCTGCATCAAAGCGGACACCACTGTTTTGGTTGGTGCTCTTTTTATCTTGGGCGAATGTGTAAAATGTATTCCCATTTATCTCGTACCCTTGAAATGTCGATATAGTCGAAGATGGTTGCTTGGCCAACAAGTATAGCTGTTCTTCATCAGTGACATTCATGAGACGTGTTTGCAACCAACCGCCGAAAGTCTTCATGTGTTCTCCATCAATCCAATCTTCATGTTGCTCCGGGTATTCAGAGCGTAAAATATTCTTGTGTTCCACTTTGTACGGAGCCACCAAGCTGGAATTATGTAGAATTGTGTAGTGTGCTTGAGTGAAAGAATTCCGTCCATACACATTGTTGCTTTCTTTCCTAGCGTGCCTTTTCCACGCAGTCTCCCCTCATAGCGTGATTCAGGAACACCGATCGGCTTAAGGTCAGGAATAAAGTCAACACAAAACTCAATGACCTCCTCTGTTCCATAGCCCTTGGAGATGCTTCCTTCTGGCCTAGCACGGTTATGAACGTATTTCTTTAAGACTCCCATGAATCTCTCAAAGGGGAACATGTTGTGTAGAAATACAGGACCGAGAACACTAATCTCTTCGACCAGGTGAACGAGGAGATGCGTCATAATATTGAAGAAGGATGGTGGGAACACCAACTCGAAGCTGACTAGACATTGCACCACATCCTTCTGTAAATTTTGTAGAGTTAGTGGATTGATCACCTTCTGAGAAATTGCATTGAGGAACGCACATAGCTTCACAATGGGTACTCGAACATTTTCCGATAGAAGCCCCCTCAATGCAACCGGAAGTAATTGTGTCATAATCACGTGGCAGTCATGAGACTTTAGGTTTTGAAACTTTGTCTCTGACATGTTTATTATTCCCTTTATATTCGATGAGAAGCCAGACGGGACCTTGATGCTACTCAGGACTTCAAAAAAGATCTCCTTCTCTTCTTTGGTAAGAGCGTAGCTGGCAGTACCTTGATACTTCTCTGGATTCAGGTTGTTTCCTTCGTGGATACATTGCTGGTCGTGCCGTGCATCCGGTGTATCTTTTGTCTTCCCATACACGCCCAAGAAGTTTAGCAGGTTCACGCAAAGATTTTTCGTCACGTGCATCACGTCGATTGCAGAGTGAACCTCTAGGATTTTCCAGTAGGGTAGCTCCCAAAATATAGACATCATCTTCCACATGGGTACATGTCCGTCAACATCATGCGGAACAGATTGTCCGCCAGGACCCTTTCCAAAGCTCACTTTTAAATCCTTGACCATATCATATATAACATCCCCAGTAGGGCGGGTAGGATTCATTCGGTCTTCTGCCTCACCTCTGAAATGCTTTCCTCTCTTTCTTACTTGATGTTGTTTTGGAAGAAATCGACGATGCCCCATGTACACATTCTTGTTTCTCAAATATATACTGTCAGTCTCACCTAAACAGTGTGTGCATGCATTGTATCCCTTGTTTGACTGTCCTGAAATGTTACTAAGAGCAGGCCAATCATTGATGGTTACAAACAACAACACTCGTAGGTTAAATTCCTTTTGTTCGTGCTCATCCCAAATAGGTACACCTTCTTCACGCCACAACTGTAAAAGTTCTTCAACCAATGGCCTCAGGTACACATCAATATCGTTGCCGGGTTGCCTCGGGCCTTGGATGAGCACTGGCATCATAATGAACTTCCGCTTCATGCACAACCAAGGAGGAAGGTTATAGATACATAGAGTCACTGGCCAGGTGCTATGACTGGAGCTCTGCTCCCCGAAAGGATTAAAGCCATCTATACTTAGACCAAATCTTAAGTTCCTTGCGTCATCTGAAAATGACTTATACTTTCTATCGATTTTTCTCCACTGCGATCCGTCAGCGGGGTGTCTCAGCATCACATCTTTCTTACGGTCCTCTTTGTGCCATCGCAACAACTTGGCATGCTCTTTGTTTTGGAACAAACGTTTCAACCGTGGTATTATAGGAGCATACCACATCACCTTCGCAGGAACCTTCTTCCTGTGGGTGGACTCGCCCTCAACATCGCCAGGGTCATCTCGCCTGATCTTATACCTCAATGCACCACATACCGGGCATGCATTCAAATTCTCGTACTCCCCGCGGTAGAGGATGCAGTCATTGATGCATGCATGTATCTTCTGCACCTCTAATCCTAGAGGGCAGACAACCTTCTTTGCTTCGTACGTACTAGAGGGCAATACGTTCTCCCCTGGAAGCATCTTCTTTATTATTTTCAGCAACTTTTCAAATCCCTTGTCAGAAGTACCATTCTCTGCCTTCCATTGCAGCAATTCCAGTGTGGTACCCAGTTTTTTCTGGCCATCTTCGCAATTTGGGTACAACTGTTTGTTGTGATCCTCTAACATTTTCTCCAACTTCAACCTCTCCTTTTCACTTCCGCAGTTTATCTTCGCATCAAGAATGGCCCGACCCAAATCGTCATCGGGGTCATAAAAAATGGGCTCATCAAAAATGGGCTCTTCTTCAGCTTCGTCTTCCCCCATACTACTATCACCGTCTTCAGTGAATATAGGATAGTTGTCACTATCCTCTTCTTCTTCGTTGCCTTCCATTATAACCCCTCTTTCTCCGTGCTTGGTCCAACAATTATAGCCGGGCATGAAACCATTCTCAAGCAGGTGGAAGTGAAGGGTCTTTGAGGTAGAGTAATCCTTCGTATTCCTACAGGAACTACATGGACAATAAATGAAACCATTCGACCGCCTGTTTGCCTCTGCCACGTTGAAAAAATAATGCATGCCAGTAATGAAGTCGGGATGGCATCGGTCACCGTACATCCATTGTCGATTCATCTACATTATATAAGTATATCAAAAATCATTAATTACACAACATCATGGATATATGAGTGACCAACTTAATTAATATTCAAGTTCATCACATAAAACTAAGTTTTTTTTTATTAAAAAAAAGAGGCTCATCGAGGTGGTACAGTGCCGGCTAGGGGAAGACGCTGGCGATCGACGGCGGTGAGGACGGAGACGATACTAAAACCTACAAATCATACTTTAATTTGAGCTCAATTGCATACAAAAAGAATGAAATCCCTAACTTAGGCATTTCATCAAACACCTTGCTAGCACTAGAAAAATGATACGAGTTAAACTAGCAAAGAAATGAGCTAAATTAGGAACGCCGGAAGAAAGGATGATATTGCTAACCCTTAGATAGATGGGTGCCGTCAATCTTGATAAAATGGTGGATAAAATGAAGATTTATTGGAGTGTGAGAGGTGCAAAATGTTTGGAAATGTGAGAGAGGAGAAGGAGAGAAGGGAAAATGAGATGCAGGGATCGGGCGCCTGAAGAAATAGGGCAGGGGCCCTTTAGTACCGGTTCTTCAGATGAACCGGTACTAAAGGTTCAGCTCTGGCCCCACCTCCGCCTCAAAATTGGACTAAAACCCTTTCGTACCGGTTCGTAATATGAACCGGTACTAAAGGCCCTCAACGAACCGGTATTGATGGTTTTCGGCCGGCTGGGCAAATGAACCGGTACTAATGCGCCCTTTAGTACCGGTTCATACGGGAACCGGTACTAAAGGCTTAGACCGATGCCCATTTTTCTACTAGTGGTGCGAGGCGACCGTTTTTGGAGTGGAGTGTCTGTCCGAGGGTGGTCTGGATGCGGAGCAGCAGAGAGCGGTCGAGTCGCCTGCCAGCTGCTCGATAAAACAACTCCGAATGGCGTTGTCCATTGCGAGCGAAGTGAAGCGAGGCGCGGCTCGACATCACGTCTGGGGAAGTACGGGTGCTCGACTCGTCCACTCTGACAGGTTAAAATGCACCGAAAACGGACGTGGGGTAGCTGGCGTGGTCGTGCCCACGACGATGTGCTGGCGGCTGGTCGGGGGTCTGCTCGTGAGATCGGAGAGATGGAGAGGGAGTGGGCAGGTCTGGGATGGTGAGGGTGCCTGGGGACTCGACTAAGGCCACTGGCCGGCCTCCGTGCAGCTTAAAGAAGGGAGAAAGAGAGATACGATCTTTGCCAAGATTTGGTACGGTGCTCTCTCCTTCCAAGCACAAAAGGACACTAGGAAATTAGGCGCGGCGGCACGCCGCGCCTGTTGACTGATATAAGTAGTACTATAAAGTTCCATTACATAATTACCTAAAAAAGTTCCATTACATAATATCCGAAGTAGCTAGGCTCGGTACTATTGAGTGGAAGCCTGAGTATTGAGCTAGTTCTTAGGCCGCGCCCGTAAACTCAACGTGAGAAGTAGTACAGTATTCCATTATGTAATTCCTGCAGTAGTATGATATCAGCAGGACATAACAATAGATAGTGTGTTCTAAGGTCGGCACAAAACAAATTTTTGGTGATCATGGGCTGGAGGGAAGGATGAGACAGGACATCAGAGACACGTTTTTGTCGGTTCTTGATCCTTGGGGCGCAGGTAGTTGTTGTCCCGGTGCGTGGCCTGGGGAGGGCGAGGATCTGGGGCAAGCTCCTTTCGTGTTTGCTGTGTAGAGTACTGGAGCAGTCGGTGCCTCGGTGGACATGTGGCTATGTGGTGATACACGTGGTAGGAGGTGTTTACCTCAATCAGTTTAGCTTCGACTTCGTCAAGCCGTGTTGGTCTTTTCGGCATCTACCTTCTCCTGTTTCTTTCACTCGCTCAGCCCATAGTCTTGTACGAATCCTTGGCCTAGCTCCCTACTATTTTGCAAGATTTCAGATCGATGGAGCTTTTCTCCTATAAATCTGGTCGAGACGCGATGCAGACCTGCCTGATAGTTGGAGAGCCGGAGCAAAGGGAGGAACGCCAACGGAGAAGCATGTAGACAGAAGGAAAGCAGAGGAGGCAAGCGGAGTGGACATGGCGGTCACAGGCTCACAGCTGATTAGAGCGATAGCACAGACAGGCAGAAGATGCCCCAACGGTGGCCAGTCTACACTTCATAGCCAACTCAACGGAGTACCCAAGGTAATTTCACTTACCAATCATAGCCACAGAACTGTGAAGAGAATTGCTGATAGAGTGATGGACAGATTACAGAGGTAATAGTAGCTTGTTTAGGAAACTTTCTATGATGCAGGTCTGAAACCTTAACGCAAGTAGCATATTGTTATTAGGCTACATTACTCATTTAGTCTGCAATTTGATCAAAGCAGCACCCAAAACTCAGAGCTTTCTTCTTGGATACAATGCTAAACCATTCTATCAAACAAAATTTTAATTAAAACCTATACATAAAAAATATAAGTGGTCAGCAAATTGTATTTTTCACAATTCAGAACTGTTCGCTTGCAGACACATTTAGAACAGTATAGCTATATTCTGATTAAACTGATGGGAAGCACACATCAAAGAACAGACAACAAAAAGAGCATAAGGGGCAACAGAAAACAATTACATCTATAAGGGGCGAGACAAAGTACAGAAGATGGAAATCATGGAAGTGATTATAAGCTGGTTCTAAAAACCTGCACATATACTACATAAGAACTGATTACAGTTGCATCTGGAAGTGTATGAGCCTCTATAATACATCAAGTATCGGGCATCTGAAGAGATGGGACAAAATCTATAAGGTGCAACAGTAATTCTTTGATGCGTAGGGTAGTCAATATGAATTTAATGCCAACAGACCACACATAGGGCAGCCGGTATGTACTGATTATATGTTGCCCTCATTTGTATTTTCTAGATGTATCTTCTGTCTCCAGGCAAAAGGGCTGAGCACATACTCGATCAATGGCACCAAGTTCAAATTGCAAGGTAGGCCACCTTTCTCAAGGCGGAGAGCTTGAGTAAACACACAGCCAACCGAGTTGTACTCGGATGTTCACTGTATTAATTCTACTCCCCTTTGTTGATCTGCTGTTCAAATAACACAGAGAGTATTTTATACAGGAACGTGAAAGGATAATCCTAGGCAAAATACAAACAAAAATGCAGTGTCACTTAGTAGCTTCACTGTATTAGGATTAGGAAGCATATATCTGCAACTGCATAAGAGGTTCGAAGAAGCAAGTAGATTGCATGGAATCTAGTTCAGCATTATTGAAAGTAATCACTGTATTAGGAAGCCAATTGGGAATTCATCATCTGCAAATGAAACCAAGTAGATTAAAAAAGAAATTGGCGTGCAGTGTCCTTTTTTTAACTGTTGGTATACATTGTCCATTCATACTTAATCATTATCTTAATTTTTGGTTCCACCTGCAGATGGAATTCTGCCTAAACAAAAAATGGTAAACTTCTACTCATAACTGTATCTGGAACATCTTATAAACCATGTACCCATTGGTTACGAATGTAGACGCCAACTTATCTATAAAGTATTAATTTTCTGTTCCGAATACAGAAAAAGTAGGCAGACTGTAGAAACTAAAACTAAGGAAAAGAAAAAAAAATTAAGGAACTTCTATGAAAAACAACCTATCTTGGTAACTAATCGATTAGTAGCTCAAGTATTTTTGTTGTGAATATAAAAGAGCAGACATGCCGTGGAAACTAAAAGTAAGGAAAATAAAGCATAAAAATTAAGGAGTTTCTATGAATAAAAAAACCTTAGATAGACAACAAATCAATCAGTTATTCTTATTGAAAAACAATTTGAGGAATCAAAGGTAGCTCTAGTCTATGGAAATAAATGAAAGTTCTATCTATCAATATCTATGGTCTTGGACCGTCAATAATGGTTTTTCCTTAGAATTTGGATACTTGATTGACCTGCTTAACTTGCCACATGAGCCACCTCTCTCCCTTTGCATCCTCGAGTACATGATAGCAAGAAAGTTCAGGCAACAGATAAACAGTCCGGAAAACCACATCTTGACAACAAATAATTCAGCAGTTCGAACATGTGACAGAAGAAAAGTTCACAACATAGATAAATCTTGGGAAATACAAAACGGGGGAAAGTACAAAAAAAGGTACATCAAGTTAAGAATGTTCTTGCCTGCTATAGGAGATAGCACAACATGCTCTATAAGAAGAATCAACACCCAACTGCTAATGGTCAGGTAAAATCTTGCGTCTCTATAGAAGAATCCCCTTTAGCCCTGAAGATTCAAATACATCTGTAAAAGCCGCAGAAAAATAAGCACCAGATTAGCCTGGTCAGCACAGAGTATTGCATTATCACAGAGCCTGCAGTCCAAAACATGCTACACAACTGGCTCTGCCACAAGACTACTTAAGTATTACAACAAGCATATTTTGACAATCTGAATGCTACCCTTTGTCCAATACATGAATTACTAAATCTTAACAATAAACCCTTGAAGTATCTTCCTGGTTGTAAAGAAGAAAAAGGAAACTTAGGAAAATAATAGAACGATCTACAACAGTTAACTGAACATATAAAACAATTTGATACCCCAAACAAAATAAACCATGCTTTCTTTCATATCACTCCTAGACTGTGTCAGCACACACTCTTTTTGAATGGCAAATCAAGGATTTCCAAGAGAATGTTTGCCCCGAACTTCTCCTCAGCAGAAGCATAATCCATTGATACATCTACGGATAAAGTAGCCGGGAAAAAATGAGAAGCACCTGATTTGGGCAAGTGTGAGCACAGTGGCATGCTTGAACCCATTAACATTATCGACAGCTCGGAGATCCATTGATTTGAGACCGCTAATGCTTTTTAAAACCTGTCGGACAACCAAAAGTGTACAGTAGTTCACATTTTCTCATATAAGTTAACAAAATATATCAACTGAGATTTTCTTATGTGTCTTCAAAAAGATGCAAGCAGCACGATTTTTTCTCATATAAGTTAACAAAATATATCAACTGAGATTTTCTTATGTGTCTTCAAAAAGATGCAAGCAGCACGATTACTAATTCTAGGTCAATACAAAATAAAGTAGCTAAGAAAGATGAAGAGCACCTGAATTTGAGAAGTGTGAAAGAGTTTACATGTAAGTCTAATGATCTGTAGATATAAGACGCCAGTGTCACCTACATGCAAGCAACAGAAGATACCTTCAACTCGGTTTGCTGCAGCAATAATACTGCATCAATCAGCTTGCAGGGTGGGAAATTCCCTTGATATACTAATGCATCTTTGCTCCATGCTTTCAAGAATAATCTTGCCGGAAAATTCAGAAGAAGGTATTAATATTTGATACTGTACGACAACATCGAAGAGTATTTCATATCTATCTTCATTGTTCACCTTACTAAATTCATCCAACAAACATGTGCACGTCCCTGAAGTGCCAGAGTCCAACAGCTGGAGGTCTTTTAAGTTGTGTGTACAGCTCTGAGGCCTGTATTCTTGACATGTCTACATAACAACAGTTACTGGATTGCTGAAAGGGATTGATAAAAATAATTCTTTTTGATCATGCACTATTCTGAAGAGTGAATTTGTCGTTAAATCCTACGCATCTTCTATGAGAAATAATTTTTCAATCATTAGAAGGACCAAAAGAGCTAATCAATTGGGAAGAAATTCCAGTAGTTATTGAACTTATAGAGGAGATTGCAGGTAGTTAATTTGGGGATTAAGGATTCACGACCAAAGTAGAACACTTATCATAGAAGTGGAAGAAGCCCAAATAGCCTGGCTCTGACTTGCGCCTCTCACATGCGCTCAGTGCATGCTGTAAGCCGGAGACACAGCTATGGCACAGCCGGCAATGTCCAAGATCTTACCCTTGCTTTGTTGCCATGTCTCTCTGTGGCCAGGACGGAGAAGTTGCTCGCAGCTGCTGCGTATTGAGAAGGTCCCTCACGCACTGATTTTGCCGCACGCGAACCTCACCTGCACCCGAAGCTCAGCAGAGGTAAGTGCAAAAAAGAGGGAGGGAAGAAGAGGAGGGACGCTGGGCCGCCCTGGGCTCGGTTCGTCGCCACCTTTCGGTCGTCGGCGTCATCGCGATGGTGCTGCCCCCGCCCCCATGCCGCTGTCCTCCACAGTGTTGCCACAAATTCGGCGGCTAGCCATGCAGAAACCGCAACGCCGCCTCCAAGACGGCATGCCGTCCCACGCTCTTGCGCAGCCGCCTCTAATTCCAACGATGTCTAGCCAACGCCCCTCTCCTTTATCCTTCATCCAAGGGGAGAGGGACAGGGAGTCGGACCTCCATCCTACTCGTAGGTCGTCCCCAGAGAGCAAGACCGGCGGTAGCAGCAGCAGCTAGGAAGACCAGGCCAGCTGGCCAGGGAAAGAGGTGATTGGGGGGGGGGGGGGGGGGGGGGGGGGCAAGGGGGATTGGTCAGGGAAGAAATCTGGCGGGCGCTGGTGGAGATGAGGATCCTCTCGATATGGTCAACGGAGCACTGTTTGGGAAAGACAAAGTGGGCTGGAGTTCTCTAGATGGGCCACCTAAGGAGATCTAGAGAGGGCCTTAGGGAATAAAGCGGTGGCCTCCAGGCTTAAAAAAAAGGCAAAGTACTGTAGATACATTTTACTGTTCATTGTATGCCATCTACAGTGCAGTAAGCTTATTTGGCTCACTGATGGTGCGTTATATCCTTCAACTTTTATATATAGTAGATACATTTTACTGTTCTTTGTATGCCATCTATAGTGCAGTAAGCTTATTTGGCTCACTGATGGTGCTTTATACCCTTCAACTTTTATATATAGTAGTATGGGGTGCACAATGCTACAGTGCCATGTTGATCAGAAGGAGAGGGATTTTCTGTAGTGATCATAGCAAGGGTTTGATGATGATTCAAATTGTTTTGGAGAGGGTGGAAGGGATAGGGTTTACGCATGATAAGGGCCTCCATTTGATATTGAGTTGGATGGAATTAATTCCGAGTGTCAACATGTTTGGATGGATAAAAAATGGTCAGGTAGAGTTCTAATTATAGAGATGACTAATGATGAGTGCAAAAAAAAAATCCAAAATTAAATTAATTAAATTTGAATTAGCCTTTGAAATTTTTGGAATAGACAAGATGATGTTTTGAGCTAAAATTAGTCCACATGCATAACTATGAATTGTAGATTTTTCTTAGATCTAAAAGATGTAGGAAAAAGGAAATAAAAGACACATGTATCAATATAGGCATTTAGGGAAAAGGGAAGTACAGTAAGAAATGGCATGATAAACCATATCAACCAAACTTCCTTTTTTTGCAAGGGATTCCAAAAGTAGGTTTGATAAGACTCTGAAAAAGCTTTATATTTGGAATAGAAAAGAAATAGGGTGTTGATGTGTTAGTAAATTTAGAGTGAGCCTCCAAATTTGAAAAAATGGATTTATTGCTAACATGGCAATGCATGAGTTTTCCAGTCGTTTGCTTGCTTGCTTGCAAGATGGTGGAAGTGACCAAAAAGGTAGATAAAAGGATGTGGGAAACTTCATGATTATGCACGGGTCTTCCAGATAATTTTGAGATGATGCTGGTCACATATGCAAATAGGTATGATCTTAGTTTTGTTGGTTTGCATTGAAAAGTTGATTATAGCCAAGTGGGATTTTTTTTGAAAGAAAAATAGCCATAAACACTTTTGTAATCCTTGGGAATTATTCTCTAATTTCATAGACAATAATAATAATACCAAAGATGCATTCTTCCCATTTATGCTATGTTTATAAATAGAAGAAGTAGTGGTGAAAATACTTTTATAAAAGATATTTGTGAAAAGGAATGAGTGCTCATAAGGAGTGAACCTCACTTCTAATTTTTGATAAACTTTTATTTTCAAAATAACTACTCCTTCCATAAGAAATAAAGTTTTAGGCTTACAAAGAAGAAAATATTTAAAAGGGGGGTTTTATTTGGAAACATAATTTGAAAATAGTTTGTTAGCATTCCCCACTGGCCATTATATCATTTGATGTATTTTAGATAAGTTGGGCCACCGGCCTACTTGTAGATCATAGTCATATACAAGCAACTTAATCAAAGTCAATCATGGTCACACAAGGTCAACCCATCTCACATATTCAAACACTACCACAATTTTAGCAACACTAGAAACAAGGGTTAAACAAGTGCTGAAGTTGAAAAGAGTTTCAAGGAAAGGAGTAAAGCTTTGATAAATATTTTCAGAAACAATTGGAGACATAAACATCGCCTTTATCAAGTTTTCTCAAAGGTGTTTAAAAACCACTTGCCACAGGTTTATAAAATAGTAGGTTTATAATATAGTGGGATCACAACATTACGTCCCTATAGTTTTATAAATACTTGGTTTTGGTAAAGCTCTGTTTTGAAATAGGTCTTGGCTCTCATTTTGGGAAACTAAAAATATTTTGAAACAAAGGACGTGCCAAGATACTTTGTTTGGAAAAAAAAACTAGAAGCACAAGCGGTGGCATGATCTCAGGAGCACACTAATTGTGTCGGTTCACATGTTGGTTCAACAATCAATTCTAACAGACAAGATCAACATAGCAACCAAGGCAAACATTCATGAATTTGATTGAGAACCAAAAAGTTTTTGTTGGCCCTCATTTTTGCATCACTAACACTTCATAAACTCGGTTACAAAAGTTGGGGTGTTACATATCTTCCCCCCTTAAAAAAATTCTCGTCCCATGATTCCTAAGCGTAGCAGTAAGAGGTGCTGAGATCACATTAGAGTTAGACTTCAAACCTTTGTGGCGCACCTTGAAGTTTGATGTTGGTGTAAAACCTTCTGTCTTGAGCTTGGAGTGCTATAGAGGTTGTGGAATATGGTGCTTGAGCTTCGGTCTTGCTAGGTACTTTAGATTGGTGGACCTAATCCTCTACGCTTTCTATCTAGCAGGACGCATGTTAGTCCTAATCAGGAGCATTCTTCCGGATCGTCTCGGGCTAGAGCTGAAGGTGCTTCATGTGGCGGCGTATCACCAATGGTGAGTCTTCAAGTAGTCGATGATCTATTCCATCTTGTCTTCGGGTTGGCGAAGGGCATTCAAGATCCTCTTGCTTCTTCATCTTTTTGCATCTTCGGGGACCATGAGGTAGATTGGGGTATGTAGACCTGACTTTGATTTGCGGGCGAGTTATTCTTGGTCTGATATTCATCTAAATTTCAGTGAGCTAAAGATTAGGTTAGATATGTCTTCACTTCTTGTCGCTGCTCCCTTCCTTGGTATCTTTTATTAACAGGGTTAATTCGAGGGCTTGATCGTGGAGAGACTCCATGCTTCTGTTGCTTGGTTGAGATCAACTTGGCTCCAAGCGGCGAGGTCTTGTTGAAATTAATATTAGCAGAAATCTAGTTTTAAGGTTAGGCGACGCAGATTAGTGAAGTCTTTGTCCCTGCGGAGTCTTCCATCATCCAAGATGGTCGATCTTCTGCTCCCTTGACTCTATGGAGAGGTCTTAACGAAGCTTGAACCACGTAGCAAAATTGCTGCATTGGACCTTGGGTAGGTGTTGCAAGAAGAGTTATAATCCACCATTATCAAGGTTAGAGTTAGCGTTTTATTGCTAACTTATCTATGCTACTTGAGCTGACATAAATAGATGAGAGGGAACACACAGTATAGAGAGGTTTCCTAACCAAGGTTCTTTTACACACCAGAGGGTTTTTAAGGCCGAGAGGCCAAAAACAAGCACAAGCACAAGGTGAGAATACACACTCAAGAAACACACAAAGCAAGTGCAAACAATATCCGGAACACACAAGGTACTTCAGTACCAGGGGACACCTAACTACTCACGATATTTGGGGGGGTTAGCTCAATCAAAACGATCGAGCTTATCCTATCCATCCTAGGGTCATGGTTGGTCATAGTTGTTGATGTCTTCATTTACCTTAACACGGGTGTCCATTGAAATCTTGATGGTAGTGGTTGATGAAGCTGGAGTGAAGTTGATGAGCTGTCAATGCTGATTTGGAAGTGCAGATTTGTGGGTCTTCTTGCTCACATCACTCGGATGTGAGGTCTTCGGAAAGGGTGTCGAAGTCCTTCATATGCGACAATGTCTCGTGCCAGGCCTAAGAATGTCTAGTCAAGCAACTGAGGAATTGGTCCTTGGTGACTGCAAAAGTGCGAGTCCAGGGAGGAACAAGGTTAGCTTCTTGACAGAGCCATTGGTGTCAACCAAAGGCAAAATACTTGCCAACAGTCTTCTTTCTTTGTAGTTGGGGAGTTTTTGAAGACGTCCTTCTGACGATTTGCTCCATCTTGTGTTGTTATTCTTTGGGTCTAGTTGGGGTACAATGTCCATTAATTAAATTTGAAGTGGAGGAGACAACAGAGTAAAATCTTCAAAGTTGTTTGGTAATCAGAGAGGTAAGACTAGAAGTTTTGAAGAGATAAGAGGAGTATAAGCCACTCTATTGGCCGATTAGGAAAATAAACTTTGAAATTAGTTTTATCCAAGATAGTACTTTCCTATCCAATGCCCATTCTAACTAAGGTCTCCTACAGTCAGGATGGCTCTGATACCAACTCTGTGGGGACTCCGGATTACCCATCCAGAATACCCGATATGCATATAATTCACGATCCCATGATCAGTGAGTCGTGAATCCACATATCCGAGTTGATAACAGAATTACATCATCCTTTACAGTACCGAATAGTATAATTACAATTGGTCACATGACCAAGTCTGATATTGCCTCGCATGGCAAGTCTACAACTAAGCAGCGGATACCAAGCAACGTTGATGACCCACGTCATACCTACTACCCTACAGGCAACTGACTGGGAGACATTCCTAGTTCGCACCAGCGTCGTAGTTCCCATCACCGTCTTCTTAAAATTCTTCTTCCAGGTCTGACCAAGTTAATAGGCAGGGACAAAGCCATGAGTACATTTTGAATTGTACTCGCAAACCATTTAAAGAGAGTGAACTCATATGCGGTTTGGTTGTAGAAAGGAAAGGCTCTAGTCTAGTTTATTTTCTTTGAAAACCTTCTTCTTGTGTTGATATAGCATGTCCAGAAACTTGTTCTACGACATCTCTATATCCTTATTAAAATCTTTTATAAAGCAGTTTTAGTAAAAATCTCTAGGAAGGGGGAAACCCTTTTAATTTCACAAACCAGGTCAACCAAACACGACCTTCTCCATCCATAAAACCAGGTCAATCACACATGACCATCTCCAATTCCTTGGCAGTACCCTACAAGTACTCCAAACCATACCCGTGCCACGGCAGTACCCTCCGAGTACTCCGTCTGGCACCTTCCTCCATTTGTTTCCGAAAACCACTTTTAAAACAAAAACTGACACAGGTTAAGTATGGCCATCCCAACCATCCATGACCGAGGACTCGGCTATTCGAATAGATTTACACTCTACAGAGGTTGTACACTTTATCCACAATCATCCGGATACTCATCGTGTGGGCATCTCCCCTGCATAACAACATATGCCACGACAAGCACCCGATCGTAGTTTTTCACCTGCCCACCTTAGCATAGGATCTACCGCCAAGAGGGGTATCCCTCAACACCAAAGCCCAAGTGGTTGTTTGACCCAGGAGTTGCAAATTCCCCAGCCCACTTGACCCTTCGGAATGACACTACCCGTAGTAGTCCTGTACTCACGGTAACTCATTATTCAATGAGGGCTCTCGGCTTGTACCCCTGCCCCCTGAAAAGGTGACAAAGCGAGCCTGGGTAACCACTCCTACCCAGGGTGCCACGAAAAAGGTGTCCATGGTCGGACTGCCATTACAATTTGTAGATCCCATACTAAGATGAACAAACTACTCCGCTACGCCCCGTCCCATACCAGGGTAATTATGGTTGCACGGGTTAATTGGTTTGGCGAACACTTATACACAATGCCCTTTTCCATAAATCCTCCTTCTCCTTTCTCCATTTTCCAGAACACATTTTCCTGAAAACATTTCAGTGGAATAGAGCACAATTCCAAGGTTTTCAAAATCATTTTGCAAAGTCCCATTTGAGTGTTCCCAACCTAGAGTTTTTTCTCCACTACAAAGTTTTCCAAAGGCTATGATGCTAACCATCACGCCATTAACCCAGGGGGTAAGTAGGTGTCGAGAGGGGTCATCCAGGAGGATGATACAATTGACTTGTGGAGCCAAGTCGCCAATAATTGCTATCTAGAGGTAATAGCAACATAAAAGCATGCATTTTCATAAACATTTATAAAACATGCAATAAGTAAAATTAGGATTAGATATGCAACAAGATTAGATGGCTTGCCTTGTTCAGCTTGTCCCTGGTCTTGTTCTTCAAACTCCTCAAATTCCTCCTCCTCCTCTTCTTCTCCGGAAATGTTCGTATCTAGCGCCGCGAAATAATGAAAGTATACAATCACCGCAAGGCATACATCACACAAGACACTCCAACAAAAGTGCAAACATAACCAGAGAGTTGCAAGGAAATCATATTAGACCTATTTATTGTCTAAGTTAGCTTCTTGCATTTTTAGTATTTACCAAGACTTGGTAATTCAAGGCATGCACACATATAAACTTCTCAAAATTAGCAAAACACCTTCTGTTCCAAAAGAGAGGGTGAATAATAAACTCATATGTAGGTAAGCTTTGTTAGACTCTAATAGAATTGGTTTTTGCACCAAAATTTTTTTTATACCACTTTAATTCATTTTCTAAATGCGTAAGCAACAAACAAGTTATCAAATAGGCTCACATGTAAACAATTCAAACTAGCATGCAAACTTAGTACTAGTAGACAGATAGCACCTCACTAGATCCACAAAAATTGGATTTGTATTTTTTTATGACTTGCAGATTAATTGTTATGAATAAGCTAGTGATTAAAGTCTCTGGTTAGGATATTAATTCACCATAAATTCACTGTAACTCAAATAAATTTGAGCTCACAGTAAAATAACTCTACAAGATCTCAGGAAATTGGATTTGCTCCAAAATAAGCTACATATTTGGATCTATAAATCAACAAAGTTAGATATGTGAGTGTTTTGTTCCCTAAATTTTTTTTATTTCGCCGCCGACGGGCCCGACCGACGGGTCGAAGTGGTACCATGCCGTGTTGCTGTATCGTCGTCTTCCTCGACGAACGCTATGGGGAAATCCTAGCTCCGTGCGGGGAAAACAGAAGCTTACCCAGGGGACACGACGGTCGGCGTAGAGGTTACGGAGGCCATGCGGAGGCTCGGGGATATGCAGGCGCACACACATGATCCAAGGTGGTGCTCCCAGGCGATGGCATGCACGAGCGCGCCGGCTACGGCCGTGATAGAGATGAGACGCGCGCGACGGCGAAACTCCACCCTAAGACACGAGGACAAGAGTGTTAGATAGGGCATGATAAGGAGAGTTCAACGAGCCAGAGAGGTAGAAGAATGGTGCGGCAGGTCGATGACCATCTTCCTTGAAACATGCCGGCTTCCGAGGAAGAACGCGAGAAGCAGAGAGAGGGAGGTGACCTCGCTCCGATTTGAAACGGAGTCTGGTGGGTTGATAGAGCTCAGTGGCAAAGTTTGGGAGTAGGAGGCGTCCTGCAGGCTTAAAACGAGTCGGGCAACCTCTCGATGATCTGCAAGCGTGCACGAGGAAAGGAGACAGCGACAGCATGCTATTGGCGAGGGAGGGCGGTGGCTCTGCGTTCCCGTGCGAGGCGACCGTTTTTTGAGTGGAGTGTCTGTCCGAGGGTGGTCTGGATGCGGAGCAGCAAAGAGCGGTCGAGTCGCCTGCCAGCTGTTCGATAAAACAACTCCGAATGGCATTGTCCATTGCGAGCGAAGCGGAGCGAGGCGCGGCTCGACATCACGTCTGGGGAAGTACGGGTGCTCGACTCGTCCACTCTGACCGGTTAAAACGCATCGAAAACGGACGTGGGGTAGCTGGTGTGGTCGTGCCCACGACGATGTGCTGGCGGCTGGTCGGGGGTCTGCTCGTGAGATCGGAGAGAATGGAGAGGGAGTGGGCAGGTCTGGGATGGTGAGGGTGCCTGGGGACTCGACTAAGGACACTGGCCGGCCTCCGTGCAGCTTAAAGAAGGGAGAAAGAGAGATACGATCGTTGCCAAGATTTGGTACGGTGCTCTCTCCTTCCAAGCACAAAAGGACATGGGGTGCACAATGCTACAATGCCATGTTGATCAGAAGGAGAGGGATTTTCTGGAGTGATCGTAGCAAGGGTTTGATGATGATTCAAATTGTTTTGGAGAGGGTGGAAGGGATAGGGTTTACGCATGATAAGGGCCTCCATTTGATATTGAGTTGGATGGAATTAATTCCGAGTGTCAACATGTTTTGATGGATCAAAAATGGTCAGATAGAGTTCTAATTATAGAGATGACTAATGATGAGTGCAAAAAAAATCCAAAATTAAATTAATTAAATTTGAATTAGCCTTTGAAATTTTTGGAATAGACAAGATGATGTTTTGAGCTAAAATTAGTCCACTTGCATAACTATGAATTGTAGATTTTTCTCAGATCGAAAATATGTAGGAAAAAGGCAATAAAAGACACATGTATCAATATAGGCATTTAGGGAAAAGGGAAGTACAGTAAGAAATGGCATGATAAACCATATCAACCAAACTTCCTTTTTTTGCAAGGGATTCCAAAAGTAGGTTTGATAAGAATTTGAAAAAGCTTTATATTTGGAATAGAGAAGAAATAGGGTGTTGATGTGTTAGTAAATTTAGAGTGAGCCTCCAAATTTGAAAAAATGGATTTATTGCTAACAGGGCAATGCATGAGTTTTCCAGTCGTTTGCTTCCTTGCTTGCAAGATGGTGGAAGTGACCAAAAAGGTAGATAAAAGGATGTGGGAAACTTCATGATTATGCACGGGTCTTCCAGATAATTTTGAGATGATGCTGGTCACATATAAAAATAGGTATGATCTTAGTTTTGTTGGTTTGCATTGAAAAGTTGATTATAGCCAAGTGGGATTTTTTTTGAAAGAAAAATAGCCATAAACACTTTTGTAATCCTTGGGAATTATTCTCTAATTCCATAGACAATATTAATAATACCAAAGAGGTATTCTTCCCATTTATGCTATGTTTATAAATAGAAGAAGTAGTGGTGAAAATACTTTTATAAAAGATATTTGTGAAAAGGAATGAGTGCTCATAAGGAGTGAACCTCACTTCTAATTTTTGATAAACTTTTATTTTCAAAATAACTACTCCTTCCATAAGAAATAAAGTTTTAGGCTTACAAAGAAGAAAGTATTAAAAAGGGGGGTTTTATATGGAAACGTAATTTGAAAATAGTTTGTAAGCATTCCCCACTGGCCATTATATCATTTGATGTATTTTAGATAAGTTGGGCCACCGGCCTACTTGTAGATCATAGTCATATACAAGCAACTTAATCAAAGTCAATCATGGTCACACAAGGTCAACCCATCTCACATATTCAAACACTACCACAATTTTAGCAACACTAGAAACAAGGGTTAAACAAGTGCTGAAGTTGTAAAGAGTTTCAAGGAAAGGAGTAAAAGCTTTGGTAAATATTTTCAGAAACAATTGGAGCCATAAACATCGCCTTTATCAAGTTTTCTCAAAGGTGTTTGAAAACCACTTGCCACAGGTTTATAAAATATTAGGTTATAAAATAGTGGGATCACAACATTACGTCCCTATAGTTTTATAAATACTTGGTTTTGGTAAAGCTCTTTTTTGAAATAGGTCTTGGCTCTCATTTTGGGAAATTAAAAATATTTTGAAACAAAGGACGTGCCAAGATACTTTGTTTGGAGAAAAAAAACTAGAAGCACAAGCGGTGGCATGATCTCAGGAGCACACTAATTGTGTCGGTTCACATGTTGGTTCAACAATCAATTCTAACAGACAAGATCAACATAGCAACCAAGGCAAACATTCATGAATTTGATTGAGAACCAAAAAGTTTTTGTTGGCCCTCATTTTTGCATCACTAACACTTCATAAACTCGGTTACAAAATTTGGGGTGTTACAGTCACCCCTCAAGAAGGGCAAGTCATACTAAAGGATATCAATGCAGGAGTCTGTGGTCATCACGCCAGCAGTAGAGCCATAGGGGCCAAAGCTTTCTGTGCAGGATTTTACTGGTTAACAACAATAGAATACGCAAAGGACATTGTCCGGAGATGTTAGGCATGCCAGCGATTTGCTTCTAGGCCCCACGCACCAGCAGCAGAACTCTAGCCAATACCATTATCTTGGTCGTTTGCGCAGTGGGGTTTAGATATGGTTGGAAAGTTGCATAAGTCCTGGCCAAGAGGGCACGTTTACATGCTGGTGGCAGTTGATAAGTTCACCAAGCCGGTAGAGGCAGCTCTAGTAACCACGCAAGATTTCACAACGGCAATCAACTTCATCAAGTCGATAATATTCCGCTATGGGGTACCACATAGCATCATCACAGTTAATGGGACAAATTTCACGTCCAAATAGTTCAAAAATTATTGCGAAATCATGGGCATCAAATTGAAGTTTGCATCAGTAGCACATCCAAAGACGAACGGACAAGTCGAAAAAGCAAATGGCTTAATATGAAATGGTATAAAGAAGAGGCTATTAGCGCCCCTCGAGAAAGCTAAGCATGCTTGGGTAGATGAGTTACCCTCCGTGCTTTGGAGTCTTAGAACTACGCCTAATGCAGCAACTCAAGAAACACCTTTCTTTCTTGTCCATGGTGCAGAAGCTGTGCTTCCAGTCGAAATCACTCATGAGGCTCCCAGAATCACGACTTATGATGAAAGCGCCTCTAATGCAGCACTCCAGGATGATGTTGATGCATTAGATGAAGCAAGAGATGTCGCATTGGCCAGAGTCACGCAGTATCAGCAGAACCTAAGAAACTACCATAGTACTGGTGGACGTCCCTGCTCTTTCGAGGTGGTAGACCTCAGTGTTGTGACTAAAACTAGGACGGTCATGGGAAGTTAGAATCACCATGGCTGGGACCTTACAAAGTTACAGAAGTAATATCGGGAGGAGCATATCGACTTCAAGACAAAAAGACAGGAAAAGATGATGGCAACCCATAGAACACAGAGCAACTTCGGCGCTTCTACGCATAACAGGCGTCGTTCTCAATGATTTCTTTCAAATTACTATAACACTTCGAGTTAGGACCCTCTAAACCCAGAACACGGACCATAGGTCAGGTTTCTTGGGTCAGCTCTTCGATTTCCATGTATATATCAAGATTTTCCGCTCGAGGGCTCCGGCTCTCGGGTCGTTATGATATCTATAAAGAAATATTGAGATCATATATTCATGTTTTCTCACGAACGAAATCGAGCCATCTCACAAAAATATCGGCAATCCATCACAAGAAGAAAATTCGACTAACATGTACTTATAGCACAATATTGCATGACAAAATACCTCGAAACAATGGTCGTTCCCTTGGTTGATTACAGGGAACATATAAAAGCAGTACTTATTGTTTCTGCAGATAAAATTAAACAGTGCATTACTGTAACATCCCAAGATTTTATCAAATTTTGGGGGAAATTTTTAGCTTTATTTTGCCTGTGTTGATTGAAAATTCACAGGGATTTGAAACTTTTGAATTTATTTAAAGACTTTATTAGAAAACTATTTCTATCTGCATATTACATCTTGAGGAATTTCCTTGAGAAAGAGAAAGATTTCAAATTATTATTTTCTACTCCTATTCAAACTTATGCAAGTTATGCTTGCAAAGGATGGGTTACAAATTATTCACTTCATTGAAGATTCATTTTCACAATCAAGTTGGAAAGTTACTTTCAAACATTATTTCATAAATTACTTTCACAAATTCTAAAAGGAATTATTTTCTTAAACCCTAATCTATTTTGCATATATGCAATAAAGTCCTTTTCATAAATTTATAAGGATCTATTAAAATTCTTGCTTTATTGTGAAAACTTACCTTGCTATTGGTTTATAACAATGTTTGGAAGATTTCAGGAATTTAGGATTTTGAATGAATTGATTTGAGTGAATTATGCAAAAGTTATAAAAGAAATAGCAAATCAGTAAAAAGAAAAAGAGAAAAGAAATAAGAAAAGAGAAAAGGGCCGTGGGGTCGATTTCGGCCCAGCCGCCAAAGCCGCCCCGGCCCAGTATCGCCTAACCCCGAAGGGGTATTCCTTTTCTCTCCCCCCGACACTGACAGGTGGGGCCCACCTGTCAGGTCATCACCAACCTCCGGCCAGAGACCCCGAGGAGCACGGCTTCTCCCTCTGCCGCCCGATCGACGCATCCCCGCCGAACCCTAACCCCCTCCCCACGTATCCCTCCCCTATAAATACCCCTGCTTCCACCCCATCCTCTTCTTTTCGTTTATTCGAAGCTCTAAGCCACCATCCGAAGCATCGACTCAATCTCATCGGAAAAAGCTTCAGGGAGCTTTCGAATCCGACGGTCTGGGCCTCCCCCGCTCCATTAACTCCCCTCGATATTCTCCCTTGTGTGCCGCCCTGATCTGACCGCTCAAACGCCCCACAGAAGCGCCGAAACCGTCGGAATCCCTCGTCGGAGGTTACTGACATGCGCACCCTCCGTTTGCTCGCAGACGTCGCCAGAGGAGAGGACTCCTTCACCGAGGACGTAGAAGAGACCACCGTAGCCAGGCGCATCTCGTCTGGTATTTCCCCTCCGCCAAGGATACGCAGCCACCATCACCGGCCGAGCCGCCGGACCCTCGCCATCGACGCCCACGGTGAGCTCCCCTCCCGATTTCGTTCGTACTGTCAGATCTAGATCTAACCGCTAGGGTTAGATGACTTATTGAACCGGTATAGTCAGATCCGAACCTTCTAGATCCACTTAAATCCGATGGCACCTAGCGTGATCTGGCCGAACCGGTACCCTCCAATGAGGTGGCGCCACGTGTCGAGCCCAGATCTGTTCTAATTCAAATAGGTTCAAATCAATTTCAAATCATCTACAACTTGTAAAATTCATAACTTTTGATCTGTAACTCGAAAAATAGCAAATAATATACCGTTGGAATCCTTAGAATGTGTAGAATCCTTTAGTGCACTAATATTTCATAGGTTCAGTACACAATTTGAATCAATTTTCAAATTGAGTTAAACCCTTCTGTTAACTTATTTAATTCATATCTTTTGAACCAAGTGTCCAAAAATTACAAATTTGTAGTCTCTGGAATCCTCTCAACATGTAGAACATCATAGGATCAAGAAAATCCAAAGTTGATACGTGCACACACTTTGTACATACAATCTATACAATCACTGTTCTGATCATAATTTGAATTCTAAAGTGATTTTAGGATGATTCCAATTGCTATAGCTTTGTTTACTGCAAGCTATCCAGTAGCATTCACTTCCATAATTTCATGAACCACTTCACAATTATTCAAATTCTAATATGAGAATTTGAGTATTTCCTATATAGATTAATTCTATTTCTTTTTCAAGTAATGATTCCTTCTACTTTAGAAACTCTATGTTCATAGATAGTCATCAAATATCATCTGAACATCATCTTGATCCATATCTTGTTCATCTATACCATTTTGCCTAATTCATATTATGGCAATTGTGCTACTTGAAGTAAAATGTGAATTCATCTCAAACCTAGATCCTATTTTGTTAATGTGGTGTTGTTATAACCCATACCATAGTATGTGTTTATACACCATGTTGATCAATGAACCATTTGAGCATGTCCTCAAATATCAATCATTCATACCCAATTCTATGCCTACTTAAACTTGATCACTTGTGTTGAACTATTCAATTTGCAAATGGTGGTAATTGAGTAATGTAATGATTCACTAATCTTTACCCAAAACCTAAGTGTGATGTATGCTATTTAAAGAATAAATGTTGTTACACTTATTCAAATAGTATTGTTGTTGCACTATTCCACACTTATGTGCTCTAGTTCACATGAGTTATTTTAAGCTTCATTCATGATTTAATAAAGCATAAAGACTTTGTCAATATTATTTCGTTTAGCCAATTCTCATCAATCATATTGATCTTTCCCAACTAAGCTCTCAAATTCATATTTCCTTTGTCATATCCATTCCATCACAATACCTTGAATAAATCCAAATTGTTAAGCAAACACATTTCAATTGTTTGATTTGTTTGATTGTGATTGTATGGATTGTTTATGTTATGTCATTTTGTGCTATAGTTTGTGTGAAGAGCTACGTGCTTAGTGGAGAGAAGTGGAAAGATCGTATTCTTCAAAAGGCAAGTGACACACATTCTTCTACCTATTTTTATTATGCATTAGTGATTTTCAGTAGTATGCATGATAGGTCAATGTTCAACGTTTACAAAAGTGCTAGATCCTAGTAGTGAATAGCTATCCCCAAAACACCCACCCTTATAGGATGCTAATACTTGAATATGATGCTATGCCATATCCACCTTGTCAAAGTTGTTTTGCGAATAAATTAACAACTTCAACTAAAATGAACTACCTGGGTGGATTGGTTTGTGATGGAAAGCGAAGTAGGTGGGTCCTGGGGCACATGCTAGGAAAGATGTGTAGCTCAGGATGCCGCTCGGGACGGCCACTCAGGATTCAAGAGATTAATAAGGCTTCCATGATTAAAGTACTTCCAGTGCAGCCTTATGACAATATGGGCTCTATCAAGAAAGAGTGGGATTAAGGGTTCAACCAAGAGTACTGACAGCAGGTGGTAGCATAATATAGGGGGTACGGTCAGACTAGTTTGGTTGAATGCTTTTTTCTGAAAGGTCTTGTTTCATTTTATGTATGGGCATAAAATGAAGGATAAAGTGAAAGTGCACAACCCTTGCAAGGTGTTAAAATCTAATCGATTAGCCGATCCTCGGAATGGACAATTGAGTCTCTAGCCATGGATGATCGGAAGAATCTCATCATCTTTCTGAATGCTTTAAAACTTGACTAGCAACTAACAGGAGAAGGCTCATGGCCATACACTCCGAGGGGGTGATGGTATATGTACTTCAAAAACTATGTTGAGTTTCGCCCAGAAACTACATGCCTAGCTATTATGTAATGTATGGGGGTTATTTCAACCCTTCATAAATAAAATTTTGTTAAAAAGGTTTTGGAAAGTTATAGGATAAAATTGGCATTCTGCAAAATTAGCCTTTGAGATCCACAAGCCAGATTTTATGTAGTTTAGTCTTTTCACAAATGCCACAAATATGTGTCATTTGCCAGTACGTTGTTGTCCTGACCCCTCTAGGGGCTGCATATTCAAACGTGCAGGTTTTTATTGTCGAGTAAGGAACCAAGAGTAGGATCTCGAGCTTACATTCCAACATGTCTGCCTGTGGCACTTGATGAAGATGGAGGCTCATTGCAACTATGCTTTATGCTGTGTACTCGTAAGGTTGAAGACCTATGTAACTAGATTTACGTTATAATATTGATGCTATTGCAATGATTACTTATTTTGTACTGTGGTGCTATCTACTGATCCAGGGAATGGCACAGATACACAGGAGTTCTGTCTTTTGATAAGGCAGGGCGCTATAATTACACGATGATTACATCAAAGATATATGATTCTAGTGAAAATGCACTTTGGCTTCATATGTCTTCTGCCATTGCGTCCCATTGTAGATCTTCACGTCAAATTTCGCCATTACACGGTGGTAATCGAACAGCAAAAACCAACCCTGATGCAGGTCATAATCTTCAGCAAAACAAGGCCAGCCGCCTCTAAAGAACATCTCTCCATTGCCATCATAGTACACCTCCACCTCATATGGAGATCCTTCACCAGAAACTTCCCGGATGATGGCTCTGCGCAGTTCTTGGCCGTCCATAAATTCAGTGAATTTCAAGGGCATGCGTTGTTTCTCACGACATTGAGCACCAGTTAGCCTGAAGACGGAAAATATAGTTCCAGTGGATGGCGGCGTAGGATTGAGAGGTGCTGCACTTACATCCAGAGGCTCACTGATTTGAGAAGTGGAAGATCTAGGTTTGTTGTTACTTCCCAGTGGATGACCAGGGCGCCGTTTGATCGGCGCAGAAGAAGACGCTGCGGTGGAGATCACCTTGGCCTTGTTCTTGCTGCCACGAGGGCGGCCACGCCCACGCTTCTCCACCACGACGCCGACATCTAAATCGACAACTCCGGTATCGACCATGGAGATTCTGCAATGGATCTCCGAACAAGAACGAAGAAACCCTAACCAATTTAGGGAAGAAGACAATGTGGTGGCAAAGATTAAGTAGTGGCAGGCTAGGGTTTCCAGGATGATGGAAAATCCCATACTTATAAGCCACCTTTAATGGGACTTTTAGAAATTAAAGGACCATATAAAGTACAGGCCTAGAGATTCAATTGGCGGAGCAAAAAAATAATATAGAAAGAAAAGAGGACAGAAGATAGGAAAAAGAAAAAGAAAATACAAAAAGGAAGATCTATTTATAGAATCAATAAAAAAGCACAAAAGGATGAGCAATGGAGAAAGAGATTTTGAGCCTATAAAAGGCTGCAAGCATCCCCTTATAGTCTCGGGGGCTACTCCCATCGGGAGCGCTAGTCGCGCACCCGACGAAGTATCAAAAGGAGGAAGAAGAAATGCATACTTGTTTTTCAGGAAGATGATGAACAAGGTAAATGTTTCTGAGCCTATACTCGAAAAAATCGACTATAGCCTCGGGGCCTACTCCCATCTGGAGCGCTGGTCGCGCACTCGATGAAGATGAAAAAAGTCGACTTCGCGTAAAAGAGCGAAAATCATTGATTATGTATTGAAGCAAATTATCGACTTCCATGTCAAAATGATAAACATGAGACATTGGAATTTGCTAAATTACTCCCATTGGGAGGGCTTTTCGACTAGCTGAAGAAAACAACCCAAAGATTTTGAGTATTGAAACAGCCAAACAAGGCTCACGATGAAAATTGATTCTCAGGCCGCATCGTCGCGATTAAAAGCTAAAGTGCCATGGTCACAAAGATCATGAAGGTAAGATCACATGATCCGTCCTGCATGGCCTAGTATACACACATGAATGCACTCTGCTAGTAAATTTCCATATCCAAGATGCGAAGAAAAATCCCAGTGGACGCACAGGGTACAATAAGAAATAATAGAATCATGTCTTTGTAAGTCCTAAATGCGGCAAAAGACTGGGTTACGCCAGGTACCGAATTCGAGTCTGGGGACTTGAGTTTGAAGTTGGTAGCAAGTTTTTCGCTCAGGCAATTATTGTCTCTCTGATCCGTCAGAAGTAGCAGGCTTGCTAACCAAAATTCCCACACAAAAAATAAGAATATGAAATATTCAATGAAATTAAAGAAAGAGAAGAAGACGAAGATTGATCAAGTCAAAGATTGCCAGTCGAAGGTTTGAAGATTTGAGATTCAACCCGAATCTGCAATTCTGGTAGAATCTCGGGGGCTACTGACAAGGGTATAGCTATTAAAGCCCATTATCTTAGTATCCCCGGGGCCCGATAGATAGGATCAAGTATAGATGTAATCGAAATATGAGATGGTATCGTATGCAGACATTGTAATTTATGTTGAACCCGACCGGATCCTTGAGACCTGGTCAGGAGAGGCCGGCCAGGGGCAAATTGAGATTGAGCCAAGTGATTGCCCACTTATTCTCACCACATATTACGTTTTGCCTAGTTTGTCTGATTTTTAACCTTTGAGTTCATCCAACGCCCTCTTCCCCCGATCCTAAGTCCTTCATCTAGGACATTTGCCGAGTTAGCCCTCGTCACTGACGGACACGGTGCCAAAGTGCCAATGCCACCTCAGGGTATCTCTCCAGCAGGCCGACGTAAACCGGTGACCCATAGCGTCCATCATGGTCCGTTTGTGTCAGGCGCCAAATAGAAAATGGGTTGCGGTCCAGTCCACCTAGCCAGCGCGCGTAGCGGCACGACGCATTCTGTCCGTGTTGGCTGTTTTGATCAGTTTCAGCAAACTGGCCAGCTGGCTAGTTTGAACATGCGGCCAATTGAAAACGAGGATAGAACTAGAATAATAAAATAAAAATGTAGTTTATCAATAAAAATATATTACAATAACATAGTTTTACAGGAAGATTGAAATATAATTCATATTACATAAATTAATAAGCGGATTAATCCTGTTGGTTTCCCGCAAAGGCCCAAATATGCTCAATCAAATTAGTTTGAAGCCTATCATGGATGTGGCGATCATGCAAATTTTATGTGACATGCATGAACTGCTCTCAAGATGCCACCCCAGTGATACGTCTCAAACGTATCTATAATTTTTGATGCTCCATGCTTGTTTATGCACCATTTGCTTTGTGCTTTGTTACACTTTGTGGCATTTTTATGCATTTTTTGGAACTAACCTATTGACGAGATGCCCAGTGCCAGATCTCTGTTTTCTGCTGTTTTTGTGTTTCAGAAAAGTTACACAGGAATTATTCTCAGAATTGGACGAAACGAAGCCCGAACCTCCTATTTTTCCCGGACATAAGACGAAGACCGAAGGAGAGCCGGAGGGGGGCCAGGGAGCAGCCACACCAGGGGGTGGTGCGCCCCCCTCCTGGCCACGCCAGGGGGTGGTGTGGGCCCCCTGGCCGCCCTCTGACGCCGCCTCTCTGCCTATTTAAGACCCTCCGAAGTCCAAACCCTAAATCAATCGGTGTTTTTCAAGAAAGAGTTCTGCAGCTCCGCCGCCATCACCGACGAGTTTCGGGAGACAGAAGTCTTTGTTCTGGCACCCTGCCGAGACGGGGAAGTGCCCCCGGAGCCATCTCCATCAACTCCATCGCCTCCATCACCGTCTCCATCAACTTCACCGCCATCTCCATCGACGTTGCTGTCTCCCGTGATGAGGAGGGAGTAGTTCTCCCCCGGGGCTGAGGGCTCTACCGGTAGCTATGTGGTTCATCTCTCTCTCTCTCTCCCATGATGTGATCTATATGTGATTGTGAGCTTTGTATCTAGTTGAATTGGTAGATGCTATTTTTCATATATTATGCTACTCTAGTGCTTTATTATTGTATCTCCAGAGACACCTTGTACTGTGATGTGAAGGTGACAGTGTGCGCATTATGTGTGTCTCTTTGGCTAGTGTCTCTATGAATTGTTGGTGTTTGTTGGAACCATCTATTGCGCTCAAGGTGATAGTGTGGGGCAATCTAGTTTGGGGAAATACGAACTTTGAGGAGTGCTTCGTAGCCCTACGCATGATTAGTGTTCGTTATCCATTGGAGAATAGTTTTAGAGTGGAATAGTGAAGATAGTTATTTATGTGTTCAATTATGTTATCTTTGTTGAGAGTGTCCAATAGTGAAAGTATGATCCCTAGGCCTTGCTTCTAAGCATTGAAACACCATTTACATTCAGTTTTGTTACATGTTTGCTCATAGCAATATTTATTTCAGATTATATTTACTACTTATAACCATCCATATCACTTGTATTTCACTATCTCTTCGCCAAACTAGTGCACCTATACATCTCACAAGTGTATTGGGTGTGTTGGGGACACAAGAGACTTCTTGTATCGAAATTGCAGGGTTGCTTGAGAGGGATAGCTTTGACCTCCTCCTCCCTGAGTTCGATAAACCTTGGGCGATCCACTTAAGGGAAACTTGCTGCTGTTCTACAAATGTAACATCCCAGGATGTGAGGCTAAAAATAGAGAGAACACAGAAGTGTGCATTGCATTCATGCATAGAAAATCTGGGAAATTTTTGCGCTTTTAAATAAAACTTGTCAAAGTGATTGAAGCTTCTCTTAAGTTGATGGAATTGAAGTAGCTCATCGACTGAAGTGCGATAAACTTCAACATGACCTTTGTTAACAACCTTGTTTTGGGTAGAGATAATAACAACAATCAAAGGAGATGAATGTGAGGTAGGATTAATATGATAACACATCATTTTAGGACCTTATAACCAATTCTACCATGATCACCATGGTATTTCTTAAACCTAAATCATTGAAGCCATTCCTAGCTTAAAGGAAGACAACACAAGTCTTACCTTGACTCTTAATCTACTTTATTCTCATATCTTGATTATCATAATCTTTCACATCTAAATCCATTCATCTCCAAGACAAGAGGAGAGAGTCTATATCAAATCAAGTATCATTCTCATCTCTTCAGATGATACTTTAGGATCTAATCCACAAATTCAGAAGAGGGAGAGACTAACCTAGTACCAAGATGGTTAGAGGAGTTTACAATAGAGTTTAACTACTTAACTAATTATCCAGTACTTCTGGGTATAATTTAATTCACTCTTAAACTTGTTACCAAAATTGGTTAACCACAAGGTCTAAAGTGCATAAAAGCCACCCATTCTTATTTAAATCATAACTTATTAACTATAAGAGATATAACAAAACTAAGCTCATTTACATTACATTAAATAGTTCAAACTATTTGAATAAAAATAACTATGACCATTTTGAAACTCTT
>QXEO01000634.1:86965-324782 GCA_007115705.1 Dactylis glomerata
AAAATGAAGATTTATTGGAGTGTGAGAGGTGCAAAATGTTTGGAAATGTGAGAGAGGAGAAGGAGAGAAGGGAAAATGAGATGCAGGGATCGGGCGCCTGAAGAAATAGGGCAGGGGCCCTTTAGTACCGGTTCTTCAGATGAACCGGTACTAAAGGTTCAGCTCTGGCCCCACCTCCGCCTCAAAATTGGACTAAAACCCTTTCGTACCGGTTCGTAATATGAACCGGTACTAAAGGCCCTCAACGAACCGGTATTGATGGTTTTCGGCCGGCTGGGCAAATGAACCGGTACTAATGCGCCCTTTAGTACCGGTTCATACGGGAACCGGTACTAAAGGCTTAGACCGATGCCCATTTTTCTACTAGTGGTGCGAGGCGACCGTTTTTGGAGTGGAGTGTCTGTCCGAGGGTGGTCTGGATGCGGAGCAGCAGAGAGCGGTCGAGTCGCCTGCCAGCTGCTCGATAAAACAACTCCGAATGGCGTTGTCCATTGCGAGCGAAGTGAAGCGAGGCGCGGCTCGACATCACGTCTGGGGAAGTACGGGTGCTCGACTCGTCCACTCTGACAGGTTAAAATGCACCGAAAACGGACGTGGGGTAGCTGGCGTGGTCGTGCCCACGACGATGTGCTGGCGGCTGGTCGGGGGTCTGCTCGTGAGATCGGAGAGATGGAGAGGGAGTGGGCAGGTCTGGGATGGTGAGGGTGCCTGGGGACTCGACTAAGGCCACTGGCCGGCCTCCGTGCAGCTTAAAGAAGGGAGAAAGAGAGATACGATCTTTGCCAAGATTTGGTACGGTGCTCTCTCCTTTCAAGCACAAAAGGACACTAGGAAATTAGGCGCGGCGGCACGCCGCGCCTGTTGACTGATATAAGTAGTACTATAAAGTTCCATTACATAATTACCTAAAAAAGTTTCATTACATAATATCCGAAGTAGCTAGGCTCGGTACTATTGAGTGGAAGCCTGAGTATTGAGCTAGTTCTTAGGCCGCGCCCGTAAACTCAGCGTGAGAAGTAGTACAGTGTTCCATCATGTAATTCCTGCAGTAGTATGATATCAGCAGGACATAACAATAGATAGTGTGTTCTAAGGTCGGCACAAAACAAATTTTTGGTGATCATGGGCTGGAGGGAAGGATGAGACAGGACATCAGAGACACGTTTTTGTCGGTTCTTGATCCTTGGGGCGCAGGTAGTTGTTGTCCCGGTGCGTGGCCTGGGGAGGGCGAGGATCTGGGGCAAGCTCCTTTCGTGTTTGCTGTGTAGAGTACTGGAGCAGTCGGTGCCTCGGTGGACATGTGGCTATGTGGTGATACACGTGGTAGGAGGTGTTTACCTCAATCAGTTTAGCTTCGACTTCGTCAAGCCGTGTTGGTCTTTTCGGCATCTACCTTCTCCTGTTTCTTTCACTCGCTCAGCCCATAGTCTTGTACGAATCCTTGGCCTAGCTCCCTACTATTTTGCAAGATTTCAGATCGATGGAGCTTTTCTCCTATAAATCTGGTCGAGACGCGATGCAGACCTGCCTGATAGTTGGAGAGCCGGAGCAAAGGGAGGAACGCCAACGGAGAAGCATGTAGACAGAAGGAAAGCAGAGGAGGCAAGCGGAGTGGACATGGCGGTCACAGGCTCACAGCTGATTAGAGCGATAGCACAGACAGGCAGAAGATGCCCCAACGGTGGCCAGTCTACACTTCATAGCCAACTCAACGGAGTACCCAAGGTAATTTCACTTACCAATCATAGCCACAGAACTGTGAAGAGAATTGCTGATAGAGTGATGGACAGATTACAGAGGTAATAGTAGCTTGTTTAGGAAACTTTCTATGATGCAGGTCTGAAACCTTAACGCAAGTAGCATATTGTTATTAGGCTACATTACTCATTTAGTCTGCAATTTGATCAAAGCAGCACCCAAAACTCAGAGCTTTCTTCTTGGATACAATGCTAAACCATTCTATCAAACAAAATTTTAATTAAAACCTATACATAAAAAATATAAGTGGTCAGCAAATTGTATTTTTCACAATTCAGAACTGTTCGCTTGCAGACACATTTAGAACAGTATAGCTATATTCTGATTAAACTGATGGGAAGCACACATCAAAGAACAGACAACAAAAAGAGCATAAGGGGCAACAGAAAACAATTACATCTATAAGGGGCGAGACAAAGTACAGAAGATGGAAATCATGGAAGTGATTATAAGCTGGTTCTAAAAACCTGCACATATACTACATAAGAACTGATTACAGTTGCATCTGGAAGTGTATGAGCCTCTATAATACATCAAGTATCGGGCATCTGAAGAGATGGGACAAAATCTATAAGGTGCAACAGTAATTCTTTGATGCGTAGGGTAGTCAATATGAATTTAATGCCAACAGACCACACATAGGGCAGCCGGTATGTACTGATTATATGTTGCCCTCATTTGTATTTTCTAGATGTATCTTCTGTCTCCAGGCAAAAGGGCTGAGCACATACTCGATCAATGGCACCAAGTTCAAATTGCAAGGTAGGCCACCTTTCTCAAGGCGGAGAGCTTGAGTAAACACACAGCCAACCGAGTTGTACTCGGATGTTCACTGTATTAATTCTACTCCCCTTTGTTGATCTGCTGTTCAAATAACACAGAGAGTATTTTATACAGGAACGTGAAAGGATAATCCTAGGCCAAATACAAACAAAAATGCAGTGTCACTTAGTAGCTTCACTGTATTAGGATTAGGAAGCATATATCTGCAACTGCATAAGAGGTTCGAAGAAGCAAGTAGATTGCATGGAATCTAGTTCAGCATTATTGAAAGTAATCACTGTATTAGGAAGCCAATTGGGAATTCATCATCTGCAAATGAAACCAAGTAGATTAAAAAAGAAATTGGCGTGCAGTGTCCTTTTTTTAACTGTTGGTATACATTGTCCATTCATACTTAATCATTATCTTAATTTTTGGTTCCACCTGCAGATGGAATTCTGCCTAAACAAAAAATGGTAAACTTCTACTCATAACTGTATCTGGAACATCTTATAAACCATGTACCCATTGGTTACGAATGTAGACGCCAACTTATCTATAAAGTATTAATTTTCTGTTCCGAATACAGAAAAGTAGGCAGACTGTAGAAACTAAAACTAAGGAAAAGAAAAAAAAATTAAGGAACTTCTATGAAAAACAACCTATCTTGGTAACTAATCGATTAGTAGCTCAAGTATTTTTGTTGTGAATATAAAAGAGCAGACATGCCGTGGAAACTAAAAGTAAGGAAAATAAAGCATAAAAATTAAGGAGTTTCTATGAATAAAAAAACCTTAGATAGACAACAAATCAATCAGTTATTCTTATTGAAAAACAATTTGAGGAATCAAAGGTAGCTCTAGTCTATGGAAATAAATGAAAGTTCTATCTATCAATATCTATGGTCTTGGACCGTCAATAATGGTTTTTCCTTAGAATTTGGATACTTGATTGACCTGCTTAACTTGCCACATGAGCCACCTCTCTCCCTTTGCATCCTCGAGTACATGATAGCAAGAAAGTTCAGGCAACAGATAAACAGTCCGGAAAACCACATCTTGACAACAAATAATTCAGCAGTTCGAACATGTGACAGAAGAAAAGTTCACAACATAGATAAATCTTGGGAAATACAAAACGGGGGAAAGTACAAAAAAAGGTACATCAAGTTAAGAATGTTCTTGCCTGCTATAGGAGATAGCACAACATGCTCTATAAGAAGAATCAACACCCAACTGCTAATGGTCAGGTAAAATCTTGCGTCTCTATAGAAGAATCCCCTTTAGCCCTGAAGATTCAAATACATCTGTAAAAGCCGCAGAAAAATAAGCACCAGATTAGCCTGGTCAGCACAGAGTATTGCATTATCACAGAGCCTGCAGTCCAAAACATGCTACACAACTGGCTCTGCCACAAGACTACTTAAGTATTACAACAAGCATATTTGACAATCTGAATGCTACCCTTTGTCCAATACATGAATTACTAAATCTTAACAATAAACCCTTGAAGTATCTTCCTGGTTGTAAAGAAGAAAAAGGAAACTTAGGAAAATAATAGAACGATCTACAACAGTTAACTGAACATATAAAACAATTTGATACCCCAAACAAAATAAACCATGCTTTCTTTCATATCACTCCTAGACTGTGTCAGCACACACTCTTTTTGAATGGCAAATCAAGGATTTCCAAGAGAATGTTTGCCCCGAACTTCTCCTCAGCAGAAGCATAATCCATTGATACATCTACGGATAAAGTAGCCGGGAAAAAATGAGAAGCACCTGATTTGGGCAAGTGTGAGCACAGTGGCATGCTTGAACCCATTAACATTATCGACAGCTCGGAGATCCATTGATTTGAGACCGCTAATGCTTTTTAAAACCTATCGGACAACCAAAAGTGTACAGTAGTTCACATTTTCTCATATAAGTTAACAAAATATATCAACTGAGATTTTCTTATGTGTCTTCAAAAAGATGCAAGCAGCACGATTTTTTCTCATATAAGTTAACAAAATATATCAACTGAGATTTTCTTATGTGTCTTCAAAAAGATGCAAGCAGCACGATTACTAATTCTAGGTCAGTACAAAATAAAGTAGCTAAGAAAGATGAAGAGCACCTGAATTTGAGAAGTGTGAAAGAGTTTACATGTAAGTCTAATGATCTGTAGATATAAGACGCCAGTGTCACCTACATGCAAGCAACAGAAGATACCTTCAACTCGGTTTGCTGCAGCAATAATACTGCATCAATCAGCTTGCAGGGTGGGAAATTCCCTTGATATACTAATGCATCTTTGCTCCATGCTTTCAAGAATAATCTTGCCGGAAAATTCAGAAGAAGGTATTAATATTTGATACTGTACGACAACATCGAAGAGTATTTCATATCTATCTTCATTGTTCACCTTACTAAATTCATCCAACAAACATGTGCACGTCCCTGAAGTGCCAGAGTCCAACAGCTGGAGGTCTTTTAAGTTGTGTGTACAGCTCTGAGGCCTGTATTCTTGACATGTCTACATAACAACAGTTACTGGATTGCTGAAAGGGATTGATAAAAATAATTCTTTTTGATCATGCACTATTCTGAAGAGTGAATTTGTCGTTAAATCCTACGCATCTTCTATGAGAAATAATTTTTCAATCATTAGAAGGACCAAAAGAGCTAATCAATTGGGAAGAAATTCCAGTAGTTATTGAACTTATAGAGGAGATTGCAGGTAGTTAATTTGGGGATTAAGGATTCACGACCAAAGTAGAACACTTATCATAGAAGTGGAAGAAGCCCAAATAGCCTGGCTCTGACTTGCGCCTCTCACATGCGCTCAGTGCATGCTGTAAGCCGGAGACACAGCTATGGCACAGCCGGCAATGTCCAAGATCTTACCCTTGCTTTGTTGCCATGTCTCTCTGTGGCCAGGACGGAGAAGTTGCTCGCAGCTGCTGCGTATTGAGAAGGTCCCTCACGCACTGATTTTGCCGCACGCGAACCTCACCTGCACCCGAAGCTCAGCAGAGGTAAGTGCAAAAAAGAGGGAGGGAAGAAGAGGAGGGACGCTGGGCCGCCCTGGGCTCGGTTCGTCGCCACCTTTCGGTCGTCGGCGTCATCGCGATGGTGCTGCCCCCGCCCCCATGCCGCTGTCCTCCACAGTGTTGCCACAAATTCGGCGGCTAGCCATGCAGAAACCGCAACGCCGCCTCCAAGACGGCATGCCGTCCCACGCTCTTGCGCAGCCGCCTCTAATTCCAACGATGTCTAGCCAACGCCCCTCTCCTTTATCCTTCATCCAAGGGGAGAGGGACAGGGAGTCGGACCTCCATCCTACTCGTAGGTCGTCTCCAGAGAGCAAGACCGGCGGTAGCAGCAGCAGCTAGGAAGACCAGGCCAGCTGGCCAGGGAAAGAGGTGATTGGGGGGGGGGGGGGGGGGGGGGGGGCAAGGGGGATTGGTCAGGGAAGAAATCTGGCGGGCGCTGGTGGAGATGAGGATCCTCTCGATATGGTCAACGGAGCACTGTTTGGGAAAGACAAAGTGGGCTGGAGTTCTCTAGATGGGCCACCTAAGGAGATCTAGAGAGGGCCTTAGGGAATAAAGCGGTGGCCTCCAGGCTTAAAAAAAAGGCAAAGTACTGTAGATACATTTTACTGTTCATTGTATGCCATCTACAGTGCAGTAAGCTTATTTGGCTCACTGATGGTGCGTTATATCCTTCAACTTTTATATATAGTAGATACATTTTACTGTTCTTTGTATGCCATCTATAGTGCAGTAAGCTTATTTGGCTCACTGCTGGTGCTTTATACCCTTCAACTTTTATATATAGTAGTATGGGGTGCACAATGCTACAGTGCCATGTTGATCAGAAGGAGAGGGATTTTCTGTAGTGATCATAGCAAGGGTTTGATGATGATTCAAATTGTTTTGGAGAGGGTGGAAGGGATAGGGTTTACACATGATAAGGGCCTCCATTTGATATTGAGTTGGATGGAATTAATTCCGAGTGTCAACATGTTTGGATGGATAAAAAATGGTCAGGTAGAGTTCTAATTATAGAGATGACTAATGATGAGTGCAAAAAAAAATCCAAAATTAAATTAATTAAATTTGAATTAGCCTTTGAAATTTTTGGAATAGACAAGATGATGTTTTGAGCTAAAATTAGTCCACTTGCATAACTATGAATTGTAGATTTTTCTTAGATCTAAAAGATGTAGGAAAAAGGAAATAAAAGACACATGTATCAATATAGGCATTTAGGGAAAAGGGAAGTACAGTAAGAAATGGCATGATAAACCATATCAACCAAACTTCCTTTTTTTGCAAGGGATTCCAAAAGTAGGTTTGATAAGACTCTGAAAAAGCTTTATATTTGGAATAGAAAAGAAATAGGGTGTTGATGTGTTAGTAAATTTAGAGTGAGCCTCCAAATTTGAAAAAATGGATTTATTGCTAACATGGCAATGCATGAGTTTTCCAGTCGTTTGCTTGCTTGCTTGCAAGATGGTGGAAGTGACCAAAAAGGTAGATAAAAGGATGTGGGAAACTTCATGATTATGCACGGGTCTTCCAGATAATTTTGAGATGATGCTGGTCACATATGCAAATAGGTATGATCTTAGTTTTGTTGGTTTGCATTGAAAAGTTGATTATAGCCAAGTGGGATTTTTTTTGAAAGAAAAATAGCCATAAACACTTTTGTAATCCTTGGGAATTATTCTCTAATTTCATAGACAATAATAATAATACCAAAGATGCATTCTTCCCATTTATGCTATGTTTATAAATAGAAGAAGTAGTGGTGAAAATACTTTTATAAAAGATATTTGTGAAAAGGAATGAGTGCTCATAAGGAGTGAACCTCACTTCTAATTTTTGATAAACTTTTATTTTCAAAATAACTACTCCTTCCATAAGAAATAAAGTTTTAGGCTTACAAAGAAGAAAATATTTAAAAGGGGGGTTTTATTTGGAAACATAATTTGAAAATAGTTTGTTAGCATTCCCCACTGGCCATTATATCATTTGATGTATTTTAGATAAGTTGGGCCACCGGCCTACTTGTAGATCATAGTCATATACAAGCAACTTAATCAAAGTCAATCATGGTCACACAAGGTCAACCCATCTCACATATTCAAACACTACCACAATTTTAGCAACACTAGAAACAAGGGTTAAACAAGTGCTGAAGTTGAAAAGAGTTTCAAGGAAAGGAGTAAAGCTTTGATAAATATTTTCAGAAACAATTGGAGACATAAACATCGCCTTTATCAAGTTTTCTCAAAGGTGTTTGAAAACCACTTGCCACAGGTTTATAAAATAGTAGGTTTATAATATAGTGGGATCACAACATTACGTCCCTATAGTTTTATAAATACTTGGTTTTGGTAAAGCTCTGTTTTGAAATAGGTCTTGGCTCTCATTTTGGGAAACTAAAAATATTTTGAAACAAAGGACGTGCCAAGATACTTTGTTTGGAAAAAAAAACTAGAAGCACAAGCGGTGGCATGATCTCAGGAGCACACTAATTGTGTCGGTTCACATGTTGGTTCAACAATCAATTCTAACAGACAAGATCAACATAGCAACCAAGGCAAACATTCATGAATTTGATTGAGAACCAAAAAGTTTTTGTTGGCCCTCATTTTTGCATCACTAACACTTCATAAACTCGGTTACAAAAGTTGGGGTGTTACATATCTTCCCCCCTTAAAAAAATTCTCGTCCCATGATTCCTAAGCGTAGCAGTAAGAGGTGCTGAGATCACATTAGAGTTAGACTTCAAACCTTTGTGGCGCACCTTGAAGTTTGATGTTGGTGTAAAACCTTCTGTCTTGAGCTTGGAGTGCTATAGAGGTTGTGGAATATGGTGCTTGAGCTTCGGTCTTGCTAGGTACTTTAGATTGGTGGACCTAATCCTCTACGCTTTCTATCTAGCAGGACGCATGTTAGTCCTAATCAGGAGCATTCTTCCGGATCGTCTCGGGCTAGAGCTGAAGGTGCTTCATGTGGCGGCGTATCACCAATGGTGAGTCTTCAAGTAGTCGATGATCTATTCCATCTTGTCTTCGGGTTGGCGAAGGGCATTCAAGATCCTCTTGCTTCTTCATCTTTTTGCATCTTCGGGGACCATGAGGTAGATTGGGGTATGTAGACCTGACTTTGATTTGCGGGCGAGTTATTCTTGGTCTGATATTCATCTAAATTTTAGTGAGCTAAAGATTAGGTTAGATATGTCTTCACTTCTTGTCGCTGCTCCCTTCCTTGGTATCTTTTATTAGCAGGGTTAATTCGAGGGCTTGATCGTGGAGAGACTCCATGCTTCTGTTGCTTGGTTGAGATCAACTTGGCTCCAAGCGGCGAGGTCTTGTTGAAATTAATATTAGCAGAAATCTAGTTTTAAGGTTAGGCGACGCAGATTAGTGAAGTCTTTGTCCCTGCGGAGTCTTCCATCATCCAAGATGGTCGATCTTCTGCTCCCTTGACTCTATGGAGAGGTCTTAACGAAGCTTGAACCACGTAGCAAAATTGCTGCGTTGGACCTTGGGTAGGTGTTGCAAGAAGAGTTATAATCCACCATTATCAAGGTTAGAGTTAGCGTTTTATTGCTAACTTATCTATGCTACTTGAGCTGACATAAATAGATGAGAGGGAACACACAGTATAGAGAGGTTTCCTAACCAAGGTTCTTTTACACACCAGAGGGTTTTTAAGGCCGAGAGGCCAAAAACAAGCACAAGCACAAGGTGAGAATACACACTCAAGAAACACACAAAGCAAGTGCAAACAATATCCGGAACACACAAGGTACTTCAGTACCAGAGGACACCTAACTACTCACGATATTTGGGGGGGTTAGCTCAATCAAAACGATCGAGCTTATCCTATCCATCCTAGGGTCATGGTTGGTCATAGTTGTTGATGTCTTCATTTACCTTAACACGGGTGTCCATTGAAATCTTGATGGTAGTGGTTGATGAAGCTGGAGTGAAGTTGATGAGCTGTCAATGCTGATTTGGAAGTGCAGATTTGTGGGTCTTCTTGCTCACATCACTCGGATGTGAGGTCTTCGGAAAGGGTGTCGAAGTCCTTCATATGCGACAATGTCTTGTGCCAGGCCTAAGAATGTCTAGTCAAGCAACTGAGGAATTGGTCCTTGGTGACTGCAAAAGTGCGAGTCCAGGGAGGAACAAGGTTAGCTTCTTGACAGAGCCATTGGTGTCAACCAAAGGCAAAATACTTGCCAACAGTCTTCTTTCTTTGTAGTTGGGGAGTTTTTGAAGACGTCCTTCTGACGATTTGCTCCATCTTGTGTTGTTATTCTTTGGGTCTAGTTGGGGTACAATGTCCATTAATTAAATTTGAAGTGGAGGAGACAACAGAGTAAAATCTTCAAAGTTGTTTGGTAATCAGAGAGGTAAGACTAGAAGTTTTGAAGAGATAAGAGGAGTATAAGCCACTCTATTGGCCGATTAGGAAAATAAACTTTGAAATTAGTTTTATCCAAGATAGTACTTTCCTATCCAATGCCCATTCTAACTAAGGTCTCCTACAGTCAGGATGGCTCTGATACCAACTCTGTGGGGACTCCGGATTACCCATCCAGAATACCCGATATGCATATAATTCACGATCCCATGATCAGTGAGTCGTGAATCCACATATCCGAGTTGATAACAGAATTACATCATCCTTTACAGTACCGAATAGTATAATTACAATTGGTCACATGACCAAGTATGATATTGCCTCGCATGGCAAGTCTACAACTAAGCAGCGGATACCAAGCAACGTTGATGACCCACGTCATACCTACTACCCTACAGGCAACTGACTGGGAGACATTCCTAGTTCGCACCAGCGTCGTAGTTCCCATCACCGTCTTCTTAAAAGTCTTCTTCCAGGTCTGACCAAGTTAATAGGCAGGGACAAAGCCATGAGTACATTTTGAATTGTACTCGCAAACCATTTAAAGAGAGTGAACTCATATGCGGTTTGGTTGTAGAAAGGAAAGGCTCTAGTCTAGTTTATTTTCTTTGAAAACCTTCTTCTTGTGTTGATATAGCATGTCCAGAAACTTGTTCTACGACATCTCTATATCCTTATTAAAATCTTTTATAAAGCAGTTTTAGTAAAAATCTCTAGGAAGGGGGAAACCCTTTTAATTTCACAAACCAGGTCAACCAAACACGACCTTCTCCATCCATAAAACCAGGTCAATCACACATGACCATCTCCAATTCCTTGGCAGTACCCTACAAGTACTCCAAACCATACCCGTGCCACGGCAGTACCCTCCGAGTACTCCGTCTGGCACCTTCCTCCATTTGTTTCCGAAAACCACTTTCAAAACAAAAACTGACACAGGTTAAGTATGGCCATCCCAACCGTCCATGACCGAGGACTCGGCTATTCGAATAGATTTACACTCTACAGAGGTTGTACACTTTATCCACAATCATCCGGATACTCATCGTGTGGGCATCTCCCCTGCATAACAACATATGCCACGACAAGCACCCGATCGTAGTTTTTCACCTGCCCACCTTAGCATAGGATCTACCGCCAAGAGGGGTATCCCTCAACACCAAAGCCCAAGTGGTTGTTTGACCCAGGAGTTGCAAATTCCCCAGCCCACTTGACCCTTCGGAATGACACTACCCGTAGTAGTCCTGTACTCGCGGTAACTCATTATTCAATGAGGGCTCTCGGCTTGTACCCCTGCCCCCTGAAAAGGTGACAAAGCGAGCCTGGGTAACCACTCCTACCCAGGGTGCCACGAAAAAGGTGTCCATGGTCGGACTGCCATTACAATTTGTAGATCCCATACTAAGATGAACAAACTACTCCGCTACGCCCCGTCCCATACCAGGGTAATTATGGTTGCACGGGTTAATTGGTTTGGCGAACACTTATACACAATGCCCTTTTCCATAAATCCTCCTTCTCCTTTCTCCATTTTCCAGAACACATTTTCCTGAAAACATTTTAGTGGAATAGAGCACAATTCCAAGGTTTTCAAAATCATTTTGCAAAGTCCCATTTGAGTGTTCCCAACCTAGAGTTTTTTCTCCACTACAAAGTTTTCCAAAGGCTATGATGCTAACCATCACGCCATTAACCCAGGGGGTAAGTAGGTGTCGAGAGGGGTCATCCAGGAGGATGATACAATTGACTTGTGGAGCCAAGTCGCCAATAATTGCTATCTAGAGGTAATAGCAACATAAAAGCATGCATTTTCATAAACATTTATAAAACATGCAATAAGTAAAATTAGGATTAGATATGCAACAAGATTAGATGGCTTGCCTTGTTCAGCTTGTCCCTGGTCTTGTTCTTCAAACTCCTCAAATTCCTCCTCCTCCTCTTCTTCTCCGGAAATGTTCGTATCTAGCGCCGCGAAATAATGAAAGTATACAATCACCGCAAGGCATACATCACACAAGACACTCCAACAAAAGTGCAAACATAACCAGAGAGTTGCAAGGAAATCATATTAGACCTATTTATTGTCTAAGTTAGCTTCTTGCATTTTTAGTATTTACCAAGACTTGGTAATTCAAGGCATGCACACATATAAACTTCTCAAAATTAGCAAAACACCTTCTGTTCCAAAAGAGAGGGTGAATAATAAACTCATATGTAGGTAAGCTTTGTTAGACTCTAATAGAATTGGTTTTTGCACCAAAATTTTTTTTATACCACTTTAATTCATTTTCTAAATGCGTAAGCAACAAACAAGTTATCAAATAGGCTCACATGTAAACAATTCAAACTAGCATGCAAACTTAGTACTAGTAGACAGATAGCACCTCACTAGATCCACAAAAATTGGATTTGTATTTTTTTATGACTTGCAGATTAATTGTTATGAATAAGCTAGTGATTAAAGTCTCTGGTTAGGATATTAATTCACCATAAATTCACTGTAACTCAAATAAATTTGAGCTCACAGTAAAATAACTCTACAAGATCTCAGGAAATTGGATTTGCTCCAAAATAAGCTACATATTTGGATCTATAAATCAACAAAGTTAGATATGTGAGTGTTTTGTTCCCTAATTTTTTTTTATTTCGCCGCCGACGGGCCCGACCGACGGGTCGAAGTGGTACCATGCCGTGTTGCTGTATCGTCGTCTTCCTCGACGAACGCTGTGGGGAAATCCTAGCTCCGTGCGGGGAAAATAGAAGCTTACCCAGGGGACACGACAGTCGGCGTAGAGGTTACGGAGGCCATGCGGAGGCTCGGGGATATGCAGGCGCACACACATGATCCAAGGTGGTGCTCCCAGGCGATGGCATGCACGAGCGCGCCGGCTACGGCCGTGATAGAGATGAGACGCGCGCGACGGCGAAACTCCACCCTAAGACACGAGGACAAGAGTGTTAGATAGGGCATGATAAGGAGAGTTCAACGAGCCAGAGAGGTAGAAGAATGGTGCGGCAGGTCGATGACCATCTTCCTTGAAACATGCCGGCTTCCGAGGAAGAACGCGAGAAGCAGAGAGAGGGAGGTGACCTCGCTCCGATTTGAAACGGAGTCTGGTGGGTTGATAGAGCTCAGTGGCAAAGTTTGGGAGTAGGAGGCGTCCTGCAGGCTTAAAACGAGTCGGGCAACCTCTCGATGATCTGCAAGCGTGCACGAGGAAAGGAGACAGCGACAGCATGCTATTGGCGAGGGAGGGCGGTGGCTCTGCGTTCCCGTGCGAGGCGACCGTTTTTTGAGTGGAGTGTCTGTCCGAGGGTGGTCTGGATGCGGAGCAGCAAAGAGCGGTCGAGTCGCCTGCCAGCTGTTCGATAAAACAACTCCGAATGGCATTGTCCATTGCGAGCGAAGCGGAGCGAGGCGCGGCTCGACATCACGTCTGGGGAAGTACGGGTGCTCGACTCGTCCACTCTGACCGGTTAAAACGCATCGAAAACGGACGTGGGGTAGCTGGTGTGGTCGTGCCCACGACGATGTGCTGGCGGCTGGTCGGGGGTCTGCTCGTGAGATCGGAGAGAATGGAGAGGGAGTGGGCAGGTCTGGGATGGTGAGGGTGCCTGGGGACTCGACTAAGGACACTGGCCGGCCTCCGTGCAGCTTAAAGAAGGGAGAAAGAGAGATACGATCGTTGCCAAGATTTGGTACGGTGCTCTCTCCTTCCAAGCACAAAAGGACATGGGGTGCACAATGCTACAATGCCATGTTGATCAGAAGGAGAGGGATTTTCTGGAGTGATCGTAGCAAGGGTTTGATGATGATTCAAATTGTTTTGGAGAGGGTGGAAGGGATAGGGTTTACGCATGATAAGGGCCTCCATTTGATATTGAGTTGGATGGAATTAATTCCGAGTGTCAACATGTTTTGATGGATCAAAAATGGTCAGATAGAGTTCTAATTATAGAGATGACTAATGATGAGTGCAAAAAAAATCCAAAATTAAATTAATTAAATTTGAATTAGCCTTTGAAATTTTTGGAATAGACAAGATGATGTTTTGAGCTAAAATTAGTCCACTTGCATAACTATGAATTGTAGATTTTTCTCAGATCGAAAATATGTAGGAAAAAGGCAATAAAAGACACATGTATCAATATAGGCATTTAGGGAAAAGGGAAGTACAGTAAGAAATGGCATGATAAGCCATATCAACCAAACTTCCTTTTTTTGCAAGGGATTCCAAAAGTAGGTTTGATAAGAATTTGAAAAAGCTTTATATTTGGAATAGAGAAGAAATAGGGTGTTGATGTGTTAGTAAATTTAGAGTGAGCCTCCAAATTTGAAAAAATGGATTTATTGCTAACAGGGCAATGCATGAGTTTTCCAGTCGTTTGCTTCCTTGCTTGCAAGATGGTGGAAGTGACCAAAAAGGTAGATAAAAGGATGTGGGAAACTTCATGATTATGCACGGGTCTTCCAGATAATTTTGAGATGATGCTGGTCACATATAAAAATAGGTATGATCTTAGTTTTGTTGGTTTGCATTGAAAAGTTGATTATAGCCAAGTGGGATTTTTTTGAAAGAAAAATAGCCATAAACACTTTTGTAATCCTTGGGAATTATTCTCTAATTCCATAGACAATATTAATAATACCAAAGAGGTATTCTTCCCATTTATGCTATGTTTATAAATAGAAGAAGTAGTGGTGAAAATACTTTTATAAAATATATTTGTGAAAAGGAATGAGTGCTCATAAGGAGTGAACCTCACTTCTAATTTTTGATAAACTTTTATTTTCAAAATAACTACTCCTTCCATAAGAAATAAAGTTTTAGGCTTACAAAGAAGAAAGTATTAAAAAGGGGGGTTTTATATGGAAACGTAATTTGAAAATAGTTTGTAAGCATTCCCCACTGGCCATTATATCATTTGATGTATTTTAGATAAGTTGGGCCACCGGCCTACTTGTAGATCATAGTCATATACAAGCAACTTAATCAAAGTCAATCATGGTCACACAAGGTCAACCCATCTCACATATTCAAACACTACCACAATTTTAGCAACACTAGAAACAAGGGTTAAACAAGTGCTGAAGTTGTAAAGAGTTTCAAGGAAAGGAGTAAAGCTTTGGTAAATATTTTCAGAAACAATTGGAGCCATAAACATCGCCTTTATCAAGTTTTCTCAAAGGTGTTTGAAAACCACTTGCCACAGGTTTATAAAATATTAGGTTTATAAAATAGTGGGATCACAACATTACGTCCCTATAGTTTTATAAATACTTGGTTTTGGTAAAGCTCTTTTTTGAAATAGGTCTTGGCTCTCATTTTGGGAAATTAAAAATATTTTGAAACAAAGGACGTGCCAAGATACTTTGTTTGGAGAAAAAAAACTAGAAGCACAAGCGGTGGCATGATCTCAGGAGCACACTAATTGTGTCGGTTCACATGTTGGTTCAACAATCAATTCTAACAGACAAGATCAACATAGCAACCAAGGCAAACATTCATGAATTTGATTGAGAACCAAAAAGTTTTTGTTGGCCCTCATTTTTGCATCACTAACACTTCATAAACTCGGTTACAAAATTTGGGGTGTTACAGTCACCCCTCAAGAAGGGCAAGTCATACTAAAGGATATCAATGCAGGAGTCTGTGGTCATCACGCCAGCAGTAGAGCCATAGGGGCCAAAGCTTTCTGTGCAGGATTTTACTGGTTAACAACAATAGAATACGCAAAGGACATTGTCCGGAGATGTTAGGCATGCCAGCGATTTGCTTCTAGGCCCCACGCACCAGCAGCAGAACTCTAGCCAATACCATTATCTTGGTCGTTTGCGCAGTGGGGTTTAGATATGGTTGGAAAGTTGCATAAGTCCTGGCCAAGAGGGCACGTTTACATGCTGGTGGCAGTTGATAAGTTCACCAAGCCGGTAGAGGCAGCTCTAGTAACCACGCAAGATTTCACAACGGCAATCAACTTCATCAAGTCGATAATATTCCGCTATGGGGTACCACATAGCATCATCACAGTTAATGGGACAAATTTCACGTCCAAATAGTTCAAAAATTATTGCGAAATCATGGGCATCAAATTGAAGTTTGCATCAGTAGCACATCCAAAGACGAACGGACAAGTCGAAAAAGCAAATGGCTTAATATGAAATGGTATAAAGAAGAGGCTATTAGCGCCCCTCGAGAAAGCTAAGCATGCTTGGGTAGATGAGTTACCCTCCGTGCTTTGGAGTCTTAGAACTACGCCTAATGCAGCAACTCAAGAAACACCTTTCTTTCTTGTCCATGGTGCAGAAGCTGTGCTTCCAGTCGAAATCACTCATGAGGCTCCCAGAATCACGACTTATGATGAAAGCGCCTCTAATGCAGCACTCCAGGATGATGTTGATGCATTAGATGAAGCAAGAGATGTCGCATTGGCCAGAGTCACGCAGTATCAGCAGAACCTAAGAAACTACCATAGTACTGGTGGACGTCCCTGCTCTTTCGAGGTGGTAGACCTCGTGTTGTGACTAAAATAGGACGGTCATGGGAAGTTAGAATCACCATGGCTGGGACCTTACAAAGTTACAGAAGTAATATCGGGAGGAGCATATCGACTTCAAGACAAAAAGACAGGAAAAGATGATGGCAACCCATAGAACACAGAGCAACTTCGGCGCTTCTACGCATAACAGGCGTCGTTCTCAATGATTTCTTTCAAATTACTATAACACTTCGAGTTAGGACCCTCTAAACCCAGAACACGGACCATAGGTCAGGTTTCTTGGGTCAGCTCTTCGATTTCCATGTATATATCAAGATTTTCCGCTCGAGGGCTCCGGCTCTCGGGTCGTTATGATATCTATAAAGAAATATTGAGATCATATATTCATGTTTTCTCACGAACGAAATTGAGCCATCTCACAAAAATATCGGCAATCCATCACAAGAAGAAAATTCAACTAACATGTACTTATAGCACAATATTGCATGACAAAATACCTCGAAACAATGGTCGTTCCCTTGGTTGATTACAGGGAACATATAAAAGCAGTACTTATTGTTTCTGCAGATAAAATTAAACAGTGCATTACTGTAACATCCCAAGATTTTATCAAATTTTGGGGGAAATTTTTAGCTTTATTTTGCCTGTGTTGATTGAAAATTCACAGGGATTTGAAACTTTTGAATTTATTTAAAGACTTTATTAGAAAACTATTTCTATCTGCATATTACATCTTGAGGAATTTCCTTGAGAAAGAGAAAGATTTCAAAATTATTATTTTCTACTCCTATTCAAACTTATGCAAGTTATGCTTGCAAAGGATGGGTTACAAATTATTCACTTCATTGAAGATTTCATTTTCACAATTAAGTTGGAAAGTTACTTTCAAACATTATTTCATAAATTACTTTCACAAATTCTAAAAGGAATTATTTTCTTAAACCCTAATCTATTTTGCATATATGCAATAAAGTCCTTTTCATAAATTTATAAGGATCTATTAAAATTCTTGCTTTATTGTGAAAACTTACCTTGCTATTGGTTTATAACAATGTTTGGAAGATTTCAGGAATTTAGGATTTTGAATGAATTGATTTGAGTGAATTATGCAAAAGTTATAAAAGAAATAGCAAATCAGTAAAAAGAAAAAGAGAAAAGAAATAAGAAAAGAGAAAAGGGCCGTGGGGTCGATTTCGGCCCAGCCGCCAAAGCCGCCCCGGCCCAGTATCGCCTAACCCCGAAGGGGTATTCCTTTTCTCTCCCCCCGACACTGACAGGTGGGGCCCACCTGTCAGGTCATCACCAACCTCCGGCCAGAGACCCCGAGGAGCACGGCTTCTCCCTCTGCCGCCCGATCGACGCATCCCCGCCGAACCCTAACCCCCTCCCCACGTATCCCTCCCCTATAAATACCCCTGCTTCCACCCCATCCTCTTCTTTTCGTTTATTCGAAGCTCTAAGCCACCATCCGAAGCATCGACTCAATCTCATCGGAAAAAGCTTCAGGGAGCTTTCGAATCCGACGGTCTGGGCCTCCCCTGCTCCATTAACTCCCCTCGGATATTCTCCCTTGTGTGCCGCCCTTATCTGACCGCTCAAACGCCCCACAGAAGCGCCGAAACCGTCGGAATCCCTCGTCGGAGGTTACTGACATGCGCCACCCTCCGTTTGCTCGCAGACGTCGCCAGAGGAAGAGGACTCCTTCACCGAGGACGTAGAAGAGACCACCGTAGCCAGGCGCATCTCGTCTGGTATTTCCCCTCCGCCAAGGATACGCAGCCACCATCACCGGCCGAGCCGCCGGACCCTCGCCATCGACGCCCACGGTGAGCTCCCCTCCCGATTTCGTTCGTACTGTCAGATCTAGATCTAACCGCTAGGGTTAGATGACTTATTGAACCGGTATAGTCAGATCCGAACCTTCTAGATCCACTTAAATCCGATGGCACCTAGGCGTGATCTGGCCGAACCGGTACCCTCCAATGAGGTGGCGCCACGTGTCGAGCCCAGATCTGTTCTAATTCAAATTAGGTTCAAATCAATTTCAAATCATCTACAACTTGTAAAATTCATAACTTTTGATCTGTAACTCGAAAAATAGCAAATAATATACCGTTGGAATCCTTAGAATGTGTAGAATCCTTTAGTGCACTAATATTTCATAGGTTCAGTACACAATTTGAATCAATTTTCAAATTGAGTTAAACCCTTCTATTAACTTATTTAATTCATATCTTTTGAACCAAGTGTCCAAAAATTACAAATTTGTAGTCTCTGGAATCCTCTCAACATGTAGAACATCATAGGATCAAGAAAATCCAAAGTTGATACGTGCACACACTTTGTACATACAAATCTATACAAATCACTGTTCTGATCATAATTTGAATTCTAAAGTGATTTTAGGATGATTCCAATTGCTATAGCTTTGTTTACTGCAAGCTATCCAGTAGCATCACTTCCATAATTTCATGAACCACTTCACAATTATTCAAATTCTAATATGAGAATTTGAGTATTTCCTATATAGATTAATTCTATTTCTTTTTCAACTAATGATTCCTTCTACTTTAGAAAACTCTATGTTCATAGATAGTCATCAAATATCATCTGAACATCATCTTGATCCATATCTTGTTCATCTATACCATTTTGCCTAATTCATATTTATGGCAATTGTGCTACTTGAGTAAAATGTGAATTCATCTCAAACCTAGATCCTATTTTGTTAATGTGGTGTTGTTATAACCCATACCATAGTATGTGTTTATACACCATGTTGATCAATGAACCATTTGAGCCATGTCCTCAAATATCAATCATTCATACCCAATTCTATGCCTACTTAAACTTGATCACTTGTGTTGAACTATTCAATTTGCAAATGTGGTAATTGAGTAATGTAATGATTCACTAATCTCTACCCAAAACCTAAGTGTGATGTATGCTATTTAAAGAATAAATGTTGTTACACTTATTCAAATAGTATTGTTGTTGCACTATTCCACACTTATGTGATCTAGTTCACATGAGTTATTTTAAGCTTCATTCATGCTTTAATAAAGCATAAAGACTTTGTCAATATTATTTTGTTTAGCCAATTATCATCAATCATATTGATCTTTCCCAACTAAGCTCTCAAATTCATATTTCCTTTGTCATATCCATTCCATCACAATACCTTGAATAAATCCAAATTGTTAAGCAAACACATTTCAATTGTTTGATTTGTTTGATTGTGATTGTATGGATTGTTTATGTTATGTCATTTTGTGCTATAGTTTGTGTGAAGAGCTACGTGCTTAGTGGAGAGAAGTGGAAAGATCGTATTCTTCAAAAGGCAAGTGACACACATTCTTCTACCTATTTTTATTATGCATTAGTGATTTTCAGTAGTATGCATGATAGGTCAATGTTCAACTGTTTACAAAAGTGCTAGATCCTAGTAGTGAATAGCTATCCCCAAAACACCCACCCTTATAGGATGCTAAATACTTGAATATGATGCTATGCCATATCCACCTTGTCAAAGTTGTTTTGTGAATAAATTAACAACTTCAACTAAAATGAACTACCTGGGTGGATTAGTTTGTGATGGAAAGCGAAGTAGGTGGGTCCTAGGGCACATGCTAGGAAAGATGTGTAGCTCAGGATGCCGCTCGGGACGGCCACTCAGGATTCAAGAGATTAATAAGGCTTCCATGATTAAAGTACTTCCAGTGCAGCCTTATGACAATATGGGCTCTGTCAAGAAAGAGTGGGATTAAGGGTTCAACCAAGAGTACTGACAGCAGGTGGTAGCATAATATAGGGGGTACGGTCAGACTAGTTTGGTTGAATGCTTTTTCTGAAAGGTCTTGTTTCATTTTATGTATGGGCATAAAATGAAGGATAAAGTGAAAGTGCACAACCCTTGCAAGGTGTTAAAATCTAATCGATTAGCCGAGTCCTCGGAATGGACAATTGAGTCTCTAGCCATGGAATGATCGGAATAATCTCATCATCTTTTCTGAATGCTTTAAAACTTGACTAGCAACTAACAGGAGAAGGCTCATGGCCATACACTCCGAGGGGTGATGGTATATGTACTTCAAAAACTATGTTGAGTTTCGCCCAGAAACTACATGCCTAGCTATTATGTAATGTATGGGGGTTATTTCAACCCTTCATAAATAAAATTTTGTTAAAAAGGTTTTGGAAAGTTATAGGATAAAATTGGCATTCTGCAAAATTAGCCTTTGAGATCCACAAGCCAGATTTTATGTAGTTTAGTCTTTTCACAAATGCCACAAATATGTGTCATTTGCCAGTACGTTGTTGTCCTGACCCCTCTAGGGGCTGCATATTCAAACGTGCAGGTTTTTATTGTCGAGTAAGGAACCAAGAGTAGGATCTCGAGCTTACATTCCAACATGTCTGCCTGTGGCACTTGATGAAGATGGAGGCTCATTGCAACTATGCTTTATGCTGTGTACTCGTAAGGTTGAAGACCTATGTAACTAGATTTACGTTATAATATTGATGCTATTGCAATGATTACTTATTTTGTACTGTGGTGCTATCTACTGATCCAGGGAATGGCACAGATACACAGGAGTTCTGTCTTTTGATAAGGCAGGGCGCTATAATTACACGATGATTACATCAAAGATATATGATTCTAGTGAAAATGCACTTTGGCTTCATATGTCTTCTGCCATTGCGTCCCATTGTAGATCTTCACGTCAAATTTCGCCATTACACGGTGGTAATCGAACAGCAAAAACCAACCCTGATGCAGGTCATAATCTTCAGCAAAACAAGGCCAGCCGCCTCTAAAGAACATCTCTCCATTGCCATCATAGTACACCTCCACCTCATATGGAGATCCTTCACCAGAAACTTCCCGGATGATGGCTCTGCGCAGTTCTTGGCCGTCCATAAATTCAGTGAATTTCAAGGGCATGCGTTGTTTCTCACGACATTGAGCACCAGTTAGCCTGAAGACGGAAAATATAGTTCCAGTGGATGGCGGCGTAGGATTGAGAGGTGCTGCACTTACATCCAGAGGCTCACTGATTTGAGAAGTGGAAGATCTAGGTTTGTTGTTACTTCCCAGTGGATGACCAGGGCGCCGTTTGATCGGCGCAGAAGAAGACGCTGCGGTGGAGATCACCTTGGCCTTGTTCTTGCTGCCACGAGGGCGGCCACGCCCACGCTTCTCCACCACGACGCCGACATCTAAATCGACAACTCCGGTATCGACCATGGAGATTCTGCAATGGATCTCCGAACAAGAACGAAGAAACCCTAACCAATTTAGGGAAGAAGACAATGTGGTGGCAAAGATTAAGTAGTGGCAGGCTAGGGTTTCCAGGATGATGGAAAATCCCATACTTATAAGCCACCTTTAATGGGACTTTTAGAAATTAAAGGACCATATAAAGTACAGGCCTAGAGATTCAATTGGCGGAGCAAAAAAATAATATAGAAAGAAAAGAGGACAGAAGATAGGAAAAAGAAAAAGAAAATACAAAAAGGAAGATCTATTTATAGAATCAATAAAAAAGCACAAAAGGATGAGCAATGGAGAAAGAGATTTTGAGCCTATAAAAGGCTGCAAGCATCCCCTTATAGTCTCGGGGGCTACTCCCATCGGGAGCGCTAGTCGCGCACCCGACGAAGTATCAAAAGGAGGAAGAAGAAATGCATACTTGTTTTTCAGGAAGATGATGAACAAGGTAAATGTTTCTGAGCCTATACTCGAAAAAATCGACTATAGCCTCGGGGCCTACTCCCATCTGGAGCGCTGGTCGCGCACTCGATGAAGATGAAAAAAGTCGACTTCGCGTAAAAGAGCGAAAATCATTGATTATGTATTGAAGCAAATTATCGACTTCCATGTCAAAATGATAAACATGAGACATTGGAATTTGCTAAATTACTCCCATTGGGAGGGCTTTTCGACTAGCTGAAGAAAACAACCCAAAGATTTTGAGTATTGAAACAGCCAAACAAGGCTCACGATGAAAATTGATTCTCAGGCCGCATCGTCGCGATTAAAAGCTAAAGTGCCATGGTCACAAAGATCATGAAGGTAAGATCACATGATCCGTCCTGCATGGCCTAGTATACACACATGAATGCACTCTGCTAGTAAATTTCCATATCCAAGATGCGAAGAAAAATCCCAGTGGACGCACAGGGTACAATAAGAAATAATAGAATCATGTCTTTGTAAGTCCTAAATGCGGCAAAAGACTGGGTTACGCCAGGTACCGAATTCGAGTCTGGGGACTTGAGTTTGAAGTTGGTAGCAAGTTTTTCGCTCAGGCAATTATTGTCTCTCTGATCCGTCAGAAGTAGCAGGCTTGCTAACCAAAATTCCCACACAAAAAATAAGAATATGAAATATTCAATGAAATTAAAGAAAGAGAAGAAGACGAAGATTGATCAAGTCAAAGATTGCCAGTCGAAGGTTTGAAGATTTGGAGATTTGAGATTCAACCCGAATCTGCAATTCTGGTAGAATCTCGGGGGCTACTGACAAGGGTATAGCTATTAAAGCCCATTATCTTAGTATCCCCGGGGCCCGATAGATAGGATCAAGTATAGATGTAATCGAAATATGAGATGGTATCGTATGCAGACATTGTAATTTATGTTGAACCCGACCGGATCCTTGAGACCTGGTCAGGAGAGGCCGGCCAGGGGCAAATTGAGATTGAGCCAAGTGATTGCCCACTTATTCTCACCACATATTACGTTTTGCCTAGTTTGTCTGATTTTTAACCTTTGAGTTCATCCAACGCCCTCTTCCCCCGATCCTAAGTCCTTCATCTAGGACATTTGCCGAGTTAGCCCTCGTCACTGACGGACACGGTGCCAAAGTGCCAATGCCACCTCAGGGTATCTCTCCAGCAGGCCGACGTAAACCGGTGACCCATAGCGTCCATCATGGTCCGTTTGTGTCAGGCGCCAAATAGAAAATGGGTTGCGGTCCAGTCCACCTAGCCAGCGCGCGTAGCGGCACGACGCATTCTGTCCGTGTTGGCTGTTTTGATCAGTTTCAGCAAACTGGCCAGCACTGGCTAGTTTGAACATGCGGCCAATTGAAAACGAGGATAGAACTAGAATAAATAAAATAAAATGTAGTTTATCAATAAAAATATATTACAATAACATAGTTTTACAGGAAGATTGAAATATAATTCATATTACATAAATTAATAAGCGGATTAATCCTGTTGGTTTCCCGCAAAGGCCCAAATATGCTCAATCAAATTAGTTTGAAGCCTATCATGGATGTGGCGATCATGCAAATTTTATGTGACATGCATGAACTGCTCTCAAGATGCCACCCCAGTGATACGTCTCAAACGTATCTATAATTTTTGATGCTCCATGCTTGTTTATGCACCATTTGCTTTGTGCTTTGTTACACTTTGTGGCGTTTTTATGCATTTTTTGGAACTAACCTATTGACGAGATGCCCAGTGCCAGATCTCTGTTTTCTGCTGTTTTTGTGTTTCAGAAAAGTTACACAGGAATTATTCTCAGAATTGGACGAAACGAAGCCCGAACCTCCTATTTTTCCCGGACATAAGACGAAGACCGAAGGAGAGCCGGAGGGGGGCCAGGGAGCAGCCACACCAGGGGGTGGTGCGCCCCCCTCTTGGCCACGCCAGGGGGTGGTGTGGGCCCCCTGGCCGCCCTCTGACGCCGCCTCTCTGCCTATTTAAGACCCTCCGAAGTCCAAACCCTAAATCAATCGGTGTTTTTCAAGAAAGAGTTCTGCAGCTCCGCCGCCGTCACCGACGAGTTTCGGGAGACAGAAGTCTTTGTTCTGGCACCCTGCCGAGACGGGGAAGTGCCCCCGGAGCCATCTCCATCAACTCCATCGCCTCCATCACCGTCTCCATCAACTTCACCGCCATCTCCATCGACGTTGCTGTCTCCCGTGATGAGGAGGGAGTAGTTCTCCCCCGGGGCTGAGGGCTCTACCGGTAGCTATGTGGTTCATCTCTCTCTCTCTCTCCCATGATGTGATCTATATGTGATTGTGAGCTTTGTATCTAGTTGAATTGGTAGATGCTATTTTTCATATATTATGCTACTCTAGTGCTTTATTATTGTATCTCCAGAGACACCTTGTACTGTGATGTGAAGGTGACAGTGTGCGCATTATGTGTGTCTCTTTGGCTAGTGTCTCTATGAATTGTTGGTGTTTGTTGGAACCATCTATTGCGCTCAAGGTGATAGTGTGGGGCAATCTAGTTTGGGGAAATACGAACTTTGAGGAGTGCTTCGTAGCCCTACGCATGATTAGTGTTCGTTATCCATTGGAGAATAGTTTTAGAGTGGAATAGTGAAGATAGTTATTTATGTGTTCAATTATGTTATCTTTGTTGAGAGTGTCCAATAGTGAAAGTATGATCCCTAGGCCTTGCTTCTAAGCATTGAAACACCATTTACATTCAGTTTTGTTACATGTTTGCTCATAGCAATATTTATTTCAGATTATATTTACTACTTATAACCATCCATATCACTTGTATTTCACTATCTCTTCGCCAAACTAGTGCACCTATACATCTCACAAGTGTATTGGGTGTGTTGGGGACACAAGAGACTTCTTGTATCGTAATTGCAGGGTTGCTTGAGAGGGATAGCTTTGACCTCCTCCTCCCTGAGTTCGATAAACCTTGGGCGATCCACTTAAGGGAAACTTGCTGCTGTTCTACAAATGTAACATCCCAGGATGTGAGGCTAAAAATAGAGAGAACACAGAAGTGTGCATTGCATTCATGCATAGAAAATCTGGGAAATTTTTGCGCTTTTAAATAAAACTTGTCAAAGTGATTGAAGCTTCTCTTAAGTTGATGGAATTGAAGTAGCTCATTGACTGAAGTGCGATAAACTTCAACATGACCTTTGTTAACAACCTTGTTTTGGGTAGAGATAATAACAACAATCAAAGGAGATGAATGTGAGGTAGGATTAATATGATAACACATCATTTTAGGACCTTATAACCAATTCTACCATGATCACCATGGTATTTCTTAAACCTAAATCATTGAAGCCATTCCTAGATTAAAGGAAGACAACACAAGTCTTACCTTGACTCTTAATCTACTTTATTCTCATATCTTGATTATCATAATCTTTCACATCTAAATCCATTCATCTCCAAGACAAGAGGAGAGAGTCTATATCAAATCAAGTATCATTCTCATCTCTTCAGATGATACTTTAGGATCTAATCCACAAATTCAGAAGAGGGAGAGACTAACCTAGTACCAAGATGGTTAGAGGAGTTTACAATAGAGTTTAACTACTTAACTAATTATCCAGTACTTCTGGGTATAATTTAATTCACTCTTAAACTTGTTACCAAAATTGGTTAACCACAAGGTCTAAAGTGCATAAAAGCCACCCATTCTTATTTAAATCATAACTTATTAACTATAAGGGATATAACAAAACTAAGCTCATTTACATTACATTAAATAGTTCAAACTATTTGAATAAAAATAACTATGACCATTTTGAAACTCTTTTGATCATGCTCTGGTGAAATCAAATCAAATCACTTAAAATTTGAACATGACATTGCTAACTTTTGATATTTTGAGCACAACTGATAATAGGAACAAATAAGATATGACAATATGCATAATTCATAATAACAGGATCATTTCAAACATGAGCTTTGGAAGTTAAACTTCCAAACAATTAATACAATATCAATTGATAACAATTCAATTATGAATTGCAAATATGTATAAGAATATGAATTGATTTAGCCACAAGTCCATTTAGTGCCAAATGCCACTTGGCTGTCCAAAATAAAGATTATTAGAGGATAATCATCATGCCACCTAGGATAGTTATCCACTTCAAAATATCTTCCTTTACTTGAAACTCAAGTAATGCTCATAGTTATCCACTTGGAAATATCTTCCTTTACTTGAACCCCAAGTAATGCTCATGCATGAGGGATTGACAACAAGTAGCTTACTCACCTTGCTCAAACAAGAGTCACCACTTGAAGTGTCAACTTGTGGAGGACCTCAAAATGCTATAAAAGGAACCCCATGGCATTCATTTGACACCATAAAATCATGGTATGAGTAGACCAACGAATTTGGATCACATCATACATTAGATAGGATCAAGAAACACCACCATCACAGCAACATCACCACCAGCAACACCACCATCACACCAGCAACACCACCACACAATCCACCCTGCTCATGAGTTGAGCAATAGGGCAGGATTCACCACCACCAGCACAACCAAAAGAACCAAACCAGCAAGACCAAGACCAAATGGTTACTTAGTTCAATTAGGAATTAGGTCAAGCATCTAGGAGGTGCAGGCATGCCACAAGACGCAGGTTTATCAGATTTCCCGAAGAACAAGCTTCACAAGACCACCAGGTTGGTCTAATATGAGAGGAGAGGAGTGTAGTTAATGGGGACAGAGAATCACTCACCATAGGCAAGAGAAACATACCTCTGGTTTAAAATCATCAAGGGCTAAAGCTAGGAGCAAGCAATAGTATTTATTCTAACCAGATTTGTAGGAAGAAAATAGTGAGAGGTGTGAGAAATAGGTTTGATAAGCAGATATCATCCATCATAAGGTGATGGTAGGAGAGTTAAGAAAACATATCCTTGTTTAGAAGGGAAACATTTTTATGGAGAGCCATAGAGACCCTTGGTTCAAGTACATATTTTACTTAAGCAATGAAACATGTTATGGGTAGTAGTTACACAAACCTAAATCTTAACTCCTAAATTCCTATTTAGGTAGAATCTATATCTAACTAACCATATGTTGGGTGTGAGCCCTATCCTCTAACAATGATGACATAATTCCATCACACTCAATATCTTTATCTATCCCATTGGACCCTATTCTTCTATTCATATTTCAACTTATGCATCACCCTGTGATCATGAGTAAAACCTTAGCATCACATCCTATATCTTAACCCAAGAATCATGTCCACACCATAATCATTTCTAATATCAACCATATTATTTATCTAGTGATTAACTTGAACACATTAATATGTGGATGAGTCTTAGCATCAAATAAAGAGCATCATGTTCATATGCTTAGAGCAGAAAATCCAATGGTAGGAGTAACCATCTATAGTAAATCTATTTTCATCTAAAGACAAATTAAAGTATTACTTAATCACCTAGCAAATTATTCAAGTCATAGAAAATATTTCAAAAACAAAGAGCATGACATTTAAAATTGCTTCTATTCAAAATCTTATTCAAACCTTAATATTACTCAAAGTATTTTATGTGCTTATGCACATAAAAGTTATACATGATGATTACTAAACATAAAAATTTATTTCAAAAGTAGTCCTAATTCAAAAACCTGCAAATATATTTGAATTCAAATAGATGACTTGAAACCAGTAAATAAAACAAAAAGAAAAGAAATAGAAGCTAAAAAAATAAGAGAGGAGAGAATTACCTGGCCGAAGCCCACCACCGCGGCCCAGCAAGCCAGCCCACTTGGGGCCTGGCCAACTTACCAGTTCGGTAAGTGCTGACAGGCGGGACCCACCATGGGAAGCTGTCGTCTTCAACCTTCAGATGGGCAAAGCTGCTCGGTGGCGTTCTCTGGTGACTCAACCGCGCCAAGATGCGTGTCGCCGCCCTCCGTTGCCTATAAAAGATGCATCGCCGCCGTGGAAAAACCCTAGAAGCCCCAGATCTTCTTCTTCCTCACCCTCTTTCATTCTTTCTGTAACGTTGCCGAAACCCTAGCTCCGACGAGCTTCGATGCTGCCGGTACAGGCACCCCGGAGCTGCGAGGACTAGCTCTGAAGCTCCACAGTGACTTCCTCGCCCTCCTATTCAAGCCAAGCGTGCTGGGAGGCCTCCAATTAGCGCCGACGAGCTCAGCAATCCGATGACTGGTCGCCATCGATCTCCTCTTCCTGACCACCTCCGGCCTCGCCGACAAGCTCTCCAGCTTCGTGGTGAGCTCCTGGTTCTTCCCATGTGCTCTATCACCTCCATCTCGTCCTGTAGAACTCCCACATCGGTCGCCGTCATTCACCGACGCATGGACACTGCCGCCGATGATGCCCCGGTGACCATTTGGTCCAAACGCCGCCACCAGAGTGCTCCTGGTGTACTCCCCGTTCGATTTGACCTAGCCACGCGTCTGCAGGAGTCCCAGTTCGTCGTCGCCGATGACGATCACCTCGCTGGCGGTGAGCTCCCGTTGTCAGTCAAGCATTTTGACCCGGTCAAGCCGATGTGGCTGCTGACTCAGCCCAACCCCACCTGTCAATGGCTAGGGTTAGAAATCGGTTCAGTATAAAAAGTATCTGCCTAGTTATTTGAAATATCAGAAACTTAGAAAAATCATAACTATTTCATTTTAAATTAGAAAAATACAAATGATATACCAAAATGATCACAGTGACATAATCTATCTATTTAGATTATAATCTTGCATGCTTGTGTGAAATAATTTTGAACTAAAATTGAAAACTTGTTTAAGTAGTATTTGAATTTTTAATTCAAATCCAATTATAATAATTCAAACCAAGTTTTCAAATATCAAATAAAAAATTTGACTACTTCAATATTGTTATTTCAATTAATATTTTGATATTATTAAATATTAATCCTAAAACTTTAATATTAGGATTTTAATCCCTAAAATGATTTTTCTAAAACAAATTTAATATAGAAAAATTTGGGAAAAATCATAAACTTGTATCAGAATTATTTCTTAACTCTAATATTGTTATTTCAACTATTGTTTCAGTAAAAGTTAAATTTAAAACTTCTAGGTCAATTTTAAATCATTAAAATTTGACTTAAATCCTAAAACTATTTTCTTAAATGATAAGAAATTAGGATAACTCTTAAATAAGCATCAACTTGAGTTTAGACTCTATTTTCAACTATAATCTATTGATTAACAATTGTTTCATAACTGCTAACTCAATTTTAAGAATCATTTAAAATTGTGATTCAAACCCTACTAGCTAATAATAAAGGAACTTGTGTTTTATTAATCACCTCAACCTTCTTATAAAGTAAATGACCACTAAAAAGTAATTTTATACTAAATGTCCATTATGAGATATGTTCTTCAAAATTTATTCTTTTAAGAACATATCAAGTAAGCATTTCACCAAACCATATGCTTTCTGATAACAATTGCCTGGTTAGGTTAAGATTGTTGTCAACCCTAGAACTACTTAGATATTACTATGTGTATACTTTACTTTGACTTTGCATATCCATGATCAACCAAGTGCTTGCTAATTATAAGACATAACTTAAAAGTGTTACTTTCATGTCTTCACCATCAACCATCATTCTCTTGTAGCAAGGAATGATTATAACACCCTAAAACAATAGCTCTTGTTAAAGTCTTATTCTTTTAATAGCACCTGATAGTGATCTAACCTAAAATGCCTAACAACCATGTTATGGTGTGATTTAAAAGTGCAACACATCATAAAGAAATCACCCTCACTCAACGATAACAAATCATCGGGGTTAGGTTATGCTTAGAGTGTTGCATATCATATCTTATGCATATCATGCTGCAGATTTCTAACATCATCCCTACCGGATGATGATTGCTATTTCAGAATTTGGATTTCTATCGTATCGAAGACCCTGACTCGCACAATCTTGCAGTCAGAAAGGCAAGTTCACTCTTGGTCATATCTCTTGTTTAATTTTAGCAAATTACTTGCAAATATACCGGTGGTATTATTATTACTGCATTTAAAAGCAAAAGGTTCTGTCTTCATAAATAACATGAAGTAGTGGTTTCGACCGTAATGGTTGTCGCCCTAGGATGGTGGGCAGTGGGACCATGGTAAGAGTATGGTGGAGGTCCCACTGCAACTGGAAAGTTCATAGGACTAGTAACAAATGTCGCCAGTGATTCTAGCACCGTAAATAACGGTCAACCATGAGATCTGGAATGGGACGGAGAAGTCAGCTGTATCTTTTCCCTCTCGCATGCCAACGGATCAGTAACGAGGGTTGTCCTGTTCGGGCTACTATAGTGTAAAGGGGGGAAATGTGTTTCCTGCCGGTCTGCCTATAGTATAGGGGGGACAGACTAGCTAATTGATCTATGATGGATTGTAAGAGTCACCCGGGTCGGTCTACCCATATTGTATAGGAGCGGGCATCTGGGTCCGGGCCGGTCTACCTATGGGAGCGTCCATAGTGTAAAGGGGAAGGACCAGTGCGCCAATCGGTCTACATATGTGCTATAGGAGATGGATGGACTTACAAAAGGGTGGGTCTGCGGGGTCACGGAGAAGAACAGTGATTGGCTTGGATCACAAGACTAGGCCCCACACAAAGGAAGTGTGGACGAGTGATACGTCTCCAACGTATCTATAATTTTTGATGCTCCATGCTTGTTTTTACACCATTTGCCTAATGCTTCGTTACACTTCGTGGCACTTTTATGCATTTTCCGGAACTAACCTATTAACAAGTTGCCACAGTGTCAATTCCCTGTTTTTTGCTGTTTTGTGTTTCAGAAAAGCTATACAGGAAATATTCTCAGAATTGGACAAAGCAAGTTCCTGAAGTCTAATTTTTCCCGGAATCTTCCAGAGATCCGAAGAGGAGACGGAGTGGGGCCACAAGGGCCCCACACACCAGGGCGGCGTGGCCCAGCCCCTGGTCGCACCTCCTATGTGTGAGGTCGCCTCGGTCCACTTCTGACGATGCCCCTTCGCCTATAAAGACCCCCTGATGGGAAAAACCTAAGTACCCGATCAATTTTCCAGAAACACATCGCGATACGCCGCCGTCGTCGACCCGAGATCGGGTGGGTCCAGAAGCTCTTCCCGGCACCCTGCCGGAGAGGGGAATCGCCACCGGAGGTCTTCTTCATTGCCATGCTTGCCTCCGGAGCGATGAGTGAGTAGTCTACCTTGGACTATGGGTCCATCACAGTAGCTAGATGGTTGTCCTCTCCACCATGTGCTTCATGTTTAGATCTCATGAGCTGCCCTACATGATTGAGATCACCATTATGTAATTCTACATGTTTAGTTTGTTGGGATCCGATGAATATTGGTGTTATGATTGAGTTGCTATACTGAAATATATCTTATGTATCTCTATGTTGTTTATGATCTTGCATGCTCTCCGTTGTTAGTAGCTATCTTGGCCGAGTAGTTGCTAGTGACTCTAAGAGGGAGTATTTATGCTCGATAGTGGGTTCATGCCTCTATTTAATCTGGGGGAGTGACAGAAACCTCTAAGGTTGTAGATGTGCTATTGCTACTAGGGAGAAAACAACATTCATATGCTCGAGGGCATATGCTTTGTTTACATTACACACTTTGCTTAATGCAATTATCTGTTGTTCGCAACTTAATACTCATGGGGTGTTCGGATGATATCCCCGTGAGTGGATTATTAGTCATAGATGCAGTTGGATGGCGGTCTATGTATTTTGTTGTAATGCCCAGAGTAAATCGCATAGTGATCTTCTTGACATATCACGTTATCTTTATTCTATCAATTGCCCAACTGTAATTTGTTTACCCAGCATGTGTTATTTATCTTATGGAGAGACACCACTAGTGAACTGTGGACCCCGGTCCTATTTCCATCATATTGCTATCACCTGTTTACTTTACTCACACTATTTACGTTACTCACATACTTCTACTATTTTCCACTCGATACGCCCATACCCTTTGTTTCAAGCAAACCGATGAGATTGACAACCTCATCGCACGTTGGAAACAAAGTACTTGGTTGTGTGTGTGCAGGTTCCACGTTGCTACTGGCCGAAGATAAGTCAACAAGTATCGTTAAATGGCGCCCTTGTTGGAGTGTTATTAAGCCAGTCCACATCACCTTTAGTCGTATTGTCTGCTCTTCTCCTGACCGACTAAACCTTGGTCTCTTACTGAGGGAAAAGACTTGCCGCTGTGCTCATCATACTTTCCGCTTGGAGTTTCCCAACTGACTGGCCATAATCATCATCAACTACACGCCAGCCATCAAGCCCTTTTCTGGCACCGTTGTCGGGGAAGAAGTGGAAGACCTCTGCAAGGGGAGTTTTTCGCACGCACATCCTTTACTTTGTTATTTGTTTTGTTTTGTTTTGCTTTACTTTATTTATTTTTACTTGCATTGTTTTATCAAAAACCCAAAAAAATTAGAATCCTTGATAGTTGTTTTTACTTTTCTACTTTTAGTTTTGCTGAAATGGCTAATCCTGAAAACACCAAGTTGTGTGACTTTACTAGCACGAACAATAGTGATTTTATCTGCACTCCTATTGCGCCACCTGCTCTTGCTGCAAACTTTTATGAGATTAAGCCTGCTTTATTGAACCTTGTTATGAAAGAGCAATTTTCTGGTACTAGTACTGAAGATGCTGCAGCTCATCTCAACAATTTTGTTGAGTTATGTGAGATGCAGAAATATAAGGATGTAGAAAGTGATATTATTAAGCTCAAGTTGTTTCCTTTTTCTTTGAGAGGAAAAGCTAAAGATTGGTTGCTATCTTTGACTAAGAATAGTATTGATTCATGGGCTAAGTGTAAGGATGCTTTCATTGGTAGATATTATCCTCCTGCTAAAATTATATCTCTGCGTAGCAATATTATGAAGTTTAGTCAGTTTGATAATGAACATGTTAGTCAAGCTTGGGAAAGAATGAAATCTATGATAAAGAATTGCCCCACTCATGGACTGACTACTTGGATGATTGTCCAAGCTTTTTATGCAGGACTGAATTTTTCTTCGAGGAACTGTAACAACTCAGAAATTTGTAATCCATTTCCTCTCAATGAAAGTACCAAATTTTGGGCCAAGATAAAACTTTTTATCTATTATTGCATGTATGCATGTATTTTCTATTATAAGTATTTTATGATTTCATGTGTATTCTTCTTTGTTGTGCAATAGCTAGTTAGTTCTAACTCAACCAACAAAAGCATTAGAGAAGAATTATAAGAGCCAAAGAAACTAGAAACCAAAGAAAGAAAGAAAAAGAGAAGAATAAATTGATCTAGGAAATCTTATTGACTACCCTACTTTGGACACTTAGAATAAGAAATCTGTAACTCAAGCAAAGGTCTGGTCGGTTAGTTGAGCTTGACCAAGTTACATACTAACTCAACCAAGAAGTTTCTAACCAAAATTCAAATCGGAACATCACTCAAACTTCAGCCAAAGATTGAATCTGAAACAGTGACAATACCCTAATTTCAAATACAAATTTTTGCAAAACATGTTATTTCTTCAGAACAAAAATATCTCTGGAAACCTTATCTAATATGTTGATCACCCAAAGTGAAATTTTTTAAAAATTCGAATTTAAATTTCTTGCGGGCATTTGAACGAACACCTGGAGAGAAAAAATCGGAGAAAATCATGGTTACTGTGAGGATCACTGTCGCCGTCCGTCTCGACCCTGTAGCCATGCTCGTGGATGACGCCGCGGTCGAGCCCAGCCCCCTCTGCCCCGACCCGAGCCGTGCGAAGTGGAGGGAAGAAGAAGAACGCGCCTAGGACCCCCCTTCTTTGTCTCTTCTCTTCCTGCACGACGCCGACCGCTGTGACCGCGGCAGAGCCAACCCACAGCCCTCCGTCGCCGAGACAAAACCCCGCAAGCACGCGAGCAAGGCCGCCGTGCCCGGTGTTGCTCGACACGCATCGCCAGGGCCCCCTCACCGGCGAGCTACTGGACGCCCTTGCCCCCGACGCTCTGGCCTATAAAAGCCCCCAGCCGATCAAACGAATGAACTCACCCGGCTCCCAGCTACCTCCCAGACACCTTCTCTCCCTCCCTCTCGCTCTCGTTCGACGGAGCCTGCAACACCGGCGAGCTACTGGGCGCAGGCAGCGCCGCCCCGTTGGGCCGCCGCTGGACGAACGGACGCCGGGAGCTGGAGAAGGAGTGCTGCCGGATTCTTTTTCGCCCGCCGCCGTCGAGCCCTGCTTCCTCTACGTTCCTCGCCGTCGCCGTCATCTTCCTCGCCGTGCGCAGGTGAGCTCCAGCCCTAGCCAACGAGGACGACGCCTGTGCGCCGTTGGATCTTGATCCGTCGGTAGCATACCGGTTCGGTAAAAGTAAGTGACCTGACGAGCGGACCCCACCTGTCAGGCTCAGTTTTATTCATTTCCCGCCCGGGGTGAAGCGGTATGGGCCGGCCCGTTCGGGTTCTGTAGAAAAATCGGCCCGTTCGTTTAGGATTCAGTCCGTTTCGTTTTTATTTATTTCCCGCCTTTTCGAATTAATTCAAATATGTTTCAGATATGTTTTTCAAACTTAAATTCCAAGAGTTTTAGAAATCCATTTTAGCAAATGAATATGCGTTGAAAAGCTTAGGAAATGCTCTACCCTCTGAAACTGGTTAGAACTCAATTTGAGTTAGGGATTTAAATAAATAATAATACTTTGACCATAGCTCTATTAATCATAGGAAAATTCTAGAAAATTGTTTAAACCTCCTAAAATTATGAAACTTGATTTGTGAACTTACTAACTAACTCCCCTACTGTTTAGTTCAACCTCAATCACTCAGACCTTGTTAGTGGTACCAATTGGACCCTAATCCAATCTTAGTTTGAAGCATAAAATGATAGATCTCCATTCCACACTTAGTTAATTTTTCCCTCAATACCAATGTACTTAACTAGTCAATCCCCACTTGAACTAGCCCTAATAACCCTAGTTACTTACCCATACTCAAAAAGGTAAACAACACATGACACATCGTAGAAAATATAACTTGCACACTTAATGAAAACTTGGAAGAAAACTTGCAATCCAATTCAAATAAAACCCAACATGAATGCCCTTGTTGAAAACAAGTATGTATGCTTGGTGTGTTGTTAGCCCTGTGTAGTGATTGTGTGTTTTGTATTATTCGTTATTAGACGCTAGTGTTGCTGAGGAGGATATTGAAGGGGAATTTTATCAAGAAGAAGAAGAATACCCCGGACACTTTGCCAACCAAGGCAAGCCATCTTTTGAATCATACTCCAAATGCCTAGTTTTACTATTGCATTCTACTTGTTTTACGTAAATTGCATGATTGAATTGCTAGAGTAGAATGATAGATGTGTAGTGATATCTTGCTTAGCAAGAGCATCAAGCTGAGTTTATCCAACCATAGTTTAGTGGTATCATCACTCAATATAGTTGCTTAGTCGCTAATAAAATTGAGGCCATCTCTAAGTGGAACCCCATTTGAACTTGGTGACTTGAACTTGAAAACTTGAAATGGAGATTCTACTACATGATGGTTTTATGAAGGAAAATAATATTGACTAAGAACTATGGAATGTATTTGCTAAATGATAATAAGTGATGTACCATGTGAGCCAACCATTACCGTACGACCACATTACCCCTAAATGGGAAGGGGCTTAGTCCGTAGCTTGTTTACCCTAGTATGGGAGGCCTTGTATCATCCTTTATAGAAGTGCACCGTGCGCGGGTACTTCTGAACCGAGTGGAAATCCCATTCATCTGGCACTCTGGAGCGGGCAAAACTAGAGATGCCGGAACAGAGATGTCCGTGTCTCGGGCTCTAGGGAAGGATCCTATACTAGAGTGAGCAAGTGAAAGAGTTTGTTTAATTATCTGAACCCCGCATACTTTGTGTATGACGATCCGTGGATTTCTCCCGGTAGATGTATCGAATCTTGTGGGTAAAGTGTACCCCTCTGCAGAGGTTTCAAACTATTCGAATAGCCGCGTCCTCGGTTATGGACAGTTGGCAAGCTGTACTTGACTTTTGTCAGGAATGATAATAACTTATGGTGAACTTGGTGAATGACATGACTTGACTTGACATTGATGTTGACACACTTGAAGTTCCATTGAGATTTAACTTAGAGAACTAAACTTCTTTTCTACCAATGAACATTCTTGGGAAACAAAACTAGCTTTTGCAACTAAACTAGTGCTTAGTCCACCATACCAACCTTGCATATCTACTTCATTATATCATTATAAGATGGTTTGCGAGTGCATTCAATGTACACATGGCTGTGTCCCTGGCTATCAACTTGGCCAGACTATGGGGAAGAGTATCCGGAGGAAGGGTATGAAGAAGAGTATCAGAACTAAGATCTTCTACGGAGTCGCCATTGCCTGTAGGGTGAAGGCATGGACCCGAAGATGTTATTTCCGCTGCTATATTGTGATTGTAATATGAACTTGGTCACTATGACCATTGTATTTGAACCATCGTATTGTAATGTCTACAGAACTGGTTACCAACTACGTTATGTGTATCACAACAATGATTCTGGGATTGTGGTGGAATGCATAACGGGCACTTCGAATTTGTGATAAATTCGGGGATGTCACAAGTTGGTATCAGAGCCTAGGCTGACCATAGGAGACCTTAGTTAGAATGGGCGTTAAATGAAACCTTTACAAAGAAGATAAGTAATGATTTAAAAATTGCTTAGTCTTTTCCTCTCTATTTACAAAGTTTTGTACATGCTTCAGTTTTTGCCTCCTTAAAATTTTGCACACTTGAGTTGGTCACTAACTTAATCTAATCTAAAACTTTGTAGATGGCCCCGGTATTCACTGAGCAGTACCAGTTGGGCCATGGTGGCAGCCTTTGTTTCGAGCGCGACCTCACCACCCTGACCTTGTTCCTGGATCGTCTGTATCCGGAGTTCAAGGGAGCCGTGCTCAATGAGCACCCGGATGGAGAGCTACGGTGGCTTGTAAGGGCCAGTTGCCGTGGCAAGAAGGGAGATTTGAGTTCCCCAAGGATCAAGTTCGAGCTAGTGGAGAACACTTGGGCCGATGGTTTGGTCCGAGGTATGCAGGAGATGCACGCCCGCTTGTGCGGACTGCATGTTGAGGAGGTCCAGGGGGAGCGCTTTAGGAACGTTGCTCGGCATGATGCGGATGGGCGTCCCGCAAACATGCCAGGGCAAAATGAGCCGAGTACCTACATCGATCACATGGACTTCTTGCTGTACTCCACTCAGCAGGAGGCAGATCGTGCCCGTACCAAGGCCAACCTTGAGCACTTCACACTGGTGGAGGCAAGGAGCACCATCAGGATTCTTGCTAGGGATCGCAAGAGTCTTCGCCGCCAGCGCGATGAGAGGGATCAGACCATTGATGAGTTGAAGGCCAATGTGGCTGAGCTAACTGAGTACATTGAGAGTCTCGAGAGCCACCTTGGTGAGGAGGAAGGCATTGATCTCCGCAAGGAGGATAATGCCCTCATTAGTGACGAGGATGACTTCATGGAGGACCTCGATGATTCGGAGCATGATGAGGATGCAGGATTCATTGTGGATGATGAGGAGGAAGACCCCGAGGAGCCCGGTGTTTAGAGTTGGAGATTCCCGTGTTATCTAGTTATGAGTTTTACTTTAAGTCACTTCGTGTAGGTGTGAGTTGTATCCCCCTCTCTAGTAGACGAGTCATAGTGGTTTAATGAAAACCACTTGTAACATGTGAACTCGTATGTATGATATGTTTGATGCTTGTTGAATGAAATATGAATTTGGCCCTTAAGGCCTTAGTAAGACAAAAAAAATTGCATCATCCATGTTACATTAAATCTTAGCAAATTAGTTTTTCCCTCTTGTCTTACACACCTTATCTTCAGATGCCGCGAGCACCCCCACCCCCGAACCCGGAAATGGCCAAACTGCTAAGGTTGATCATGGAAGACCAAGAAGCAGCCCGAGCTGAGCGCCAAGCTAACTTGGCCACTCTTCAGCAACTAACCCAGATGGCAATGAACCACAACAATGGCAATGGAAATGGCCATGGTGAAGGCAAAAACAATGGCCATGGTGATCACCGATCCAAGTTAAGGAGTTTCCAAAACACCAACCCTCCTATGTTCACCAAGTTTGAAGAACCCTTAGATGCTGATGACTGGCTTCGCACTATGGAGAACAATTTGGCAGTCGCCGAAGTTGGTGAAAGTGAGAAGGTTTTGTACACCACCCACTATCTTGCGGGAGCCGCAAGAGCTTGGTGGGATAGCACCCGTGCAATGCAAGCCCAAGGGTATGTGATGCCTTGGGAGGAGTTCAAGAGCAAGTTTAGCAAAGCCCATGTTCCTTTAGGACTGGTTAAAAGGATGAGAGATGAGTTCAGAAATCTGAAGCAAGGTTCCCTATCTGTGGTTGACTACCGTGACAAGTTCCTCACCTTGTCTAGGTATGCCCCAGATGACACTAACACCACTGAGAAGAAGCAAGAAAGGTTTCTGGATGGACTTCATGATGAGATGCAATGCGTCTTAGTCAGCATTCACTTTGCAGACCTGGAGTCATTGGTGGACTCTGCCATTCAGATGGAAGGCAAACACAAGCAAGCTGCAGAAAACCGCAAGCGCCGTATGATGTATCAAGGCAACTCGAGCAACTCGCAGAAGCCAAGGGGAAATCCACCTATGGGTTTCGCCCCTAGACCTATGAGGCCATCTGCACCTGCTCCGCGTCCCAACTTTCCTAGCCGTCCACCCGGCAACAACTTCAACTGTGCACCTCCAAGACCTAATGGCAACAACTTCAACCCCAATACTCCAAGGCCGAATGGAGCAACTGTGCCGCCCAAGTCTGGTGACAAGTCTAGTGTTACCTGTTATGAGTGCGGACAAAAAGGACACTACTCCAATGAATGCCCCAAGAAGCTGAATGATGCACCTAAGACCACTGCTCCTGCTTAGCAGCAGCGCCGTGTTGGAAATGGCAAGAATTATCCACCAAGGAACCAGCCTCACCCTCGAGGCCGTCTGAACCACATGAATGTGGAAGAAGCTCAGGAGGCAACCGACGTTGTGCTTGGTATGTTCCCTGTTAATTCAGTTCCTGCAAGAGTTCTGTTTGATTCTGGAGCTTCACACTCGTTTGTTACTAAGTTATTTGTTGATAAAAGTGGACTTCAACCAACACCCCTGAAACATGCCATGTTAGTACAAATACCTGGGTCAACAACAAGGGCTGAGTGGAACTGTTTGGCAGTTCCCATAGAAATTCATGGAATATCTTTCTTAGCCAATTTGATAGTATTGGGAACCAAAGGTTTGGAAGTAGTTCTCGGTATGAATTGGATGTCTTCCCATCAAGGAGTGATAGATTGTGCCAAGAAGACCATCACCATGAAGAGTAGCACTGGAATTGTAGTAAAGCATGTGTCCGTAAAACCACCCCAATCCACAAGATGTCATAAGAGTATCTCAGGACCCACTATGCAGGAAGTTCCCATCGTCTGCGAATACCCGGATGTTTTTCCCGATGAGCTACCCGGAATGCCACCGGATCGGGATATTGAGTTTATCATTGAGCTTATTCCCGGAACTGGATCCATAGCCCAACGACCCTATCGGATGAACCCAGCTGAACTAGTGGAGTTGAAGAAACAATTGGATGACCTTTTGAGTAAAGGATTGATTCAGCCAAGTTCTTCTGCTTGGAGATCACCCGTCTTGTTTGTGAACAAAAGTGACGGTTCCTAGCCGAATGTGCACTGATTACCGCAAGATAAATGATGTGACCATCAAGAATAAGTATCCTCTTCCTAAGATAGATGATCTGTTTGACCAATTGACCGGAGCTCGAGTTTTCTCAAAGATAGACCTTAGAACTGGATACCATCAACTGAAGATCCGGGCAACTGATATACCTAAAACAGCCTTCACTACCCGTTACGGATTGTATGAGTACACCGTAATGTCCTTTGGATTAACCAATGCCCCTGCTTATTTCATGAATCTCATGAATAAGGTTTTCATGGAGTTCTTGGATAAGTTTGTTGTCGTCTTCATTGATGACATCCTTATCTACTCCAAGTCCGAAGAAGAGCATGCAACCCATCTGAGATTAATCTTAGAGACTCTTAGAGAGCATCAGCTATATGCCAAGTTCAGTAAATGTGAGTTCTGGTTGAAGGAAGTGGGATTCTTAGGCCATGTATTATCAGCTGGAGGGATATTAGTAGACCCAAAGAAGATCAAATCAGTCATGGAATGGGAAGCCCCTACCACTCAAACTGAAGTTAGAGGTTTTCTCGGATTAGCGGGATATTACCGCAAATTTGTTGAAGGATTTTCAAGCATTGCCCGGCCAATGACCCAATTGTTGAAGAAGGACAAGAAGTTTGAATGGACCCCTAAGTGTGAAGAGAGTTTTCAAGAGCTCAAGAAGCGATTGGTAACCGCCCCCGTCCTAACCATGCCCGATATCACCAAGAACTTTGATGTCTATTGCGACGCCTCCAAACTTGGACTTGGTTGTGTGTTAATGCAAGAAGGCAAGGTAATAGCCTACCTCTCTCGGTAGCTTCGACCTCATGAAGAAAACTATCCAACCCATGATCTAGAGTTAGCAGCCGTAGTACTAGCTTTGAAGACTTGGAGGCATTATCTTATGGGCAACCGTTGCGAGATCTACACTGACCACAAGAGTTTGAAATATATTTTCACTCCGAAGGAGTTGAACATGAGGCAAAGAAGATGGATAGATTTGATCAAGGATTATGATCTGGAAATTCATTATCACCCCGGTAAGGCCAATGTAGTGGCCGATGCGTTGAGTAGGAAGCCGTGCTCCCTGAATATGATGATCAAAGAGGAGCAACCCCTGTTGCACCAAGAGTTTGAAAAGTTTGGATTGGAGCTAGTCAGTCGAGGATTCTTAGCCCTCCTTGAGTTTCAACCCACTTTGATGAGCCAAATCAAAGAGGCCCAGAAGGGAAATGAGAGTATTGACGGAATTAAGCGTAGAATTAGTTCCGGCAAGGTGCCAGGATTTTAAGAAGATGATCAAGGAGTTCTTTGGTATAAAGGACGTATTTGTGTGCCTGCGGACTCAGAATTGAAGGATGTTATTATGAGAGAAGCCCATGAGACACCTTACTCCATTCATCCCGGTGGAACTAAGATGTACCAAGATTTAAAGGAACAATTTTGGTGGCATGGAATGAAGCGTGAGATTGCGTCGTTCATATCTAAGTGTGATATTTGTCAAAGAGTCAAGGCTAAACATCAACGTCCTGCGGGATTGCTGCAACCTTTGCAAGTTCCGGAATGGAAGTGGGAATCTGTTGGAATGGATTTCATCACTGGATTTCGAAGGTCTAGCCGTGGAAATGACTCTATCTGGGTCATTGTGGATAGACTTACCAAAGTTGCCCACTTTATTCCTGTCAAGACCACTTATACCTCTGGACAGCTAGCAGATCTTTATCTATCCAGAATTGTTAGTTTGCATGGAGTCCCTAAAACCATAGTTTCTGATCGAGGAACCCAATTCACCTCGAGATTTTGGAAAAGTTTGCATCAAGCCTTGGGAACCAAATTAGCCTTTAGCACAGCTTACCACCCTCAGACTGATGGACAGACCGAAAGGGTGAATCAGATACTGGAAGATATGTTGAGAGCATGTGTTCTAGCCTATGGGGCTAAGTGGGAAGATTGTCTGCCTTTCGCGGAGTTTTCCTACAACAACAGTTATCAAGCCAGTTTGCAAATGGCCCCATTTGAAGCTTTATATGGAAGAAAGTGCCGTACCCCTTTGAATTGGTCGGAAACAGGAGACAATCAGATATTTGGACCGGACATTCTGCAAGAGGCTGAAGAGAAGGTTCGCATGATTCGTGACTACCTCAAGGCAGCTCAGTCTAGACAGAAGAGCTATGCTGACAAGAGACGTAGAGAACTGACCCTTCAGATTGGAGATTTTGTTTATCTTAGAATATCACCTCTCAAGGGAATGCAGAGATTCCAAGTAAAAGGAAAGCTTGCACCAAGATATATTGGACCCTTCAAGGTACTAAGCCGCAAAGGAGAAGTGTCTTATCAGTTGGAAATGCCCCCTGAATTGTCTGAAGTACACGATGTCTTTCACGTGTCTTTACTTCGGAAGTGTCTGGAAGTTCCGGAGAAGCCAGAAGTCTTCAAGAATATTGATCACCGTTCTGTGGACATCAACAAGGATTTGACCTATTGTGAAGTGCCTATCCGTATCCTAGAGGAAGCATATCGAACCACTCGAACCCGAAGCATCAAGTTCCTGAAAGTTCAGTGGAGTAATCACACCGAAGATGAAGCTACTTGGGAACGAGAAGATTACCTTCAGAAAGAATTTCCCAATCTTTTTAGTTCTTAAGTAGTGAATCTTGGGGACGAGATTCTTTTTAAGGGGGGGAAGATTGTAACAACTCAGAAATTTGTAATCCATTTCCTCTCAATGAAAGTACCAAATTTTGGGCCAAGATAAAACTTTTTATCTATTATTGCATGTATGCATGTATTTTCTATTATAAGTATTTTATGATTTCATGTGTATTCTTCTTTGTTGTGCAATAGCTAGTTAGTTCTAACTCAACCAACAAAAGCATTAGAGAAGAATTATAAGAGCCAAAGAAACCAGAAACCAAAGAAAGAAAGAAAAAGAGAAGAATAAATTGATCTAGGAAATCTTATTGACTACCCTACTTTGGACACTTAGAATAAGAAATCTGTAACTCAAGCAAAGGTGTGGTCAGTTAGTTGAGCTTGACCAAGTTACATACTAACTCAACCAAGAAGTTTCTAACCAAAATTCAAATCAGAACATCACTCAAACTTCAGCCAAAGATTGAATCTGAAACAGTGACAATACCCTAATTTCAAATACAAATTTTTGCAAAACATGATATTTCTTCAGAACAAAAATATCTTTGGAAACCTTATCTAATATGTTGATCACCCAAAGTGCAAATTTTCAAAAATTCGAATTTAAATTTCTTGCGGGCATTTGAACGAACACCTGGAGAGCAAAAATCGGAGAAAATCATGGTTACTGTGAGGATCACTGTCGCCATCCGTCTCGACCCTGTAGCCATGCTCGTGGACGACGCCGCGGTCGAGCCCAGCCCCCTCTGCCCCGACCCGAGCCGTGAGAAGTGGAGGGAAGAAGAAGAACGCGCCCAGGACCCCCCTTCTCTGTCTCTTCTCTTCCTGCACGACGCCGACCGCTGTGACCACGCCAGAGCCGACCCACAGCCCTCCGTCGCTGAGACAAAACCCCGCAAGCACGCGAGCAAGGCCGCCGTGCCCGGTGTTGCTCGACACGCATCGCCAGGGCCCCCTCACCGGTGAGCTACTGGACGCCCTCGCCCCCGACGCTCTGGCCTATAAAAGCCCCCGCCGATCAAACGAACAAACTCACCCCGCTCCCAGCTACCTCCCAGACACCTTCTGTCCCTCCCTCTCGCTCTCGTTCGACGGAGCCTGCAACGCCGGCGAGCTACTGGGCACTGGCAGCGCCGCCGCGTTGGGCCGCCGCTGGACGAACGGACGCCGGGAGCTGGAGGAGGAGTGCTGCCGGATTCTTTTTCGCCCGCCGCCGTCGAGCCCTGCTTCCTCTACGTGCCTCGCCATCGCCGTCGTCTTCCTCGCCGTGCGCAGGTGAGCTCCAGCCCTAGCCAACGAGGACGACGCTTGTGCGCCGTTGGATCTTGATCCGTCGGTAGCATACCGGTTCGGTAAAATTAAGTGACCTGACGAGCGGACCCCACCTGTCAGGTTCAGTTTTATTCATTTCCCGCCCGGGGCGAAGCGGTATGGGCCGGCCCGTTCGGGTTCTGTAGAAAAATCGGCCCGTTCGTTTAGGATTCAGTCCGTTTCGTTTTTATTTGAGTAAATAGCACAAAACTACCACTTTTCTACCAAAATTTACCATATCATACCACTTTTCGTTCTGGGAACACAAATCTACCACTATTCTACCAAGTTTTTGCAAATCGGGTAAACCGCCTGGATTAGAGTAATTGACCCCCTTTCTGACGTGCGGGACCCGTCTGTCGGGCTGACTTGGCTAACTGGAGACGGGGCGGGAGGACGGCCGTTACCTCTGGTCGGTGGGGCCCAGCTTCAGACCGGTTCAACAGAGGCAGTTAGGGTTTAGGTTGCCATTCCCCTCCTGTCTGCGCGCGGCGATGGTGGCGGCTACAAATCCCGGCGGTGCGGGACCTTCCCGCACGGCCCCTTCCGGCGAGCGCGCGTACGACGGCGACATGAGTGGCGGCGTCTTTGACCAGGGCGGCGGCGGGGCGGATTCTTCTTTCATGGGGGAGGAGTCGCCGGAGCTGGCGCGAGTGAACTCGCCGGCGCACCGCACGGCGGCTAGTTTTGCAAAGATGGTGTACTCATCACCGGCGACGAGCAGCCACCGGTGGGCTTCGGCTTTCGGCGCGGTGGAGTAAGTTCTCTCTCTCTTTCTCTAATCTAATCTTTGTCAGTTCTCCCAAACTCGAAGATCTAGTTACTGGAGTTGCAATCTTAGGTTTACTTAGTGACATTGCTTCTATTTCTGTTATGTAGTCTTGACGATGAGGTTTGGGAGATAAGATTCAATTTTGTGGGGGAGGACAATTTAGAGAGGACGCTCTACAGATCAGATGTTACATTTCTGAATTTGTTTGCACTCATTGAGGAACAAGGTTATGGAATTAGGGATCTAATGTACTTTGTGAAGCAAAAGGGCAAAGGAATGGCTGGCATGGAAATTATAGATAGAATGTCAAAGGTGGAAGAAATGCTGTCTTTATGAAAAAGACAGGGTTGTTAATTTGATAGTTATTAGAGAGAACATGGCAGCACCTGCAGATTTTAACTTGGATGGAAATGAAGTAGCAGAAGGAATATCAGAGCCTGCAATTTTATCAGTTGACAATGAAGGTGTGTCCTACATTTCAGATGATTGCATGGCTGGCTTAGTTCCTGTTGCTATAGATTATACAGATGTCTTGTATCTAGGGACACAGCAGAGCTGCAATGTTTCCAAGGGGAAAACCATCATTTGTATAGACAATGACTCAGATGATGATTTCACTGCTGATTTCTGTTACAATGAATACAACCCAGAAGACCACTACAAAGGAGTAAAAGAGGAGTTAGAGTTCATCAAGAATATTAAGAGGGAAAAGATGGAGGCTACTCCAGATGATGAGGAGCCAGCTGATGAGGATGCAGAATATATGAGAAGGATGAGGGATCAGAAGAAAGCAAGGAAAGATCCATATCTACACTATGAAGGTGACACAGATGTTGAAGAGCTGTTTGAAGATTCAGGAGATTCAGAGAAAGAGGAGGAACCAGAAGCAGATTACTTTGAACAGAAACAGGCATTGAAGTAAGTGAAATGTGGACCCACTAGTAGATCACACCATGAGCCAGAAGGCAGTTCTTCTTACTATTTCAGGCCATCTTCAGATGATGACAGTAACCAAGGTGATCTTGCATTCAGTGATGATGATGGCTATGTAATTCCTTTCAAGCTTGCTAGTGGAAACAAAAGAAGATTGAAGAAACCAAAGGAGAGAGTCTGGTATGATGAGATGAGGGAGAACCCACATGAACAATTGGCTCTTAGATTGTGTTTCACTGATGTAGTCCAGTTCAGAACAGCTCTCAGGACATTCCACATAGCTCAGCTCAGAAACTACCACTATCACAGGAATAGTAACAAAAGGATCATAGTTGACTACAGTGAAGAAGGTTGTCCTTTTTACATGACAGCTTCAAAGATTGCAAATGAGAAAACTTTTTGCATCAGAAAGTTCAGACCAGAGCACACCTGTATTGCACATGGAGAGAATACAAAGGTGACAATTGCTTGGCTAGCAAAGCAATCTGAGCAGGCTTTGAGAACAGATCCCAATACATGTGTTGATACAATTGGATGTCAGCTATTCCTCCATCAGCTTGGGCTAGGCATGCTTTTGACACAAACTGTAAGACAGACCTTGTGGTCAATAATCTTAGTGAAGTTTTCAACAAAATGATATTAGATGTCAGGGGCAAGCCAATCAGGACAATGATTGATGGTATTAGGTCAAAACTCATGGTGAAATACAGTGGCATCAGGACCAAGACTAGGAATTCACTGTGGGAGATCACACCACATTATACTGAGAAATTAGAGGAGTCCAAGAAATACTCCAGGTATTGTGTTGCCAGGAATGCTGACCTAGGACTTTTTCAAGTAACAAGTGGATCAAAGGTACATGTTGTCAACCTCATTGCAAAAACCTGTGGATGCAAGAAGTGGGATTTGACAGGCATTCCATGCAACCATGCAGTGGCTGCAATAGACAAGCTGAAACAACATCCTGAAGACTATGTTCATGATTTCTTCAAAAAGCCTATGTACATGGAAGCCTACAAAAATGTGATCTACCCTGTCCCTGGACCTCAGGATTGCCCTAGGACTGAGACAGATGACATTGATCCTCCAGTGTTTAAAGAAAAACCTGGAAGAAAGCAAACAGCTAGAAGGAAGGGCAAGTTTGAGTTACCAGCCCCAAGAGATACATCTAGGATGACAAGCATATCTTGCTCTAACTGCAATCAAGTAGGGCACAGATACACCAGTTGCTTACAGCCGTTGAAGCCATCTTTAGAGATAAGAAAAGCAAATCATAAGGTAGCAAACTTTATGTCTCTGTTTGTTGTGTCTCTGTTCTTACAATCTCTCATTGCAAATAAAATGCTTATTTTCATGTCATTGTTGTCAAATAGAGTACTAGAGGTGCTACCTCTGCTTCTACTGCACCAGCACCTCCAGCAAGACCTGAAGCACCTCCAGCAAGACCTGAAGCACCTCCAGCAAGACCTGAAGCACCTCCAGCAAGACCTGAAGCACCTCCAGCAAGACCTCAAGCACCTCCAACAAGACCTCAAGCACCTCCAGCAAGACCTGCAGCATCTGCTGCACCAGCACCAAGGCCATTCACAGCACCAAGGCCAGCACCATCTGCTGCACCATCTACTGCACCATCTACTTCACCATCAACTTCAACTAGAAGCAAGAGAAAGAGGACTGTCTTCAAAGGCAGGATTGGAGGATATCTCAATGCTAGTGGAAATGTTTGACCATGCTTGTGTCTGATGTTGGTGTGTAACACTATCTTGCAGACAACATTTCATTGTGTGCTGTATGTGGATGTCCCAGACTATGTTCCAAAATGTTTCATGGTGTTCATGTTCAAAAACTATGGTCCAGCTATGTAAGACTATCTAATTTGTGTAAGACTATGTGATTTATGTCAGACTATATAAAATGTGTAAGACTATGTGATTTATGTCAGACTATATAAAATGTGTAAGACTATGTGATTTATGTGGTGTTTATTCCTATATTGTTTGAAGTATTGATTCCAGCTATGGTGTTCATGAGATACCACTTTTTAGGGTTGTCGAGGGGTCCTCAGCATCTTCTTTTGAAAAATACCATTGTTTAGGGTTGTCGAGGGGTCCTCGGCATCTTCTTTTGAAAAATACCATTGTTTAGGGTTGTCGAGGGGTCCTCAGCATCTTCTTGTCAAAGAATCCTCTTCTTAGGGTTGTCGAGGGGTCCTTGGCATCTTCTTATCAAAGAATCCTCTTCTTAGGGTTGTCGAGGGGTCCTCGGCATCTTCTTATCAAAGAATCCTCTTCTTAGGGTTGTCGAGGGGTCCTCGGCATCTTCTTTGCAAAGAACCCTCTTAGGGTTGTCGAGGGGTCCTCGGCATCTTCTTTTGAAAAATACCATTGATTAGGGATGTCGAGGGGTCCTCGGCAAACTTATATATTCTGTATGCTAATAGATTGCAACTTTAGATTGACAAAAACATAGGAAATTAGCAGAAACCAAATCCATCAGCAATTGCACAGGGATACATGCTTGCATCACTCTACATTAATAAGTTCACAACACAGGGATACATGCTTGCATTACTGGCAATATAGAAGTTCAACACAAATGCCAGTAAGCAATTAGTACTAACAGTACATAGTCATCACAAATACTACTTCAGTACATCACAAATTCTAGATAAGATTACATCACAAATATTTGCAGAATCCACTACAAATATCAAGTTTCACTCATTACTTCTTCAACTCATCATCACAGATGGACTTGATCTGCCTGAACTTCTCCTTCCTTGCTTCCCCAGCCTTAAGCAGATCATATATCATATACTCCAGCTTCTTTTTTTCCTCCTTCAGTCCATCCACTTCCTTCTTCATAGCATCCTTTTCTTCCTTCACAGCCTGCCATTCCACCCTCACAGCCTCCCTTTCACCCCTCAGTGCTTCCCTTTCTTCTGCACATTTATTTTCCCTAAATTGCATCAACTCCAAGTTGGCAGCTTGCTCCTTCTTGAAATTAACAAGCTCATCTTGCAGCTTGTTCCTCTGAATCTCCATCTCAGCCAGGTCCTTCTCAAATTGATTCTTCAAAATCTCCATGAGCTTGAGCTTGGAATCTTCATTGTTCTGCTTCATCTCTGGCCTGTCATGCATAATCCTAGCATAATTCTGTATTTGCACCTGTCTCTCAGTCGAATCCATCCAGTTGTGAACTTCCTCTAACAGATTCTGGTATTTTTTCTGCAACTTGGTCTTCTCATCACAGAGCTCCTTAACCAACTTGCCATTTTCTATTTTCTCATCAATCCTCCTGTCATTGCTCTCATGATACATTCGCCACACTGTTTTCAGTGCATGTTTCAAGGAAGGTGGCCATTCAGGATCAACCCAGTGCAGAAAACCACAGTTGATTATATCCTAAAAACAACAATGACTCATATTAACCACAGTTCATTACAAACTACTAACAGTGACTACTATTAACCATGCAGAGATCATACAATATTTCAGAAAAATGCAGATCGACTTACAGGCTCAACTGAACATGCATAGAGACGGCGGCCAGTGTTGGTGCCTTCAAATGCCACGAACCTCTCGGGCATTCCATGTTATCACAAAAACAACATGTTTCTTTCCCTATCCAATTTCGTTTAGTCAAATTATCTTTAGTCAAAATGACTTTCAGGTGAAGGAACCACATAAACACTTATTTTTAGTGGTACCTTCATCTTCCAAATATACTTTTTAAGAAATTTTGTGCCATCATCTAGCAGGTCTAGATACATTGATTTGATAGAAAAAGCTAAACATTCATTAATCGCTCAACTAATTGCAGCCAAAGTATCCAACAGTTATCCGATAAAGTACGACAGAACGTAATATTTAGCGGGTTTGGTTTCAACACATTGGCAACCGAAACTTGTTTCCTTTGAACAATGTTATACAAGGATGGATATTGTTCAGCTAAGGACTTGTTCCCTAACCATATATCCTCCCAATCTAGTATCTTGACCATAACCGACTGTAAAGGATCCTCTACAAAGGAAATACTCTTTTAGCCTCATAAGACCCTTCCAAATAGGTGATTCTAAGGGTTTAGCTTTCACTTCGGTCAAGGACTTGGAATGTAGATATTTGTTTCGCAAAAGTTCCTGCCATACTCCCTCCTCATTCATTAGTTTAAACAGCCATTTACTTAGAAGACATTTGTTTAAACAAGGAACTAATAAGCTTGTGGAAATGACGAGTTTCTATTTCAGACTGAATCTCATTCAGTCATATTGTTTATCCTTAACGGCTTTCTGACGAGAACCCCTCTTTCAGCCACCTCAAGGTTATATTCATGAATGGTGGAAAGTATGACATGGGAATTGGCATGCCCTCGTAGGAGCAAACAGAGACGAATCAAAGGAAGCTGATTTTGAAATCTGAATGTGGTTCAAGTAGACTGGAACTGCAGTTTTCTATATGAAATAGTTCCAATATATGTAAAAATATTTTGTGTTATTCTTGCACTATGTTCTTTTAAGAGAACATGCAGGAACGCTGTATGTATATGCATGTCTCTTGTGACAGTAGTAGATTGGATTGTACCGCTGTGCATAACTTTCTCCGTATTATTGTGACCTCCTCTTTCCATGTATGCTGTGCTGCCAGAAAATTATATATACTCCGTAGAAGATTATGAGTGAATGATCTTTTGAGTGTGCTTCTAGAATTCAGACCAGAAACGTCAAGCATGGAAACAGTGTACACTTCTGAGAATTCGGCATCTCGTGCGCTTTTTTTTCTTGTGCAAGACTTTACCATTCATTTTTCTTCGCTCTGCCCTTCCATTTCTTGCATATGTTAAAGTAATTGCATTGGCAAGCGAGAACCGGGCATAGCTCGGTTGGCTGGCGGTGAGAGTGCTCACCCAGCCCACCCGCGTTCGAGTCCCAGACTCCGCGGTGTGTCTCAGGTTGCTTCTCCTATAAAACAATATCACCAAGGGCTAGTCCTGTGATCTCTTTTAATTGCATTGGCAAGCTGTAACCATCATTAGTTCATGACCTACCACCTATGGCAAGGCCTCTGGAGGGTAATCCATTTTCTTACACGAAGTGTTTGCTCATATTAGAAAGTATCTTTACTTTCGGGTATCCAAGCAGAGTTGGATATCTATAGCACCGTTGAAAAGGCAACGGTACCATATTTCTGAGTTCCAACAAAACCTTTCTGCTGGGATTAAGGAGACCTCCGATAATCGTCTTTTGTCTATAAAAAAAGGTTATAGAAAAATCATCTGGTGTTCTCGGAACCGAATGGACGATTCTCCTTGGCATGTGATGCTACACCCATCAGTTCCGAATTCTAAGATGTGTTGAATATTTTAATGTGGACTATGTACGGACTAAAATAAATTGAACAAATAGACTAAAACATGTCTATCTTATATCTTACTAGCACAATACCCGTGCGTTGCAACGGGTCAACAAATGATAATAGTTATAAAAAAACGATCTTTAGTTTCCTGGAGAATCGGATTATTTCCACGTTGCAATAATCAACAACATACTTGAATCAGCTAATTAATAAAAAAGAAATCACAAATCTCACCACCGTTGGGATGATTTACATCAATAACAATAAATATCGGGTAGTCCCGATGCCACAAAATAACTATACGTAATGCTTAATAACTATACGTGATGCTGCTATTTGAATGATCAGTGATATCTAGAATGTTATGTTGATTTGGGTGGTAGCAGAGTTCAAATTTCTGAAATTTCATGCAGGTATACTCCGGTGGCAGTTACAGGGAATTAGACTTCATTTCCTGTTATACTATTTGTTTCCATTTTTCTTGATGCGAGCAAGATATAATGTAGTTGCAGCCTTGTACCAGGAGTATACCATGCTTGTAAGAATTTGCAACTTTAAATAAGTTGGAACCTGCACAACTTAGCAGTGGTACATACGTGCAAGGTATACAATTAAACTGAAACAAGGTATAGAAATACTGAATTTGTGAAATCACCGTCTTGTCCTCGTAGTGAAATTGAACATGCTCTTGCCTGCCTCCTTCCAATGCCCACTTCCTGATTCCATAACATTTATAGGCTATAACATATTCAGGACATTGGCAGTATAATCACCACTTGCATGTTATGTCGTTTGTTCAGGCTATTGTTAGATAGATTTCGTCAGTAAATTGCATAAACAAGCAAGTGTATCATGCATGTTTTTTTTTCATCTACAACCATATCAAATAAGAGGAAGAAGTACTTCTCGAATATTGGGAACGCAGACAATGTTAGGATGAGCATCGAGACCAACATAAAACCAGCAGCACTACCAAGTGATGATCAGGTGTTACACATAATACTACAACGGTCGTTCCCAAGTGAGATTGAGACTTGCAAACAGAGTATATAAGTGTAGGGATCCAAACTTGGGCATCATCTAAGTTTGGGCATCATCTGTATTAAATTCCTACATGGCAAAGAAGGAAATCTGAGTGTAGGGATCCAAACTTTCAGTCGGTAGCTGTTCTGAGAGACTTGCAAACGCAGAGTACACAAAGAAATTCAGAAATAAGGTACGCTTTGCTGCAGTAGTTCAGTCAGAGCCGCCAGATCAATACGGTAGGCTTTGCTGCAGTAGTTCGGTCAGAGCCGCCAGATCAATACGGTAGGCTCAGCTTAAGCTAATTCATCTCTCCCTTCTCTTTCTTCCTCTGCTCCTCATCGTCCCCTCTCTCTACTTCAGCTGGCCGTCGAATCATCAGCGGTAGCATCCTGTATCCGCCGCCGTCCCTGCGGGCGCTCCGAATCATCGGCAACCTCCACCACGCCCCCGACACGCGGCACAATTCAAGCTCCTCGGGGGGATGGGCGGGGGATTAGCTCCGCCTTGGGATGAACAAAGGGCGCTTCGGCCGTTGACGTGTCGCCGATCCACCGACCACCGGCCTTCTGGATGTCACCTGTTGTTCCACGACCTCTCCTCTCGGCCATATCCCAACCTGCATCCACCGGCGGTCAGGAGGTAGAAGATAGGTCTCCCCTACCCGCGGCAACAGTGGCTTGGTCTCCCGATTTCCTGTTCGAAGGAGGGAGGCTTGTGGTGCCCCAGGCGATGCAGGGTCTGCGTGAGACGGCGGACCTTTTTACATTAAATAAAATTGAATCACATTCAGCTGTTTTTCTTTAGCAAGGCAGGCTCTTACCACTTCTAATTGGTAGAATAGCACCGTCTTGACCTTACTCCGGTCAGGTTCCATGTTTATGTTTGGGCCAATTTTTAAAAGCTTGCTGTTGACCTGTTCATTAGGATCACACACTCTTGTTGTTGCAGCGGTGCAAGCGCCCTGCCTCCTTTGGAAGGCGAATATCTGTTTGTAGAACATGTTGACAGATAATATAAATAATGATGTCACATGATTGCACCCTATCTATTCTTCATAATTTCTAGAATCTCTGCAGACTGATGTGCACATAAACATGGCCTTCCGGATGTGGTCATCTTCTCTAAGCATCTTCTTTGCCCGTGTTTTCTAATACAGAAGCTTTGAGAAGAGTCAGCTCATATCAAACATAAGTGTACTGGGCCTCTGACTGAACTGGTCTAAAGCAGAAGAACGATCTATCTCTCCATTTATCAGCATGAATAAGTTTGGATTCAGCTGCACGTTCCTATCATCCAATGCATCGTTGCACAGACGCAGCAGCTCTAATGCGGCATTACATCGGAAGTGTTCGGGGCCAAGTGGCACTACAATCTGCTTTACCAAGAACATCAACTCAGATGGCCTCGGTTCTACCAGAAAAGGATCACAACTAAATCCAAAAGCTACAAGGCCAGAACACCTCGGATGACCTCAGTTCAACCGAAAAGGATCTGAACCAAATCCAAAAGCTGCAAGGCCAAAACACCACACTATGCTGCTACTCCGTAAGAATTAGGGAGAACAACTGAATCAGAAATAGCGCACATTAAACCATGAATTTATGTCTCAATTACTATAACCCACCGGCAACACATATTATATTATGGGCATGCATCAAGATAACTTACCGGCGGAAGCAAACATGAAAATGGACTCTCGAATAATCAATGCTAGCATCCTCGTCGCTGTACTGTATCTTGCACGGCAGATTGACACGAAGACACTTGGAAGATAACTAATGCTGACGGAGGCAGCTTCTCACATCCGTACTGCTGCAGCTCGTGTCCGACTACGTCGATGGATCGAGGGTAGTTGAGGCGTCGGACGACTCGTGCTGCGGCCGCCAAGCCCGCCAGCACGGTCGCCGAGCTTATACATCGCCCGCAGCGAGAGCCGGCGCCGGCGGGAGATCATGTTGCCTGCAGGGCGGTCGACACGGGTTCATCCCCATACGCCTCCTCTTCGGCGCAGATCGGAACATGGACGGCCTAGGTCCCCGCTCTTCCCTCGGATTCGCTCGAGACGCCACCGTGGCTCCTTCTTCGTCACCGTCACCGGGGAAGCTAGCCCAAGCTCCTGGTCTCCGGCGAGCTGGGACTGCCCAGCCTAACTACCTGTCGCTGCTGCCTATGGCTGTTCGGTCCTGTAGTTGCCACACTTCGCCATCCCATCCCTCCTGGCTCATCAGGTCGCGAGCTTGATGGCGTCTGCAAGGCCCGCTGCCTATGGCGGCGTCTGCAACGCTGCCTATGGTGTCCGCCTCGCTCCCGCCCCTTGCCTCTCTCCTCGCCGGAAACAAACTCGTCCAGCTGTTGGTTGATGATGAGATCTCTGTAGGACATGACGAACTCGACACCTCATGGTGGCCAGCTATGACCATGGCGACCACAGGCATAGCGTAGGTGTCTGATTCCTCAAGATCCTCCAATTGTTCCAGTGGGCCGTCGATATCGGGTGATCGACATGCCCTTCATCGTCAAGTTTTCATCCTAATCTGGTCTGCTCAATCTCACGGGTCTTGTCGATCTCACCTAGATATATACGGAACCAGGGGTGCATACTAAAGGTAAAAACGATGCCGGCCGCTAGCCTATACCTAATCGACCAGGAGAACCAGGATTTGTTGTTTTGACGTACGACTGGCCAAGCGAGCGGGGAGCGGTTTTTTTTGACGTACGAAGAGTATGTCCTGTAGCCGGGTACCGGTTTTTTATCGCTAGCTCAGATCTGATCGTGGTTTTTTTGACATACGAAAAGACATCCGAATTTTTTATGTACCACACCATCACGACCTCTAGCAATCTGGGTTTTTTTTTCGATCAATTGGTTTATTTGACGTATGAAAGTGGATCGGCGGTTTTTTTACCTACAATGGTTTTCTAACCATCACGTCCTCAAGCCGTATTATTAGTAGAGATATCTTATATCTTATATCTTATATTTACTAATTGGAGGCACCGTACAAGCCTCCATGTTAATCCTAAAAATTAGCAAATATTATCCGTCTGATTAGCCTTGAACTCATCCGTAGCCATTAGATTAAACATCAGACTCGCAACGAGCTTCCACCTAACGTGTTCAAGCGTGACTCCTCTTCCGCAATCTTCGTCCTCAATCTTGAGGTATCCTGACGTAAAAAGAGCATGGTTGGCCGAATATTGCTCATCTTCGTCGTCAATCGTGACGGTATCCACCGGAGCGTTCACGAAGCGCCCAAGTGCCTTCCCTCTGGTGCGATACAGGTATGCTGCTCTCATCTTCATGTCTCCAGTCAACCAGCACGCCGTCGAGCAATCTGTAGCTCGATTGTTTCCCCGCTTGCAGAAATCCTCTCTCCCGATCTTCTTTAAAAATCGACCTCCGCAATCAAAATCTGAGAGAACTTGATGCAGAAGAGCAGAGTGTATATGATCGAAAATTTGAAGCAAATCGAGCAGCAGAGTATACGAGAGAAAATCTGAAACAGATCGAGTGGTCGGAATAGTCGATGGGGCTGCCGCGCGGTTGAACTGCAAGGCCTCCGCTCCTCAGGCAAACAACGATGTAAAAACCTTGAATTCCCTGCTAAATTTCTCAGTTCGTGTAATTCATTAAGGAAGCTCCACGAATCGGCTTCATCTCAAACTTAGAAAAACTAAGTAAATTTGTAGGTTTATCAGCAAGTACTTCCGGCTAGATTATGAGTAGCAGCCTGCAGGTACAAAAAGTTAATTTGTCTGTATGGCGATCAGCGGCACCACCAAATCTATGTAGTAGGACTATGTTCGCTACATCAAGCAGCCAAATACTGAACAACAAGTTCACTTTTGATGCACTAACGCTGGTGTTCACATGAGGCTCCAGATTTTTGTCCATGTTATCTTACCTGACAATTGTTAATTTAACTTTTTGGCAATGAAACTAGAAGTTTCATAGGATGTCGTGTGTTTTCTTCCCAATACACACTAATTGTTTGTATTTGTTGTATATCTAATTCTCCAACCATCATCATTAAACAAAGGTATGATGCCTAGACTCTGAATATTATATAGCTTTGAGGACATTCAGGTTATAGCAATTTCCTATATTTCTTCAATTCAAATGTGTATAAATCATTTTCTGAATATCTGGTATGGTGGTCAGATTTAAGAACTGCAGCCCATGCAAAATTAAGAAAGATGCATGGTGTATTTGAGTTATCTAGATTGTGTAAAGCTGATTGCTGATGTTAACATGCTGGCCAGGCAAGAAACAAAGAAGTGACATGGTGAACTGTCGGCTAACTTCCGGATGTGACGCAAGGTTACTAGAAGTTGCATATTACAGGAGCAAGATTCTCTGCCATATTATCTGAATCCTTTACTTATCATCATGTTCTTTGTCTGGAGTTCTTACGCATTGCATGATTTATGTCCTTAAAGCTGTTTGGTGGTGTTTGAACGTAACCTGAAGATATATAGGCTTACAGTGAGTATTTTCCCTGTTCATTACTTATGGGGATGAGAAATCTTTAATTAGCTAGATGTATTTGATTCAGTTATTGGAGTCCTGTGCCTTCAATCGTGATATCATTGTTTGGTCTTTTATAATGGTCCATAAATATGTATACGACAGTACGTTCTGAAAAATTAGAATAAGAAATACAAGGAATGATGTGTAGTTGTAGCTTCAGGCTCACAGTCAAATGGAACAACTAAAATATGCCAAAGCAATAAGCAGTAATGTGCAGCTGCAGCTGCAGCAGCAGGCTGACGAGCAAATGCTTCCACATGGTCTTAGCGGGAAGTCAAAGGCACGTCGTCTGATGCAAATCTTTCATCTAAGTTGGCATATGCAAGAGATATTGGAGTGCGAATTTCTGATTAAGTGGTCTGCAGGTTTGAAGAGGTAATTGGGCTTAGTATATAGCGAAATAATACTAGAGTAGTATATTAACTATAGGGATAAATTTCATTGTGCATTTTATGTCAATAACTGATAACTATGGGCATACTGAGAGACGTTATTTAGATTTAATAATAGAATCCATCTGAATTTTAATATTTTTATATATTATTAAGCAGAAAAGCTAAGTCATCGGTGGACTATTGTGTTGACCAAAATAATCATTGATACCCTTCCTTGGACAATAATGTAAATGACAAAATATCTTATACGTATAATCATAAAATCATCTACTTAAAAATAATATGATTTAATATTTATTAAATGTAAAAATGTTTTAGTAATATACGATTTGCCAAAATTAACTAGCTCGTGCAGGTACACGGGTTCATGACTAGTATATATATATATGCGATTTAAAAAAATGTTAGAACTTAAAATTCAGAACGAAGGGTATACTTATTTGAGACACAAAAAACGATAGTTTGGTTACCATATCGGCACTGTCACCTCAGGCTCCCCCTCTCCAGCCCGTACGGAGGGTGTAGATAGGCTGGATTTAAGTGTCATAGACCAAAAGCAGGCTAGAGGTGGGCCCCGATGTTGATGCATGTCAGAGGAGGATTGCCAACATGTTTCCTACTCAAAATTAGTATGCACCCCTGTCGACTAGCTCATGGTAAAAGTTGATTGTCACTCTTTGCAAAAGTTAATTTGGTTTCTTACTCTTGTGGCACGTCTCACAAGGTTACATGATAATCATCTTTACCATTAGGGTGTAGTTGGTGATGGTTCATCCACACCTCTCTCCTTATCCCCATTCCACACACAATCGTCTCATCTAAGATCATCTTGAAGAGCTTACCCATAATTTTGATACCTAAAGTGGGTTTGGATAAATGAGAGATAGTTTGTAGGTAAGTAAAAAAAATTCAACTCTTACAGCTTACTCATATTCTGAATACCCCAAAAACTGGTTTTCTTATTTTGAGCATTTCCTTTTCTCTACTACTCTTCAAATATTGCATAAATTAACTAAAATTTCTACCCATGATAATGATAACAAATAGAAGAATTACAAATCCATAATAAAATCGCATAATTTCAAGCATAAACTCGTAGCAAAGTACATCACAAGTGGCAAAGTGCATTATCAACACAAAATAATGTTCATCGGTGCATAAATAACACCACAAAATGGAAGTTTATCGGTGCATAAACCACCACCATTGATCGGTGCATAGAACTATCTCTCAAATGGCACCATCATCAACTTGGGTGGCACCACCACCATTGTATCCCATGAAACCTATCCACAACAAGATTTGATCACGTCAAAGCTCTAAGTATGTTCGTCCCTTCACATCTAGACCATTTAGGTCCATGAACTTGGTGATGATTTCCTTAGTCGTCACCCTCCTTTCCTCGGTGGCCACCTTCCTCTCCTTAGCCTCCTTCCTCTCCTCAATTTCTTTGTTCCTCAACTCCCTTCCGTCGGAGGTGAGCTCCTTTCGCGCCTACATCATGTTGTCCAATGACTCTTTGTACATATTTTCTCCTCCCTTCACCTCATTTATTAGCGTTCTTCCTCCGATCAGACCTCCGTTTTGGTGAATAAGGCCTATAATCATTGACATATACATTACAAACTCTATACCGTTATATACATCAAAATATATTTTCATATGGTATCAATTATAGTTTTGATAGTTTTTTCCTTAGTTAAAGTTTGGTCAAACTTTAGGTAGCTTGACTTTTCAAAAATAATATAATCCTTATTCATTGAAACAGAGGAAGTAATTAGTGATTAGCAGTGGGTCCAGAGAGATATTATTATCATTTCAATGAATTATTAAAGTTTATAGCGGTAAAAATAAGTTTTTGTACCATTCATTAGACACTCGTACCGTCTCCAGACATTTGCACTTGTTACAAAAGCGATAGGCAATAACGAAGAACGAAAAAGAAATCACAGCACGGAGACACAAGATTTTAATGTGGAAACCCCTCTCCAACAAAGAGAGGTAAAAACCACGGGCGCCAGCCAGCAAAACTTCACTATATCTAGAGTGTGTTTATAAACACCGTGGGCCATCTTATGATGCGATCTAACCCTAGCCGGCGGCTTACAAGGAGTATATATAGGCGGTAGCAACGATCCATACCGCGGGAGCTGTCGCCCCCCGCCCCCCGCTTCGCTTTGGCCCAAGCCTCCCGGCGACGGGCCTCGCTTCACTCCGTCGTTAGCCTTCTTATAGAATTTGGATCAACATACAACAAAATCCACCTTGAGACAAATTCCTTGTAGCATGAACTTCAACAATCTCTTGAACAAACAAAGAAAACACTTGCTGGCGCCAAAGCCACTTGGGCTAAACAGTTATACCAACTAAGCTTGAGCAAAGCTCAAACTTAGCAACAGGAACAAGCCCATATCAGTAGGATTATCATGAGTAATAATCTTGCATACCTGTAGTTTACCTCGTGCAACCACATCACGAACATAGTGGTACTTAATATCAATGTGCTTTGTCCTCTCATGGAACATCTGATCTTTAGTAAGATAAATAGCACTTTGACTGTCACAAAATATCTTAATGCAAGAATCATCTCCACAAATCTCAGCAAACAGACCTTTCAGCCAAACAGCCTCTTTATATGCTTCATTGATAGCCATGTACTCAGCCTTAGTTGTAGATTGTGCTGGAACATCCTGCAAGGTAGCCTTCCAGCTAACAGCATATCTACCAACAGTAAACATATAACCTGTGAGGGACTTCCTCTTATCCAAGTCGGCAGCATAATCTGAATCCACATAGCCTACGAGTCCCCCACCAGTCCTGCCAAACTTCAAGCAAGCTTTAGATGTGCCGCGAAGGTACATGAAAATCCACTGAACAACATTCCAATGCTCTTTACCAGGATTATCCATGTATCGACTGACCAAGCTCATAGCATGTGATAGATCAGGCCGGGAACAAACCATGGCATACATCAAGGAACCAACAACACTAGAATAAGGAACTCGTGACATGTACTCAATATCATCTTCAGAAGTAGGACATTGCAAAGCTGACAACTTGAAGTGAGAAGCAATAGGTGTACTAACAAACTTTGCATCATGCATATTAAAATGATGAAGAACTTTCTCAATGTATTTTTCTTGACTAAGAAATAGCAAACTAGATTTTCTGTCCCTCTTAATTTCCATGCCTAGTATTTTCTTAGCAGGACCAAGATCCTTCATGTCAAAGTCACTACTTAATTGTGCCTTTAAAGTAGTGATTTCTTTCATGCTCTTGGCAGCAATCAACATATCATCAACATATAGCAGCAAATAAATAGGTGATCCATTAACAAACTTGATGTACACACAGCTATCATAGTGAGACCTCATAAAACCATGTGCTAGCATAAATGAATCAAACCTTTTATACCATTGTCGTGGTGACTATTTCAGACCATAAAGGGACCTCTTCAACTTGCAAACAAGATCCTCCTTACCAGGCACAACAAAACCTTCAGGCTGGTCCATGTATATCTCCTCCTCCACCTCACCATGCAGAAAAGCAGTCTTAACATCTAGCTGCTCAAGCTCAAGATCATGCATAGCAACAATACCAAAGAAAGCACGAGTAGAAGTATGCTTCACAACTAGGGAGAAAACATCAGTATAATCAACACCTGGATCTGACTGAAACCTTTTGCTACTAACCTTGCCTTAAACCTTGGAGGCTCATTATGAGATAAACCTTCCTTTCTTTTAAATATCCACTTGCAGTGGATAGCCTTCTTTTGTTTAGGCAAGCGCACAACATCCCATGTGCCATTTTTCTCAAGCGATTGCATCTCTTCTTGCACCGCACCTAGCCACTTTTCCTTATCAACCGAAGCAATGGCTTCAGTGTATGTAGCTAGTTCAGCATCATGCTCCACCTGTTCAGCACAACTCAAAGCATAATGAACAATATCACACTCTTCAATTAAATGATTAGGAGGTGCAATATTTCTCTTAGGACGGCCAACTGCAATAGACCGTGATGGCTGCTGAACAATAGGCAGTGAAGGTGGAACATAAACATCATCATTATTGGTTTTAGGAACCACATTTTTGTTCTCCTTTGAGTGCTCCACCTGCACGCCAATTCTCTGTTGCTCATCATCAGAAACATTAGGAGAATCAATAGCATCAGAAATATCAGTAGACGGACTATCATAAAACATAACCGCCTCATTAAAAATGACATTCCTGCTCAGCAAAACTTTCTTGGTTTCAGGACTCCATAATTTATATGCCTTAACTCCTGAACCATAACCAAGGAAGATGCACTTAACAGCCCTTGGCTCTAACTTTCCATTATCAACGTGAGCATAAGCAGTGCAACCAAAAACTCTCAACTAAGAATAATCAGCTGGTGAACCAGACCATACCTCAATGGGAGTTTTCTTATCAAGTGGAATGGAAGGTGACCTATTGATGAGATAGCATGCGGTGGAGGCTGCTTCAGCCTAAAAATGTCTATGCATCTTTGCATTAGACAACATGCAGCGAGCCCTCGAAATAATGGTCCTGTTCATGCATTCAGCCACGCCATTCTGCTGAGGGGTGTACGGGATGGTGTGATGTCTTACCATGCCATCGTTGCTGCAAAACTCATCAAATTCATTTGAACAAAATTCCATACCATTATTAGTACGGAGTATCTTAACCTTCCTTTTAGTTTGTGTTTCTACCATAACTTTCCACTTCTTAAAGGCAGCAAAAACATCAGATTTATGTTTCAGAAAATATGGCCACACTTTCCTTGAGTAATCATCAATAATGGTAAGCATGTAATTAGCACCACCATTAGAAGTTCTACGGGATGAATCCCAAACATCAGCATGCACATAATCTAAAATGCCTTTGGTGGTATGAACGGAAGCATTGAATTTAACTCTTTTATGCTTACCAAAAATACAATGCTCACAGAACTCAAACTTACTCAAGTCGCAACCATCAATTAACTCTCTCTTCGCTAACTCTGCCATGCCAAGCTCACTCATATGTCCAAGATGCTTATGCCAAAGGTTAGTCTTACTAGAATCATCAGAACTAACAGCAGTAGCAATACCAGGAAAAGTGGTACCTCTAAGGACCAATAATTTCGCATAATTCATATCACCAATCATAACAATGAGAGAACCTAATGATACCTTGAGACGTCTGTCCCCACCTTTGTACTTGTACCCGTCACAATCCAGGGTACTAAGAGAGATCAAATTCCTCGCCATGGAGGGTATGTGTTTCACTCCCGTCAACATGCGTGTCATCCCATCGTGGGTCTTGATCTGAACAGAACCAACGCCAACAATGTTGCACTGGTTGTCATTTCCCATACGCACAAAATCTCCAGTCTACACAGATTCATAAGAACTGAACCAATCCTTGTTACAACAAATATGAAACGAACATGCGGTATCAAGAATCCATTCATCATCACGTGAAACACATGCAGCAAGAACAGCTAAGCATTCACTATCAGAACTATCACTACCAGCAACAACAGCTGCCTCACCTTTACCCGAGGCTACAGCAACCTTACCATTACCATCATTGTTTTTCGGTTGGTAAGTTCCGTTTCTTTTCTCCTTGTTCTGCAACTTCCAACAATCATCAATATTGTGGTTTGGTTTCTTACAATACCTGTTGGGGATATACCAAATAGGTATACCAGCGACGTAGTCCTAAATCAGCAAGCCAGGGTGGCCCATCAGGGGTGGTATGGCGGATTCGCTATACCGGGCGGCCCAGTTGCTAAAGTTGCCACGGTGGTACTGGACGCAGGCGCTTATGGCGGATCCGGAGACAGGCCCATGGCGGATTGCTGATTACAGGCCCATGGCGGGTTGGGAGACGGCCCATGGCGGGTTGCCTTGTAGTACACGCAGAGGACTTAGTCTAGGACTCCAAGTTGTATCCGCTCCGGTACCAACGTGTAGCCCACGCCAGGCGCCTTTATAAGCCCGGCGTGGAGCAGCCCTTGAGGCAAGATTAGAGTCATACGGCCAATCGCATAGCGAAACAGCCAACCTCATCATTGTAACCAAGCACTTGTTGCCATATAGTGAATTATAGCAGCACGTAGGGTCTCGCCACCGTTGCGGGATCTGAAACTGGGTAAACTCGTGCTACCACCGTCCTGGATCGCTCCTCCGTGTTCACCCCCTTCCACAAACCACCATACCCCTACCTCTATGGCAGATCTGTTGACGAAACCATGACAGTTGGCGCCCACCGTGGGGCTAAGCGCGTCTGGAGCGCGGATCCAGGCGGGATCCGCCTTTGCAGGCATCGGCGACACCGTCGCCATCGGGCGCGTCCTCTACGATTCCGGCTTCCCTATCGTCCCAGCGGATAACCTCTGGGTGCCGGCTAGAGAAGACCCTGCTCGATTCACCGTCGTCCCGATTGGAGATATCCATATCTTCATTGGAGAGATAAACCCTACCCCCGCTATGGAAACCAATTTCCGGCGGATTGGTATGGCTGAAATCCCCAAACGGACCGCTTTTGAGCTGGATACGGAGGAGGACTCATCTGATCTGGAACTTTCCAAGTTGCCCAGATCGGATCTGAAAAGTAATCCCACCCAACCCGCCCTAGAGGTAGAGGAAGTGGTGGAAGACCGCAGTGAATCCGCCATGAGTAATCTGGCGTTAGAGACACCGCGGTACTGCCTTGTTGCGTTCGCAGGTATCACTTCGGGATCTACCTGCAATGGAGAAGATAGCCCAGGTGAATCCATCCTAGAGGCACTTAACGAAAGTGGTGAATCAGATGACTGGGACAGCAAGGGCTATGATTTTGATCACTACGATGCCGCCATGAGGAAACTCGAGGCGGAATTGGCGCAGCAGGCACTTGAAGAGCAACAAGCAGCGGCCAAGCAGGTGTTTGTAACCAACAAAGGAGATGATGCTGGGCAGACAACTGGTGATCCGCCATCTCAGGCAGTCCATGACGGAGGTGCCGGCAATGAGCAGGGTAACCCGCCACCAGCCGACGATCCCGCCATGGAACAACTTCCTGAGATACACGGCGGACCCAGGCCTCTGCAACCCGCCATCCCCGTGGACCAGCACCCGGAAGACTTCACGACCCCGCTGGACAAGGTCGTCTATGGAACTCTAGCAGATCCAATCACCCCTGACTATGTTAGAGACGTGAACGATCTCGAGAAGAAGAGGCGAGCACTCCTCAAGGAAGCAAAGCGAGTCGAGAAGATGGGCAAGCAGGTTGATGACGACATTGCTAAAGATCAAGACACGCTGAAGCGCGCAAGGAACATGGAAGAGAAGTATGCCACTCTCATCCAGAACCAGATCAACGAGGGAGGCGACCCATAGCTGGTACGAAACCTCGAGTTCACCGTACCAACAGCGGAAACTCTGGCCAAGATGTACATCAAGAATCCGCCATACGTGGATAAAAACCGCGATGAAGTTAGGGCTACGCCCATCGAGAACATCGTGGCTGCAAAGGAGCTATTGGAGCATAATAAGAGCCCAGCATCCCTAGAAACGGCGGTGAAACTAATGACCAAAGCATTAGTACAGCAGGAGAAGGCTACGTCGTCACGACGGCTCGAATCTGATCCTGCACTATGCAGGTCCAGTACTGCCTCTAAAGCTCAGGGGGCTGGCAACTATGGTGGACGTCCTGACAACGAATCTCATACTGGATCCTCAGAAATCCGAAGAAGAGAAGCTCGCAACCGGGCGAACGCCATCCCAATATCCTCCGATGACAAACCAAATGGCAAAGGCCCACAGAGAAATCCATCGCCACCCCGCAAGAATTACCCTGCTTACGGATACCAACAAGACAACGCTGCCCCTCGCCATAAGACCAACATGCCGCCACCAAAGTATAAGACGTTCGAAGTCCCAAAGGGAGGGATCGTCATACGTGACAATGATGGCAAGCGAGGACGAAGCCGTGACGCTGGACGCAAAGACGATCCGCCACGACGGGAAACCAGCAGAGACGGCGGATCCAAGAGAAGGGACCGATCTCGCCATGACGACAGCACGCACCGTGACGGTGACAAGGACAAGCATCGCTCCACTCGCCACCACGATGACAAAGGGCAGGGCTCCCGCCGCCATGACGACGATCCATCTCCACGAAGAACAGAAGGAATCCATCGTAGCTGCAAAGATTAGTCGCAGGACGGCGAGAGTAAACGACGACGCGACCCTTCGCCATCCCCACCAGGGAGCCCCCATGGTGGCGGCGGTGGTGGCGGCGGACCAGCAAGGTCACGCAACTCTCGCAAGGATCCGCCGGAACAGAAGCCCTACGACGCCCATACCCATCTAAACGAGATTGCCAAGTCTCAAACGGCCTTCTTCCTCGGCCCAAAGTGCTTTGGACAACGGATTCATGATGAGCCCATCCCGCATGGGTTCAAGATTGAGAAAAATATCTGCCAGTACAATGGAGTCGATCGGCCTTTAACTTGGCTACAAGACTACTTCAACGCAGTACAGTTCGCTGGGGGATCACCCAATGTTGCTGTCCGCTATTTGCCCCTGATGCTATCCGGCACTGCGAGGCAATGGATCAACGACTTGGCAGAAAACTCTATCCAAACCTGGTTCCATATGCAAACTGCGTTCACCGAAAATTTCGAGGGGACTTACAAGAGACCCCATAACATTGGTGACCTCCAACGGTGTCGACGCGCCGACGACGAGACCTCCCGAACTTTCCTCGCGCGATGGCTGGATATGAAGAACTCCTGCGAAGGGGTTACTGACGAATCCGCCATCCTCCCATTTATTGACAGTTTGGAGAGAGGCCAACTGCTCTGCCATCACCTGTTGCGGGAAAGGAACGAAGGGAGGTTGACCCTAAATTCGATGATCACCATCGCAAGCAACTACGCGGCCGCCGACGACGACGCCCGCGAATCCCTTAAGGCTTCCGCCATCCAGAACACTGGAAAGCGGAATAGCAGCAACAAATGGAAGAATCCGCCAGAAGAGCCACAGGCTCCGGACATGGTGTCCACAACCTTTGCTGACAAAGGCCAAAACAGCCAGCGTGGCAGAGGACGCGGAGGTAGCGGCGGCCAGCCGCGGAGTTCTGCAACTCCCGCTTCGGCGCCATCCGCTCCCGTGTCTTACGACGAATACCGCGATATGCCATGTTTTTCCCATCGCGACACTTCAGGAAAGTGCAACCACACCAACCGGAACTGCAAGTTTGTCAACGACCTCAAGGCGGATCAAGAAGCTAGCTTCAAACGCAGCCGGCGACAACGGCCTCGTGGCAAAGGAAAAGCGGACAAAGACAAGGAGTCTAGGGATGGCAGTGATATGGATGAAGACCCTGCTCCCAAACCCGCTGAAAAGGGCAACCCAATCAAGGACAAAAAAGGTGCCTTTTACACATTCCTTGGACCCCCCACGGCCAAGGCACAGAGAGCCGCTATGCGCTCCCTCAACGCCACCGTGCCTAAAATCCGGCAGTACGTTCGATGGTCCGAAGTACCGGTGCACTGGAGCCGTGATGATCATCCAGAGCACATCCCAGATGGATATTACGCCATGGTGGTATGCCCTGTAATCCATGGCTATGAGTTCTCCAAATGCTTAATGGATGGCGGCAGTAGCCTGAACATCATATACGTGGAAACTTTGACAAAGCTCGGCCTTACCAAGACCCAACTCCGCCATAGCGCGGTCACCTTTTATGGGGTGGTTCCTGGTCGCCAAACCAAGTCCCTCGGGTCCATCACACTCAAGGTTGCCTTCGGTAGTGAGGAAAACTACAGAGAAGAGCCCATAACCTTTGAGGTTGTCCCGTTCAAAAGCACATACCACGTGATCTTCGGTCGCCCTGCCTTCCACAGCTTCCATGCAAGGCCATGCTACATCTACAATCAGCTGAAAATGCCAGGACCGGATGGCATAATTACCGTTTATGGCAGCTTCAGAAAGGCAAAGGAGTGCGAGGAAGGAGAAGCCGCCTTCGCGGAAGCAGTGTTCTTCGGCGAGGAGTTCAAAAAAATCCATGCCGCTACGGACCCCGCGGAGATGCCGGCATCCAAGCAGGAGGTTTCCGCCTCCCCGCCCACCTTCAAGTCTACAGTTGATACAAAACAGGTGGAACTTGTCGCTGGCGATGCCGCCAAGACCACCGCCATTGGGACAAACTTGTCCCCCAAATAGGAAAGCGCGCTCGTCGAGTTCCTCCGTAAGAACCGGGACATCTTCGCATGGCAGCCATCTGACATGACAGGTGTACCCAGGGAACTCGCCGAGCACGCTCTGCAGATAATTCCTGGCTCAAAGCCAGTAAGACAAGCCATGAGACGCTTCGGGGATGAAAAGCGCCGCGCCATAGCAAAGGAAATTTCCAACCTGTTGAAAGCAGGCTTCATCAAGGAAGTGATACATACGAAGTGGGTGGCAAATCCGGTGCTAGTTCCTAAGAAAAACACAAAAGTTCTGCGCATGTGTGTAGATTACACCGGCCTGAACAAAGCATGTCCAAAAGACCCTTTTCCCTTGCCTCGCATTGACCAAGTCATTGACTCGACGGCGGGATCGGAGCAGCTCTGTTTCTTAGATGCCTACTCGGGATACCACCAGATCAAGATGAAAAAGTCCGATCAGCTCGCTACGTCGTTCGTAACACCTTATGGCACATATTGCTATGTCACAATGCCGTTCGGTCTGAAAAACGCAGGAGCAACGTATCAGCGCACTATGCAAAAGTGCCTGGCGGACCAAATCGGATGAAACATCCATGCATATGTGGATGACATCGCCGTTATGTCTAAAAAGCAAGATGGCCTTATAGCGGATTTGCAAGAGACATTTGACAATCTCAGGAAGTACAACATGATGCTTAACCCAACGAAGTGCGTCTTTGGGGTCCCAGCTGGACAACTCCTAGGATTCATCGTCTCCCACCGCGGAATTGAGGTTAACCCGGAGAAGATCAAGGCAATCCTCGACATCTCCCGGCCCATAGACCTAAAAGACGTACAGCGACTCACAGGCTGCGTGGCAGCAGTGAGCAGATTCATCAGTCGTCTTGGCGAGAAGGCTTTGCCACTCTACAAGCTGATGAAGAAATCAGACGAATTCGTCTGGACCGACGAGGCAGACGCTGCACTTAAGGATCTGAAGAGAGTGTCATCCACTGCACCAGTCCTAGCGGCTCCCGAAGACCAGGAGCCCATGTTACTATACATGGCGGCAACTAACAGGGTGGTCAGCATCGTCATGGTGGTAGAGCGTAAGGAAGAAGCGCAGGAGTATGGCGTACAGCGACCAGTCTACTATGTCAGCGAGGTCCTGACGGAATCCAAGCAGCGCTACCCTCACTACCAAAAATTGGCATACGGAGTTTTCCTAGCCTCTCGTAAGTTGAGGCACTACTTCTATGACCATAAGATCACAGTGGTGAGCAAAGCCCCACTGAAGGACATCATCAACAACAGCGACGCAACAGGACGAGTTGCGAACTGGGGCATTGAATTGGCCTCTTTCGACATCGACTACAAGCCTCGCACCGCCATCAAGTCTCAGGCTTTGGCGGAGTTTATGGTGGATTGGAAGGAAGCGCAGGAAACTACGCCCGTCCCAGAACCAGAGCATTGGGTGATGCACTTTGATGGCTCAAAGTTGCTACACGGCTCAGGGGCTGGAGTGACACTCAAATCTCCCAAGGGAGATGAGCTAAGCTACGTGCTCCAGATCCACTTCCCCACCACCAACAACATTGCGGAGTATGAAGCACTACTACACGGGCTACGTGTCGCAAAGGAGATCGGCGTACAACACATCATGTGCTGTGGAGACTCTGACCTTGTGGCTCAGCAGGTGGCTGGCACATACAAAGCTCGGAACGAAGTCATGGCGGCATACAGAGACGAAGTGGACGAGATGGCCAAAAGTTTCCTCGGCTACGACATAAAACACGTGCGGCGAGAAGATAACATGGCGGCCGATACCTTGTCCAAATTAGGATCTAGCCGTAAGGCGGTTCCGCCAGGCGTATTCCTCGAGCATCTGCGAGTACCATCAGTAAAGATGGTTGATCCAGAAAATCCGGAGCTAGCCAGCTCCCCTGTTATGGCGGTTTTGCCTAGCAATCCGCCATGGGCAGAGCCCTTCCTAGAATTTCTGACGAACAAGAAGCTTCCCGAAGACGAAGTTGAAAAAAGACAAGTCGAGCGTAGAGCCAAAGCGTACACCATCATAGATGGCCAACTCTACAAACGAAGCATCTCGGGAGTTTTCATGAAGTGCATATCCCAAGTGGATGGAATCGAAATACTAAGAGAGATCCACGAAGGCGAATGTGGGCATCACGCCGCCGCCAGATCCCTAGTAGCTAAAGCATTCCGCCATGGATTCTACTGGCCAACAGCCAAGGCAGATGCAGACCGCATTGTGGATCTCTGCCATGGTTGCCAGATGTACTCCATGCAAACCCATATGCCCTCCACAGCACTGCATACGATCCCTATAACTTGGCCTTTTGCAGTCTGGGGGCTAGACATGGTGGGTCCGCTGAAAACAGCGCCTTCGGGATTTACGCACCTTCTGATAGCGGTAGACAAATTCACGAAGTGGGTGGAAGCTAAGCCCATCAGAAAACTTGATGGCAAAACTGCCCTCAAATTTGTCAAGGACATTGTGGTTAGATTCGGCATCCCACATAGCATCATCACCGATAATGGCACTAATCTGTCTCAGGGAGAAGTTGAAGAATACTGCCATCACAACGGAATCCGCCTTGACCTAGCATCGGTGGCACATCCACAGTCTAATGGCCAAGTTGAGCGGACCAACGGACTAATCATGTCAGGGATCAAGCCACGCCTAGAAGCACCGCTGCACAGAGCAACTGGAGCCTGGGCAGAGGAGTTGCCATCTGTGCTGTGGAGTCTACGGACCACGCCAAACAGATCAACTGGCCTTACCCCTTTCTTCTTAGTCTACGGAGCAGAGGCAATCTTGCCAAGTGATGTTCAGTACGATTCTTCAAGAGTCGACGCCTACAAGGAAGAAGATGCAGAAGCGTCCAGACAACTATCTGTGGACCTGCTGGAAGAAAAACAGGACCTAGCAGCCCAGAGATCCGCCATCTACCAGCAGAATCTCCGCCGCTATCACAGCAGGCGAGTTCGCCAACGCTCGTTCAAAGAAGGTGACCTGGTGCTACGCCTCAAACAGCAGAAGTCCCACATGCTATCCCCGCCTTGGGAAGGACCCTTCGTCATCAGCAAAGCTCTACTGAATGGTTCCTACTACCTCGTTGATATTCGCGAGCTAGATAAGCGACCAAGTAAGAAGCGCAAACGAAGAGACCCTGACGATATCTATGATGAGACAGATCGTCCATGGAACATCGCACAGCTACGTCCTTTCTACACTTAGCACCTCTCTAGCTATGTAATAGGCATTTCTATATGATCAATGAAATAAAGCATTTGGTTCACTCTTGATTTTTTCTGAGTCTTTTACCTCCTTTATTGTTCATTTAGATCGTATAGAACCTTTTGCGCAATTGTACTTTGCACTTGCGTCTCTTTTAAATCCGCCATACGCGGTCCGCGTAGCTTTTTTATGTTTTGATCTTCATCCGATGTTCTCTGTGTGGATTCCAGAGTAGTGACTTTTTGACGATCTAAGCCGCCATCTACTACGGGTTCTGGACGGTTGCTATTAAGTATCGTCGCCCTAGCGGATTGTTCGTGCGAAGATTTTGCCATCTCACGAAAAGTCAAGCACAGAGAGCCGGATGGCGGATCGCATAATCCTACGCGTGAATTTTTTTTAAAGTGTTGTTTTTGGGCATGGAAAAAACTGCAAGTTGCATAAAATTAGGCCTGGCAGTTTCTTCGCGCAATCAAACCACTTCATAAAAAACAAACTGCAAGAGTTCAAAAGCATTCCACTGATCCGCCACAAGCAGATCAGTTACAGTGCACAAGCATTCACACGCAGTTTAAGTTTAGATTACAGACCCACTCAGGGGCCGAATTAATGCAAAGTATTTTTCCTGCCATATCGCAGGGCACATCTCAAGAAGATGGCGGAACCTTGGAGGACACCTCGTCACCGCCATCACCACCTGCAGTTGCCACGGAGGCGGATGCCGAAGCTTGGCTTGGCGACCCTGGCAGCTCGTATGCTTCATAGTATACGTTCAACTGAGTGCCAAGGGCACACAGTTGATCGTATCCCAGCACGCTTTGCCGGATGGCGGCCTCGTCCACCGGCGCGCCGTCCTCGCCGCTCTCCGGGATGCCGGAGGTGAGCTGGTCCAGGTCCATCTCGGGATAGTGGGCCTTCGCCAAGGTCAACGCTGTCCTGGCGCCACCCCGAGCAGAGGACAGTTTCCAGTCCGCCACCAGCCCTAGCACCAGCAGAAGCTTCTGTGTGAGCGCGATGGCGGAGAGGTTCGAAGAACCCGCTATCTGCAGGCTCCCACGCTTGGCGACCAGCGCTGAGAAGGCCATCCAGCTCCTTCCTCGCTGCGTCGGTGGCCATGCGCAAGCCCTCAGCGGTGTCCATCTTGCCCTGCCCCAAAACGACTGCATAGCGGAAAAAGAAGACGCATCATGCACGGCATAGCAGAAATTGAAAAACTTTACGTTATAAGAAGAAATGGTACCTAGCAAGTTGTCCTGGAAGTGATGGAGGAGCTCGTTAAAGCCTTCACGCCGCTTCCCAAAATCAGCGGCGGCTTTGCGGAGGTCCGCTATCTCCTTGCCCTTCTTCTTGCCCTGGTTCTCCTGGTCCTTCAGCTGCCTCTCGAGGGTGGCGTTTTCAGCCAGCGATTTCCGGAGCTGTTCATTCAGCCCATCCATCGCAATGGCGTGGCCCTTCTTCATCCCCTCAAGTGTGGACTTGAGCTTGGCAGCATCTGCATGGCGGAATTTCGTCAGCTCAGCATTGATTGAATAAGCATAAAGCAAAACAAACTTGTTAAGGTAAATTACCGCTATTCTCAAGCTGCTGCTGCAAGTCCGCCACAAGAGCGCTTTTGGCTGCCAGCTCCTCCTCCTGCGAGCTGACAACCTGGACCAGGTCTTCCACCACCTTCTTGTAATTCTGGCAAAACAAAATTGAAGTGTTAGTTACTCTTAGAGCTTCATGCCGGATACATATCCGCCATGACGCTCGGGGGCTACTCACGATGATTTTTTAGTCACTCTTAGAGCATCATGATGAATAATTATCCGCCATGATGCTCGGGGGCTACTTATGCTGATTTTTTGTCTTCCTAAGAGCTTTATGCCGGATAGTTATCCGCCATAACGCTCGGGGGCTACTCAGTATGAAAATTAAAAAGTTCTCTATAGAGCACTGTGTGAACTACCAGCGCTCGAGGGCTAAACTATTCAAAAACTTAAAGAAGTCACTCTTGAAGCCCCATAGCGGATCGAAATTTGCAAATCCGCCATGGCGCTCGGGGGCTACTGGGAGTACATACCTTCTTCATAGTCGATGTTTTCTCAACAAAAGCGGCAATGCCGCTGGACAGCTGGTTGCTGGCATCTTCCTGGCTAGAAATAAGATTGACGACCTCAAGTTGCTTTTGTCTCCAGTATGAGCTGCCCCTAGACGGAGTATCCGCCACTTGACCCTGAGAGCCAGAAGCCTTTTCGCTTTGGACGACATCATTAGCCGCAGCTTCAGTCGTTGGGTCGATTTCTGGCATTGGGTCAAACTGACCACCAGCATCCTCCATATCAATATCGATACGAACGGAGGGAGTTGGTGCATCAGGGGTGAGCGGGATAGTGGCAGGGGAGGGCTTTGCTCGCTTGGAGGACGGCTCCTTGACAGTAGGCTTCTTTCTTCTGAGAAAAAGGGGATTAGAGATGGAAAGCAGCAAAACAATGAAGAAGGGTGTCCAAAGATTACCTTGACTTGGGCAAATTGATGGTAGCGGTATTCTCAGATGGTGTTTCAAACTCTGCCCTGCGTTGAGCTTCGAAACAGCGGGAATCAGCAGATTTCCCGCCACCACTGCGAGTTTTTCCACTACCAGCCCGTTTCTTGGGAACCACCTTCTCCTGGGTCGTATGGGCTGTATCATCCACATTCCCCGCCATCTCCTCTTTGTTTCCGCTAGAGTGAACAACTTCCTCAGCGGCAGATTTGAGGTTGGAGCAGCGAAGGGGATGGGCAAAGTGAGCAGGACCAAGCGATTTGAGCTGATAAGAAGAAAAATATTGTGTCCTATGAAATATAAAGATATTATGTGATACTTTGGCGGAAAGGGAACTTACCAAAGGGCAGGTGCCATTCTCAAACATAGCCATGCCAAATTTTAAAGGCTTCTTCCTAGGAGACTTCATCAGAGAACGGATGCGCTTCTCGACCACTTTAGGGTCTAGCTCCTGGTCCGAGCTACGCATGCCATCATTTGCACCAGTATACTCGTGCATCAGGCGATCGCGGTGTTGCAGCGGCTGGATTCGCCGGGATATCCAGCAGTTGATGGTGTCGATCCCTCTCAAGCCATCCACAGATAGCCTGGTGATCCGCCGAGCCAAGAGCTTGACATAGGGGGTGGCGGACTCATCGTTGACAGCTGTCCAGGAGTCACGAGATTCAGCAGGAACGTTCTTAAAGGGAGGAAGGCCGCGGGCTTGAGATGGCGCAGGTTTGTCCGCCATATAGAACCAGGACCCTCTCCATCCTATGGCGGAATCCAGTGGCATGATGAAGGGGTATTCCTTCGATCTTCGTGGAAGAAAGCAAACCGTTCCGCAGGTTCGAAGAGATCTGTCATCTTCATAGTTGGCCCGCACAGAGAAGAAAAGTTGGAAGAGGTCCACCCTGGGCCGGATCCCAAGGTATCCCTCGCACAAGGCTGCGTAACCCGCCACAGACACCAGGCTATTTGGTGATATGTGGTGGAGCTGCAGTCCATAGAACTTCAGAAGATTAGTGAAGAAAAGAGATGGAGGCATACTGAGACCCCTCTCCACGTGAAATTTGAGCATCACGATCTCGGAGGGGTTAGGAAGAGGCACTGGGGCCTTGAAGTCAGTCCGCCGCAGTGCCCTCGCCGTCCATGGCCTGGACGTCAGAATCCTTAACATGGGATTTCTGCCAATACCCATGAAGGTTCTGGGGGATCTGCTCTTCTTCATCCTCAGCACCTTCCTCCTCAGCTTCGCCATCCGCTTCCTTTTCTGCGAGATCATCCGGGTTTGCACCCGCCATCTCTTCTTCAGCTTCGGACATGTTGTCCTCTGGGTCCAAATCCGCCATCCCGGGATGTTCTCCCTGGACTGATTGTTGCAGAGGGGAATCTTCCTCCTCAACATCAGAATGGTGGCGGGCCGGTGATCCGGAGTTCATGGCGTCGGGCAAAGGAAGGTTTCGCTATGAAGTGCTTGAAGAACTTGAGTGAGTTGGTCCGGCGGAAAAAGTTATCGGCGGCGAGGTTTTCCGCGGTGGCTCGTCGGAGATGACGAAGCTCTCGTGGCGGCGCTGAGGAGAGAGAATGCGACGGGGGCGAATGAGGGGTGACTGGCAGGGGGTGAGAGGCCGGGGTATATATAGACCCCGGATCTCGAGATTCGTGCCCGCCATCACCACCGTTCATCCTGATCGCAGAAGCCCTAATCTGGCGACATGTATCCTGGGTAAAAAAGTAACTTGGTGAAAATAGTGCGTGCACTGTAAGTCTTGCCCTAGAAGGAACTGTGTGCCGAAATTTACGGCGGATTTCAACGGTATGATCCAACGGATCCCGAAAATCTCACTAAGATAACTACGTCGCTTGATCCGTTATTTACGGCGGATTGATAGATGAAAGAAGGAGCATCAAGATAACCGCCATCCCGGTGCAAAAGAGCTATGGCGGAAGTAACTCACCAAGAATATGCATGGCAGATGTAGATGGCGATCTTGAAGCTCCCTGGGGGCTACTGTTGGGGATATACCAAATAGGTATACCAGCAACGTAGTCCTAAATCAGCAAGCCAGGGTGGCCCATCAGGGGTGGTATGGTGGATTCGCTATACCGAGCGGCCCAGTTGCTGAAGTTGCCACGGTGGTACTGGACGCAGGCGCTTATGGCGGATCCGGAGACAGGCCCATGGCGGATTGCTGATTACAGGCCCATGGCGGGTTGGGAGACGGCCCATGGCGGGTTGCCTTGTAGTACACGCAGAGGACTTAGTCTAGGACTCCAAGTTGTATCCGCTCCGGTACCAACGTGTAGCCCACGCCAGACGCCTTTATAAGCCCGGCGTGGAGCAGCCCTTGAGGCAAGATTAGAGTCATATGGCCAATCGCATAGCGAAACAGCCAACCTCATCATTGTAACCAAGCACTTGTTGCCATATAGTGAATTATAGCAGCACGTAGGGTCTCGCCACCGTTGCGGGATCTGAAGCTGGGTAAACTCGTGCTACCACCGTCCTGGATCGCTCCTCCGTGTTCATGTAACAACCCAAATTTTTGGGAAATAGAAATAAATGGATTTATTAAAATACCAAATTTTGGAGACAACAAAAACTTTTATTTTGAATACAAGATTAATTTATTGTCTTTTAAAACTTGTGAATTTGAGCATTTGCTCCCATACTTCAAATAAAAAGAGTATGAGAAGGGTTTTAAAACAAATCCTTTGAGTCCAAATTTTTAATCGTTTAGAAAGGAAATAATGGGAATAGAGGTAAAACCTTTATTCTCAAGAAACCTATCTTTGTCTTAAAAAAAGAGGAGAATAAAAATATCCCATTTCATAAATTACTATTTCTCATTCCTCAGGTTGACATTTCCAAAAATGTTGGAATCAACCTTTCCTCAACTTATTTTCAAAACTTTGAAAAACTCCCCAAATGTTTTCTTTAGCCATGTTTCGGAAAACAAATAATTATACCTGTAAAATGTTTTTGTTAAATTGAAATAGTTTTCTAACTATTAAATTTTGTGCATGGTTACATGCTAAACCCATTTGGGTCAATTGCCAAACCAAAATTTAGTCAAGCAATCACAAACAAATAGAAAAGAATCAAGAAAATAAACCAAAACACAAAACCCTAAATAAGAAAGATAAGAAAAGCTATCTTCAAAATATTATTGCCTACACCACTTTGCCCTTCTATATCAAGAAATCTTTGAACTATACCATCATGCATCTCTCCACCGCAACTAAGAACAAGTTACAAAGAATCAAATACAATAAAGTTTGAAACAAAAATCAACTTGGAACCCTATTCAAACTTCTACCAAAGTTGGAATTCAAATAAGAGGTCATTTCCCAACTCCCTCTCATCTACAAGAAAACCAACACCTTTGGACCAAGATTAAAACCTTTTGCACTTCATATTGCATGTATGCATAGAATGTCAATATAGATCTTTTATGATTTCATGTGGGTTTTAATCTGTTGGGCAATGATTAGTTAATTCAAACTTAACCAATAGAAGCATTAGAGAAGAACCACAAATATCAAAAGAACCAGAAGCAAGAGAAATAAAGAAAAAGAGAAGGAAAGATGATCTAGAAAAAGTTAACCACTACCCTACTTTGGACCCCTGGATTAAGCAATCCTCAACTCAACTAAGAGTGTGGTCAGCTAGTTGAGCTTGACCATGTCACATACTAACTCAACCAAGAAGTTTCCAGCAAAAACTCTGTCGTGGTTTCGTCAACAGATCTGCCATAGGGGTAGGTGTATGGCGGTTTGTGGAAGGGGGTGAACACGGAGGAGCGATCCAGGATGGTGGTAGCACGAGTTTACCCAGCTTCAGATCCCGCAACGGTGGCGAGACCCTACGTGCTGCTATAATTCACTATAAGGCAACAAGTGCTCGATTACAATGATGAGGTTGGCTGTTTCGCTATACGATTGGCCGTAAGATTGGTCTCATCCCTCAAGGGCTGCTCCACGCCGGGCTTATAAAGGCGCCTGGCGTGGGCTACACGTTGGTACCGGAGCGGATACAACTTGGAGTCCTAGACTAAGTCCTGCACGTATGCTACAAGGTCACCCGCCATGGGCCGTCATCCGGATCCGCCATAAGCTCGCCGCTGGTAGCCCGCCATGGACCCGTCTCCGGATCCGCCATAAGCGCCTGCGTCCAGTACCGCCGTGCCAACTTCAGCAACTGGGCCGCCCGGTATGGCGAATCCGCCATACCACCCCTGATGGGCCACCCTGGCTTGCTGATTTAGGACTACGTCGCTGGTATACCTATTTGGTATATCCCCAACAGTAGCCCCCAGGGAACTTCAAGATCACCATCTGCATCCGCCATGCTTGTCCTTGATAAGTCATTTCCGCCATAGCTCGTCTTCACCGGGATGGCGGTTATCTTGAGGTTCCTTTTCCATCTATCAATCCGCCGTAAATAACGGATCAAGCGACGTAGTTATCTTAGCGAGATTTTCGGGATCCAGTGGATCATACCGTTGAAATCCGCCGTAAATTTCGGCACACAGTTCCTTCTAGGGCAAGATTCACCAAGTTACTTTCTTACCCTCGGACACATGTCGCCAGATTAGGGTTTCTGCGATCGGGATGAGCGGTGGTGATGGCGGGCACAAATCTCGAGGCCCGGGGTCTATATATACCCTGGCCTCTCACCCCTGGCCGATCACCCTTTCATTCTCCCCATCGCACTCTCTCTCCTTAGCGCCGCCACGAGAGCCTCGCTATCTCCGGCGAGCCACCGCAGAAAACCTCACCGCCGGCATTATTTTCTGTCGGAGAAAACTTCCTTCCGCCCGACGCCATGAACTCCGGATCACCAGCTCATCACTATTCCGATGCTGAAGAGGAAGACTCTCCTCTGCAATAGTCAGTCCAGGGAGAACATCCTGGGATGGCGGATTTTGATCCAGAGGACAACATGTCCGAAGCTGAGGAGGAGATGGCGGGTGCTAACCCAGATGATCCTACTGCGGATGGCGAAGCTGAGGAGGAGGAAGCAGAGGACGAAGAAGAACAGATCCCTCAGAACCTCCATGGGTACTGGCAGAAATCCCATGTTAAGGATTCTGACGTCAGGGCCATGGAGAGCGAGGGCACCGTGGCTCCTCAAGCTGAATCCGGATGGCGGACTAACTTCAAGGCCCCAGTGCCTCTTCCTAACCCCTCCGAAATCGTGATGCTCAAATTCCACGTGGAGAGGGGTCTCAGTATGCCTCCATCTCTTTTCTTCACGAATCTTCTGAAGTACTATGGACTGCAACTCCACCACATATCACCAAACAGCTTGGTGTCTGTGGCGGGTTATGCAGCTTTATGCGAGGGATACCTTGGGATCCGCCCCAGGGTGGACCTCTTCCAACTTTTCTTCTCTGTGCGGCCCAATTACGAAGATGACGGATCTCTTCTAACCTGCGGGACAATTTGCTTTCTTCCGCGAAGGTCGAAAGAATACCCCTTCATCACGCCACTGGATTCCGCCATAGGATGGAGAGGGTCCTGGTTCTATATGGCGGACAAGCCTGCGCCATCTCAAGCCCGCGGCCTTCCTCCATTCACGAATGTCGCCGCTGAGTCCCGCGACACCTGGACAGCTGTCAACGACGAAACCGCCACTCCCTATGTCAAGCTCCTGGCTCGGCGGATTGCCAAGCTAACTGTGGACGGCTTGAAGGGAATAGACACCATCAATTGCTGGATATCCCGGCGGATCCAGCCACTGCAACACCGCGATCGCCTGATGCACGAGTATACTGGTGCAAATGATGGCATGCGTTGTTCAGACCAGGAGCTAGACCCAAAAGTGGTCGAGAAGCGCATCCGTTCCCTGATGAAGTCTCCCAGGAAGAAGCCTTTGAAGTTCGGCATGGCTATGTTCGAGAATGGCACCTGTCCTTCGGTAAGTTCCCTTTCCGCCATAGTACTGTACAGTATCTTTATATTTTATAGGACATAACGTTTTTCTTATAATCAGCTCAAATCGCTTGGACCTGGTCACTTTGCCCATCCCCTTCACCGTTCCAACCTCAAATCTACCGCCAAGGAGGAAGTTGTTCACTCTAGCGGAAACAAAGAGGAGATGGCGGGAAATGTGGAGGACACAGCCCGTACAACCCAAGAGAAGGCGGTTTCCAAGAAACGGGGCGGTAGCGGGAAATCTCGCGGAGGTGGCGGGAAACCTGCTGATTCCCGTCGTTTTGAAGCTCAACGCAGGGCGGAGCTTGAAACGCCATCCGAGAGTACCGCTACCATCAATCTGCCCAAGTCAAGGTAATCTTTGGACACCCTTTTTCATTGTTGTACTGCTTGCCAATTCTAATCCCTTTCCTCTTAGAAGGAAGAAGCCTACCATCAAGGAGCCGTCCTCCAAGCGAGCCAAGCCCTCCCCAGCGACTGTCCCGCTCACCCCTGATGCACCAACTCCCTCCGTTCGTATCGATATTGATATGGAGGATGCTGGCGGTCAGTTTGACCCAATGCCAGAAATTAATCCAACGACTGAAACTGCGGCTAATGATGTCGTCCAAAGCAAAAAAGCTTCTGGCTCTCAGGGTCAAGTGGCGGATACTCCGTCTGGGGGCAGCTCATACTGGAGACAAAAGCAACTTGAGGTCGTCAATCTTATCTCTAGCCAGGAAGATGCCAGCAACCAGCTATCCAGCGGCATTGCTGCTTTTGTTGAGAAAACATCAACTATGAAGAAGGTATGTACTCCCAGTAGCCCCCGAGCGCCATGGCGGATTCGCAAATTTAATCCGCTATGGGGCTCCAAGGTTGACTTCTGTAAGTTTTTGAATAGTATAGCCCCCGAGCGCTGGTAGTTCACACAGTGCTCTATAGAGAACTTTAAATTTTCATATTGAGTAGCCCCCGAGCGTTATGGCGGATAATCATCCGGCATAAAGCTCTTAGAAGACAAAAAATCAATATAAGTAGCCCCCGAGCATCATGGCGGATAATCCTTCATCATGATGCTCTAAGAGTGACTAAAAAAGAATCAGTGAGTAGCCCCCGAGCGTTATGGCGGATTCACATCCGGCATAAAGCTCTAAGATTGACTAATACTTCAAATTTTGCCAGAATTACAAGAAAGTGGTGGAGGACCTTGTCCAGGTCGTCAGCTCGCAGGAGAAGGAGCTGGCGGAGAAAGGCGCTCTTGTGGCGGATTTGCAGCAGCAGCTTGAGAATAGCGGTAATCTACCTTAAGTTTCCTTTATGCTTATTCGATCAAACGCTGAACTGACATAATTCCGCCATGCAGACGCTGCCAAGCTCAAGTCCACACTTGAGGGGATGGAGCAGGGCCATGCCATTGCGATGGACGGGCTGAATCAACAGCTCCGAAAATCATTGGCCGAAAACGCCACCCTCGAGAGGCAGCTGAAGGACCAGGAGAACCAGGGCAAGAAGAAGGACAAGGAGATAGCGGATCTCCGCAAAGCCGCCGCTGATTTTGAGAAGCGGCGTGAAGGCTTTAACGAGCTCCTCCATCACTTCCAAAACAACTTGCTAGGTACCACCTCTTATAACTTGTTTTTCAACTTCTGCTATGCAGTTCGTGACGCATCTTCTTTTTTCCGCCATGCAGCTTCCTTGGGGCAAAGCGAGGTGGACACCGCTGAGGGCTTGCGCATGGCCACCGACGCAGCGAGGAAGGAGCTTGATGGCCTTCTCAGCGCTAGTCGCCAAGCGTGCGGGAGCCTGCAGATAGCGGGTTCGTCCAACCTTTCCGTCATTGCGCTCACACAGAAGCTGCTGCTGGTGCCAAGGCTGGTGGCGGACTGGAAGCTGTCCTCTGCTCGGGGTGGTGCCAGAACAGCGCTGACTTTGGCGAAGGCCCACTATCCCGAGATGGACCTGGACCAGCTCACCTCCGGCATCCCTGAGAGCAGCGAGGATGGCGCGCCGGTGGACGAGGCCGCCATCCGGCAGAGCGTGCTTGGATACGATCAACTGTGTGCCCTTGGCACTCAGTTGAACGTATACTATGAAGCATACGAGCTGCCAGGGTCGCCCAGCCAAGCTTCGGCATCCGCCTCCGCGGCAACTGCAGGTGGTGATGGCGGGGATGAGGTGTCCTCCAAGATTCCGCCATCCGCTTGAGATGTGCCCTGCAATATGGCAGGAAAAAATACTTTGCATCAATTCGGCCCCTGAGTGGGTCTGTAATTTAAACTTAAACTGCGTGTGATGCTTGTGCACTGTGACTGATCTGCTTGTGGCGGATCAGTGAAATGCTATTAAACTCTTGCAGTTTGTTTTTTATGAAGTGGTTTTAATTGCGCGAAGAAACTGCCAGGCCTAGTTTTATGCAACTTGCAGTTTTTGCCATGCCCAAAAAACAACACTTAAAATTTTTCACGCGTAGGATTATGCGATCCGCCATCCGGCTCTCTGTGCTTGACTTTTCGTGAGATGGCGAAATCTTCGCACGAACAATCCGCTAGGGCGACGATACTTAATAGCAACCGTCCAGAACCCTGAGCAGATGGCGGCTCGGATCGTCAAAAAGTCACTACTCTGGAATCCACACAGAGAACATCGAATGAGGATCAAAACATAAAAAAGCTACGCGGACCGCTTATGGCGGATTTAAAGATACGCAAGTGCAGAGCACAATTGCGCAAAAGGTTCTATACGATCTAAATGAACAATAAAGGAGGTAAAAGACTCAGAAAAAATCAAGAGTGAACCAAATGCTTTATTTCATTGATCATATAGAGGTGCCTGTTACAAAGCTAGAAAAGTGCTAAGTGTAGAAAGGACGTAGCTGTGCGATGTTCCATGGACGATCTGTCTCGTCGTAGATATCGTCAGGGTCTCTTCGTTTGCGCTTCTTACTTGGTCGCTTATCTAGCTCGCGAATATCAACGAGGTAGTAGGAACCATTTAGTAGAGCTTTGCTGATGACGAAGGGTCCTTCCCCAGGCGGGGATAGCTTGTGGGACTTCTGCTGCTTGAGGCGTAACACCAGGTCACCTTCCTTAAACGAGCGTTGGCGAACTCGCCTGCTGTGATAGCGGCGGAGATTCTGCTGGTAGATGGCGGATCTCTGGGCTGCTAGGTCACGCTCTTCTTCCAGCAGGTCCACAGATAGTTGTCTGGACGCTTCTGCATCTTCTTCCTTATAGGCCTCGACTCTTGGAGAATCGTACTGAACATCACTTGGCAAGATTGCCTCTGCTCCGTAGACTAAGAAGAAAGGGGTAAGGCCGGTTGATCTGTTTGGCGTGGTCCGTAGACTCCACAGTACAGATGGCAACTCCTCTGCCCAGGCTCCAGCTGCTCTATGTAGCGGTGCTTCTAGGCGTGGCTTGATCCCTGACATGATTAGTCCGTTGGTCCGCTCAACTTGGCCATTAGACTGTGGATGTGCCACAGATGCTAGGTCAAGGCGGATTCCGTTATGATGGCAGTATTCTTCAACTTCTCCCTGAGACAAGTTTGTGCCATTATCGGTGATGATGCTGTGTGGGATGCCGAATCTGACCACAATGTCCTTGACAAATTTTAGGGCGGTTTTGCCATCAAGTTTCCTGATGGGCTTAGCTTCCACCCACTTCGTGAATTTGTCTACCGCTACCAAAAGGTGCGTAAATCCCGAAGGTGCTGTTTTTAGCGGACCCACCATGTCCAGCCCCCAGACTGCAAAAGGCCAAGTTATAGGGATCGTATGCAATGCTGTGGCGGGCATATGGGTTTGCTTGGAGTACATCTGGCAACCATGGCAGAGCTCCACAATGCGGTCTGCATCTGCCTTGGCTGTTGGCCAGTAGAACCCATGGCGGAACGCTTTTGCTACTAGGGATCTGGCGGCGGCGTGATGCCCACATTCGCCTTCATGGATCTCTCTTAGTATTTCGATTCCATCCACTTGGGATATGCACTTCATGAAAACTCCCGAGGTGCTTCGTTTGTAGAGTTGGCCATCTATGATGGTGTACGCTTTGACTCTACGCTTGATTTGTCTTTTCTCGACTTCGTCTTCGGGAAGCTTCTTGCTCGTCAGATATTCCAGGAAGGGCTCTGCCCATGGCGGATTGCTAGGCAAAACCGCCATAACAGGGGAGCTCGCTAGCTCCGGATTTTCTGGATCCACCATCTTAACCGATGGTACGCGCAGATGCTCGAGGAATACGCCTGGCGGAACTGCCCTACGGCTGGATCCCAGTTTTGACAAGGTATCGGCCGCCATGTTATCTTCTCGCCGTACATGCTTTATGTCGTAGCCGAGGAAACTTTTGGCCATCTCGTCCACTTCGTCCCTGTACGCCGCCATTATTTCGTTCCGAGCTTTGTATGTGCCAGCCACCTGCTGAGCCACAAGGTCAGAGTCTCCACAGCACATGATGTGTTGTACGCCTATCTCCTTTGCGACACGTAGCCCGTGTAGTAGCGCTTCATACTCCGCGATGTTATTGGTGGTGGGGAAGTGAATCTGGAGAACGTAGCTGAGCTCATCTCCCTTAGGAGATTTGAGCGTCACTCCAGCCCCCGAGCCGTGTAGCAACTTTGAGCCATCAAAGTGCATCACCCAATGCTCTGGTTCTGGGACGGGCGTAGTCTCCTGTGCTTCTTTCCAATCCGCCATAAACTCCGCCAACGCCTGAGACTTGATGGCGGTGCGAGGCTTGTAGTCGATGTCGAAAGAGGCCAATTCAATGCCCCACTTCGCAACTCGTCCTGTTGCGTCGCTGTTGTTGATGATGTCCTTCAGTGGGGCTTTGCTCACCACTGTGATCTTATGGTCATAGAAGTAATGCCTTAACTTACGAGAAGCTAAGAAAACTCCGTATGCCAATTTTTGGTAGTGAGGGTAGCGCTGCTTGGATTCCGTCAGGACCTCGCTGACATAGTAGACTGGTCGCTGTACGCCATACTCCTGCGCTTCTTCCTTACGCTCTACCACCATGACGATGCTGACCACCCTATTGGTTGCCGCCATGTATAGTAACATGGGCTCCTGGTCTTCGGGTGCCGCTAGGACTGGTGCAGTGGATAACACTCTCTTCAGATCCTTAAGTGCAGCGTCTGCCTCGTCAGTCCAGACGAATTCGTTTGATTTCTTCATCAGCTTGTAGAGTGGCAAAGCCTTCTCGCCAAGACGACTGATGAATCTGCTCACTGCTGCCACGCAGCCTGTGAGTCTCTGCACGTCTTTTAGGTCGATGGGCCGGGAGATGTCGAGGATTGCCTTGATCTTCTCCGGGTTAACCTCAATTCCGCGGTGGGAGACGATGAATCCTAGGAGTTGTCCAGCTGGGACCCCGAAGACGCACTTCGTTGGGTTAAGCATCATGTTGTACTTCCTGAGATTGTCAAACGTCTCTTGCAAATCCGCTATAAGGCCATCTTGCTTCTTGGACATGACTGCAATGTCATCCACGTATGCGTGGATATTTCGTCCGATTTGATCCGCCAGGCACTTTTGCATAGTGCGCTGATACGTTGCTCCTGCGTTTTTCAGACCGAATGGCATTGTGACATAGCAATATGTGCCATAAGGTGTTACGAACGACGTAGCGAGCTGATCGGAATTTTTCATCTTGATCTGGTGGTATCCGGAGTAGGCATCTAAGAAACACAATAGCTTCGATCCCGCCGTCGAGTCAATGACTTGGTCAATGCGAGGCAAGGGAAAAGGGTCTTTTGGACATGCTTTGTTCAGGCCAGTGTAATCTACACACATGCGCAGAACTTTTGTGTTTTTCTTAGGAACTAGTACCGGATTCGCCACCCACTTGGTATGTATCACTTCCTTGATGAAGCCTGCTTTCAACAGCTTGGAAATTTCCTTTGCTATGGCGCGGCGCTTTTCATCTCCGAAGCGTCTCATGGCTTGTCTTACTGGCTTTGAGCCAGGAATTATTTGCAGAGAGTGCTCGGCGAGTTCCCTGGGTACACCCGTCATGTCAGATGGCTGCCATGCGAAGATGTCCCGGTTCTCACGGAGGAACTCGACGAGCGCGCTTTCCTATGCGGGGGACAAATTTGTCCCAATGGCGGTGGTCTTGGCGGCATCGCCAGCGACAAGTTCCACCTGTTTTGTATCGACTGTAGGCTTGAAGGTGGGCGGGGTGGCGGAAACGTCCTGCTTGGATGCCGGCATCTCCGCGGGGTCCGTTGCGGCGTGGATTTCTTTGAACTCCTCACCGAAGAACACTGCTTCCGCGAAGGCGGCTTCTCCTTCCTCGCACTCCTTTGCCTTTCTGAAGCTGCCATAAACGGTGATTATGCCATCCGGTCCTGGCATCTTCAGTTGATTGTAGATGTAGCATGGCCTTGCGTGAAAGCTGTGGAAGGCCGGGCGCCCGAAGATCACGTGGTAAGTGCTTTTGAACGGGACCACCTCGAAGGTTATGGGCTCTTCTCTGTAGTTATCCTCACTACCGAAGGCAACCTTGAGCGTGATGGACCCGAGGGACTTGGCCTGGCGACCAGGAACCACCCCATAAAAGGTGACCGCGCTATGGCGGAGTTGGGTCTTGGTGAGGCCGAGCTTTGTCAGCGTTTCCACGTACATGATGTTCAGGCTGCTTCCGCCATCCATTAAGCATTTGGAGAACTCGTAGCCATGGATTACAGGGCATACCACCATGGCGTAATAGCCATCTGGGATGTGCTCTGGATGATCATCGCGGCTCCAGTGCACCGGTACTTCGGACCATCTGACGTACTGGCGGATTTTTGGCATGGTGGCATTAAGGGAGCGCATAGCAGCTCTCTGAGCCTTAGCCGTGGGGGGTCCAAGGAATGTATGAAAGGCACCTTTTTTGTCCTTGATTGGGTTACCCTTGCCAGTACCACCCTCTGCCTTTTCGGCGGGTTTGGGCGCAGGGTCTTCATCCATATCGCTGCCATCCCTAGACTCCTTGTCTTTATCCGCTTTTCCTTTGCCACGAGGCCGTTGTCGTCGGCTGCGCTTGAAGCCAGCTTCTTGATCCGCCTTGAGGTCGTTGACAAACTTGCAGTTCCGGTTGGTGTGGTTGCACTTTCCCGAGGCGTCACGATGGGCAAAACATGGCATGTCGCGGTATTCGTCGTAAGACACGGGGGCGGATGGCGCCGAAGCGGGAGTTGCCGAACTCCGCGGCTGGCCACCGCCACCTCCGCGTCCCCTGCCGCGCTGGCTGCTTTGACCCTTGTCAGCGAAGGTTGTGGCCACCATGTCCGGGGCCTGCGGCTCTTCTGGCAGATTCTTCCGTTTGTTACTGCTATTCCGCTTTCCAGTGTTCTGGATGGCGGAAGCCTTCAGAGATTCGCGGGCGTCGTCGTCGGCGGCCGCGTAATTGCTTGCGATGGTGATCATGGAATTTAGGGTCAATTTCCCTTCGTTCCTTTCCCGCAACAGGCGATGGCGGAGCAGTTGGCCTCTCTCCAAACTGTCAATGAACGCGAGGATGGCGGATTCGTCGGTAACCCCTTCACAGGAGTTCTTCATATCCAGCCATCGCGCGAGGAAAGTTCGGGAGGTCTCGTCGTCGGCTCGTCGGCACCGTTGGAGGTCACCAATGTTGTGGGGTCTCTTGTAGGTCCCCTCGAAATTTTCCGTGAACGCAGTTTGCATATCGAACCAGGTTTGGATGGAGTTTTCTGCCAGGTCATTGATCCACTGCCTCGCAGTGCCGGATAGCATCAGGGGCAAATAGCGGACAGCGACATTGGGAGATCCCCCGGCGAATTGTACTGCGTTGAAGTAGTCTTGTAGCCAGGTCAAAGGCCTATCGACTCCATTGTACTGGCGGATATTTTTCTCGATTTTGAACCCATACGGGATGGGCTCGTCACGAATCCGTGGTCCAAAGCACTTAGGGCCGAGGAAGAAGGCCGTTTGAGACTTGGCAATCTCATTTAGATGGGTACGGGCGTCGTAGGGCTTCTGGTCTAGCGGACCCTTGCGGGAGTTGCGTGATCTTGCTGGCCCGCCGCCACCGCCACCCTGGTGGGGATGGCGAAGGGTCGCGTCTGCGCTTACTCTCGCCGTCCTGCGACTGTTCTCTGCAGCTACGACTTCCGTCCGTTCTTCGTGAGGATGGATCATTGTCATGGCGGCGGGAGCCTTGCCCTTTGTCATCGTGGCGGCGTGTGGAGCGATGCTTATCCTTGTCGCCGTCACGATGCGCGCCGTCGTCATGGCGAGATCGGTCCCTTCTCTTGGATCCGCCATCCCTGCTGTTTTCCCGTCGTGGCGGATCGTCTCTGCGTCCAGCGTCACGGCTTCGTCCTCGTTTGCCATCATTGTCGATTATGACGATTCCTCCCTTAGGGACTTCGAACGTCTTATGCTTTGGCGGCGGCATGTTGGTCTTATGGCGAGGAGCAGCAGTGGTTTGTTGGTATCCGTAAGCCGGGTAATTCTTGCGGGGTGGCGATGGATTTCTCTGTGGGCCTTTGCCATGTGGTTTGTCGTCATCGGAGGATATTGGGATGGCGTGTCTCCGATTGCGAGCTTCTCTTCTTCGGATCTCCGAGGATCCGGTATGAGACTCGTTGTCAGGACGACCACCATTATTACCAGCTCCCTGAGCTTTAGACGCAGTACTGGACCTGCATAGCGCAGGATCAGATTCAAGGCGTCGTGATGACGTAGCCTTCTCCTGCTGCACTAATGCCTTGGTCATCAGTTTAACTGCCGTCTCAAGGGCTGCTGGGCTTTTATTATGCTCCAATAGCTCCTTTGCAGCCACGATGTTCTCGATGGGCGTAGCCCTAACTTCATCGTGGTTTTTGTCCACGTATGGCGGATTCTTGATGTACATCCTGGCCAGAGTTTCCGCTGTTGGTACGGTGAACTCAAGGTTTCGTACCAGCTGCGGGTCGCCTCCCTCGTTGATCTGGTTCTGGACGAGAGTAACATACTTCTCCTCCATTTTCCTTGCGCGCTTCAGCGTGTCCTGTAGCTTTAGCAATGTCGTCATCAACCTGCTGGCCCATCTTCTCGACTCGCTTTGCTTCCTTGAGGAGTGCTCGCCTCTTCTTCTCGAGATCGTTCACATCTCTGACATAGTCAGGGGTGATTGGATCTGCCAGAGTTCCGTAGACGACCTTATCCAGCGGGGTCGTGAAGTCTTCTTGGTGCTGGTCCTCGGGGATGGCGGGTAACGGCCTGGGTCCGCCATGAATCTCGGGAAGTTGCTCCGCGGCGGGATCGACGGCTAGTGGCGGGTTACCCTGCTCATTGCCGGCATCTCCGTCGTGGACTGCCTGAGATGGCAGATCACCGGTTGTCTGCCCAGCATCATCTCCTTTGTTGGTGACAAACACCTGCTTGGCCGCTGCTTGTTGCTCTTCAAGTGCCTGCTGCGCCAATTCCGCCTCGAGTTTCCTCATGGCGGCATCGTAATGGTCAGAGTCATAGCCTTTGCTATCCCAGTCATCCGATTCACCACTTTCGTTAAGTGCCTCTAGGATGGATTCACCTGGGCTATCTTCTCCATTGGAGGTAGATCCCGAAGTGATACCTGCGAACGCAACAAGGCAGTACCGCGGTGTCTCTAACGCCAGATTGCTCATGGCGGATTCACTGCGGTCTTCCACCACTTCCTCTACCTCTGGGGCGGGCTGGGTGGGATTATTTTTCAGATCCGATCTGGGCATCTTGGAAACTTCCAGATCAGATGAGTCCTCCTCCGTATCCAGCTCGAAAGCGGTCCGTTTGGGGATTTCCGCCATACCAATCCGCCGGAAATTGGTTTCCGTAGCGGGGGTAGGGTTTGTCTCTCCAATGAAGATATGGATATCTCCAATCGGGATGACGGTGAATCGAGCAGGGTCTTCTCTAGCCGGCACCCAGAGGTTATCCGCTGGGACGATGGGGAAGCCGGAATCGTAGAGGACGCGCCCGATGGCGACGGTGTCACCGATGCCTGCGAAGGCGGATCCCGCCTGGATCCGCGCTCCAGACGCGCTTAGCCCCACGGTGGGCGCCAACTGTCGTGGTTTCGTCAACAGATCTGCCATAGGGGTAGGTGTATGGCGGTTTGTGGAAGGGGGTGAACACGGAGGAGCGATCCAGGACGGTGGTAGCACGAGTTTACCCAGCTTCAGATCCCGCAACGGTGGCGAGACCCTACGTGCTGCTATAATTCACTATAAGGCAACAAGTGCTCGATTACAATGATGAGGTTGGCTGTTTCGCTATGCGATTGGCCGTAAGATTGGTCTCATCCCTCAAGGGCTGCTCCACGCCGGGCTTATAAAGGCGCCTGGCGTGGGCTACACGTTGGTACCGGAGCGGATACAACTTGGAGTCCTAGACTAAGTCCTGCACGTATGCTACAAGGTCACCCGCCATGGGCCGTCATCCGGATCCGCCATAAGCTCGCCGCTGGTAGCCCGCCATGGACCCGTCTCCGGATCCGCCATAAGCGCCTGCGTCCAGTACCGCCGTGCCAACTTCAGCAACTGGGCCGCCCGGTATGGCGAATCCGCCATACCACCCCTGATGGGCCACCCTGGCTTGCTGATTTAGGACTACGTCGCTGGTATACCTATTTGGTATATCCCCAACAAACTCAAACCCTAACCTCTTCCAAAATCTGTCCAAAGTTTGAATCTGAATCATATGACAACCCCAAAATTCAAATTAGCCCTGAAGCAAAACACCACCTCTTGACCTAACAAAAATTGTTTTAGAATCCCTATCCAATATAATGACCAACCCAATTGGAAATTTTCGAAAATTCAAAATTTGAATTCTTGCGGACATTGTGTCGAACACCTTCTGGGCAGAAATCACACAAAATCGAAACAACTGTTTGCAACAGTGGTTGGCAGACCTAGCCCTAGTCCCTGACCTCCAAGCAGTGCCCTGGACTCTCCTCTGTCGACCCCCTGTCTCCCCTGCCCAGACCACGGCCTTGAGACATGGAAGGCATGGAGGAAGAACACACCGGACCCCTCCCATGTCCCCCTCTGAACCAGACCAGCTCGACACCTCCCATCGCGCCAGGACACTCCTACAGCACGCCGTAGCCCGCCGCCCACGCCAGAACCAAGCCTTGCCCCTCCCACGGCCGACACACACGGTGTACTGGCCGCCACTGGACACCGCCGGTGCTCCCTCTCCCGCCTATATAAAGCCCCCTTTCTTCCCTGAAAAGAACCACACCATCCCCAGCACCTCCCTAGACAACGTCTCCCTCTCTCCCGTGCCCTACGTCGAGCTCGCCGACCTCGACCACTCCGCAGAGCACCGCGCGTTCCCAGCAGTCCTGAGCTTCCCCCGGTGCTGTGCCTGCTGGAGGTGGCGGAGGAGAACCCCCGCCGCCACTCTGCGCCCCCGCCGCCGCTTCCCGTCGCCGCCGGTGAGCTCCCCTAGCGCCGCCCTCCTCCCAGTAGCTCGCGCTCGCTGTATCGTCGGGCTGGGGAAGAAGCCTCCCCCGTACCGATTCGGTTCACTTAATCTGACCAGCGGGGCCCGTTGTCAGCATTTTATTTTTTTCTCTTGCCACCCGCCAGCCTGCAGCCTAGTGGGCCGGCCCAGCTCAGTCTGTGTGTCCGGCCCGGATAAAAAAAAAAGGGATATTCGATTTCCGATTTTTGAAAAACTCATTCACATGCTTTAGTATATTTAATTTTCCCGGAGATCTACCGATCCAAATCTAGCAAATGAAAATGTTCTGGAAACCTTAGAACATAAGCTATCCAATAAAAGTGGTTTAAACACAATTAGAGTTACATAGTAGCTGCAGTAAAAATAGCAAAACAGGGGCTTTTCCAACTTAGAAAATCCATATCAATTCAAATAAAATTCCTAAAAATATAAATCCAACTTTAGAAATTCACAATTAGTGGTACCCATCTGTCTATGGCATTAGATCCCATTTTTGAACCTTTTAAAATAAATTCTATTTACCTATATGGTTAAATGGGCATTTGCCATATAGGATTTTATTAAACTCAAATCTATAATTGAAATTTTTGTGGAACTCTTGTTGTTTAACCACATTTTCCAAATACCATCTGTAGGTATTGATCTTAGTCCATGTGAGCTTGTAGGAAGTATTTGGAGAATTAATACTACATAGTAGTAATTAGAAACTCAAACTTGCACACCTATCTCAAAATATGGAAATGATATGAAACCAATTTGAATCAACCACATTTCTAAATATTAATCTATAGCCCCTGATCCAAGTCAACTAGGATTAATATATTGCACTTATAGATTCAAACTTGATCACTAAATAGTTGCAAACTAGAAATGGCTTCAATAAAAGAGAAATACTATAAACCCTATGAATCCTCTTTGGTTGAACCCTAATCTTAAATATCTACATTAGTCCACGACCTTGGTCAACAAGAACTTGCAGGAGATATTTCCATAATCCAAAATAAATAAACCCTACTTAGATACAACAACTCCATAATCTCATCCATCGAAACTCAATTATCGTCGTAACCACTCTCCATAGACTTCCTAGATCGTTTCTCTTACCCAAGTATCCTTATTATAGTGAGTATGTGTTGTTTGTGAATTGTGTGGTGATTGTATGCTTATTTACTTTCCTACGATTAGACGATAACGGGAGTAAGGAGAATGGATTCCGAAGTCAACCAAGCAATGGTGATGGAGACTACACAATCTGAGATGAAGATGAAGAAGCCTATGACCTTGCCAAGCCAGGCAAGCCATCTTTGGTCATACCATTACCCAGTTTTATAATGCATGTTTACTTGCTTTTAAATAAAAGTGCATGCTAAAATGATTGTTACCAAGTTGCAAATGAGTAGAGATGTCTTTCTTGACAAGTGCATCCAACTCTTTTTGTGGATGACATCAAGTGCATCAAGATGAGCCTACCTTTGAGAAACCTTTCCTTAGTGGATGCTAAGTAGAGCATCAAGCTAAGCCTATCCAATATACCTACCTAGATCCTTGTGCCCTCATGAGGATCATGCTTGAGCTGAAGGCATTCATGGAAAATGACTAGGTGGGAACCCCAATGAAGATCATGGAGATTTTGAAATGAAAACCTTGGAAAGGGGCAACCTTGCCCAAGGATGATTTTGAAATACAAACCTTGGAGATGGGCAACCTTACCCAAGGGTGACTTTGAAAACTATTTACAAAATGGTGACATGGTGAAGGTGACATGAAGGTTTGACAAAAATGGTAAATGTGTGAAGTACCATACTGGACCAATCATACAGTGCGACCACATTACTCCGGTATGGGACGGGGCTTAGTGGAGTAGTTTGTTTCTCCTTAGTGTAGACCCTATAAAATATAAATGGAAGTCCGACCAGGGACTCCTCTTCCAGGGCACCCTGTGGCTACGGCCTAGGCTCGCCTTGTCCTCCTTTTTAGGTGGTTGGGGTACAAGCCGAAGAGCCCTCATTGAAAATGGACTACCGGGTGTAGGACCCTACCTCGGTTAGTGGCATTCCGGTAGGACAAGCGGCTGGGAACTTTGCACACTCCGGACAGCTTCTTGGGCCCCGGTGTTGGGGGATACATCTCTAGGCGGTAGTGTTTATGCTAAGGCGGGCAGGTGTAACATTATGGTCGGCTACTTGTCGTGGCATATGACGGTATGCGGGGAAGTTGCCCACACGATGAGTAGTCGGATGGTGTGGGTAAAGTGTACAACCTCTGCAGAGTGTAAAACTATTCGAATAGCTGCGTTCGCGGTCATGGACGGTTGGATTGGTTGTACTTGGCCGTTATCAGGTTTTACTTTGAAAATGATTGAGAAAGGTGACTTGACAATGAATTTCGATGACCATGAAGGTGACTTGGTGAACAAAAGAATTGACATTTGGGGGATTCCATCTAGAGATTTATAAAGAGCTAAATGTTTTCTTACCATTTTAAATAAAAGATCCTTGAAAGGAAATTCTGCTTTATGCAAATGAACCTAGAGCTTAGACCACTATATGAACTATGCATTCTCTATTCTTTTATTTATGAGATGGTTTGCGAGTGCATCCAATGTACTCATGGCTGTGTCCCTGGCTATTAACTTGGCCAGACTTGAAGGAGAAAAGTCAAGAAGGAAGGAATCGTTGACGACTTTACGAATTAGGCTCGTTTCCTACTGTCCGCTCTGCCTGTGCGGTTGAGGCTTGATGATATGGACCCGACGTGTTATTCCGCTGCATATTGATGAATTGTAAGGTTTGGTCTGTACGACCACCTATGTAATCCCCTTTATTTACTCTTAATGTCTATGACTGTGATATCCACTACGTTATGTAAATCACAACATTGATTCTGGGATTGTGATGGATTACATAACGGGCACTTCGAATTTGTTATCAAATTTGAGGTCGTCACAAGTTGGTATCAGAGCCTAGGCTGACTCTAGGAAACCCTAGTTAGCATGGTCGTTAGAAAATGATATCTCTGATATCACAAGTTTGGTATCAGGACTATCATGACCTCAGGAGACCTTAGTTAGCAGGGTCGTTAGCTAAGAAAGTGATATGTTCACAAAAACATATTGTTACAAAAGAAACCTATTTGCTTTGGTATCCAAAGCCAATCTTATACCCTCATCTTATTCACTTCAAATATCTTACACTCTCAAGAGATTTTGACAAAGAATTTATTTACCTCTTTAATTACAAAGTCTTTTCAAAGATTTGTTTTACTCTATTCCTCATCTACTTCAAATGTATACTATGGACGATATACCAACCTAAGACCGAAGGACTTTTGGATCAAAAGATTAGGGACTCAATTTCTTTTTTTCAAGACTTCAACCTTGGATGTCAACTACGACCGCTACCCTCGAAAGAGAGACTCTTCATCTGATCCAGAAATCTTCCAACAAGAGTCAACCCTGTGAGACAAAGACTTCAAGAGCAAAGAGAGAGTGATCAGGAATGATGAAGATCCAGTAACCTTTTGACCCACAGGATTTATAGGAAATGCTCAGTTGATTTCATTCAGCTGCCCGTACCTCACAATGACTAAGTGTGCTTAGTACTTTGATTGTTTGAATGATTGAATTATTTTGAGATATGTTGCTCATATGCCCTCCGGCAACATGTAGCAACCACCCCAGCAACTTGTTTTCTCAAAAATGTTCTAGTATTGTTTGGCCCAAAACCAAACTTTAAACCATACCAATCCCACGTTAGAAACCTTTTTAAAGTTGTTCCCTCTCATCTACTGCAGGACTTTACCCCTCTTCTACATCCCATGCTCGCAAGTCCACCATTTAATATGTGTACGAAAGGAGGTCAAGCCAACTCAGATTTTGAACTCCACCTTCAGGGGATTGCTCGGAGGTACCAAGCGGCAACAAATCTATGCAAGTTTCCAAGAAAGAGGAAAGGAGATCTTCACACCCAACAAATATGCTATGCTTGTGGGAAAGAACACCATGTTGCACTCCAATGTCAAAGTCCGAAGATTGCAAACCTAGATCATCTAAGGAAGAAAGCTTGTAGCCGTTGTGGAGAAGAAGGTCATCAAGCCAGCCAATGTCCCGAAAACTGTCCCAATTGCGAAGACAATCATCCACCTGGAGAATGCCCTTCAAGCAACATTACCTGTTACATGTGTGAAAGTAGTACCCATGTTCCTGCTGACTGCGCTATGAACCACCTGGTGTCAGATATATCAAAGATCCTTCCAAACAGCTTCCAGTTAGCATCTCAAGTGGTCAAGAGTAGCGAAGAGCATGACGTTTACGTTCGGAGGCAACTACAGAAGGCTCAAAACAAACAGAAGCAAGCAAGAATTCCAAGACGCCAAAAAATAAATAATAATAAGCCTCCAGCACCCTCTAACCTTTGCTATGACCTTACTCTACGATCTGGAAGAGCACTACCAAAGAATACTTTTCCCAATACTAGTAACAAGACCAACATCACCTGCTATGAGTGCGGAACCAAGGGGCACTACTCCAACGAGTGCCCAACAAAGTTGAACGCTGCACCAGAACCTCCAGTCGCTCAAGATCCGGTCATAACCAAAGAAGGTGTCAAACCCAGTTGCTCGGAAGATCCTACAAATGATCTTTCATCTTCAGGAGGCAACCCTATCAACACCAACCTGGGCAGAGTTCACAACCGCATCATTATTGAAGATAGTGTCAAAGGACTCTATAGCCTCAACTTCCGCAGGGGAAGGAAGCAGCCTTACAAACCACCGGGAAGTAACTTTGGCAACCTCAAGACACGAAGAGAAGAAGAAGATCACTCATCATGAATCAGCCATAAAATACCCCGAAGTTGCTCGTAGCCATAAAGTTAGTAAGAACAAGTTGAATCAAGTGTGAGGATCCAAGCTGAGAAGAAGCCTTAGACATCCTTAGTTGGTACTAGTAGGCTTGTTTATTTCTTTGTAAATCAAGAGCGAGACTTGTAATCCGCAAGACCCTTTTTAATAAAAGCCTATGGTTTAGATGCCAAATACTTGTTTTGGCCCGTATGGCCTTATCACATTTTGGGTGTACCCAATCTTTCTATCTTGATAGGAATCAATATACACTCCATCTCTTATCTGGTAATCTCCGTTCTCAATTTATTTAAATCTTAACTTATGAATCTCGGGACGAGATTCTTTTTAAGGGGGGAAGATTGTAACAACCCAAATTTTTGGGAAATAGAAATAAATGGATTTATTAAAATACCAAATTTTGGAGACAACAAAAACTTTTATTTTGAATACAAGATTAATTTATTGTCTTTTAAAACTTGTGAATTTGAGCATTTGCTCCCATACTTCAAATAAAAAGAGTATGAGAAGGGTTTTAAAACAAATCCTTTGAGTCCAAATTTTTAATCGTTTAGAAAGGAAATAATGGGAATAGAGGTAAAACCTTTATTCTCAAGAAACCTATCTTTGTCTTAAAAAAAGAGGAGAATAAAAATATCCCATTTCATAAATTACTATTTCTCATTCCTCAGGTTGACATTTCCAAAAATGTTGGAATCAACCTTTCCTCAACTTATTTTCAAAACTTTGAAAAACTCCCCAAATGTTTTCTTTAGCCATGTTTCGGAAAACAAATAATTATACCTATAAAATGTTTTTGTTAAATTGAAATAGTTTTCTAACTATTAAATTTTGTGCATGGTTACATGCTAAACCCATTTGGGTCAATTGCCAAACCAAAATTTAGTCAAGCAATCACAAACAAATAGAAAAGAATCAAGAAAATAAACCAAAACACAAAACCCTAAATCAGAAAGATAAGAAAAGCTATCTTCAAAATATTATTGCCTACACCACTTTGCCCTTCTATATCAAGAAATCTTTGAACTATACCATCATGCATCTCTCCACCGCAACTAAGAACAAGTTACAAAGAATCAAATACAATAAAGTTTGAAACAAAAATCAACTTGGAACCCTATTCAAACTTCTACCAAAGTTGGAATTCAAATAAGAGGTCATTTCCCAACTCCCTCTCATCTACAAGAAAACCAACACCTTTGGACCAAGATTAAAACCTTTTGCACTTCATATTGCATGTATGCATAGAATGTCAATATAGATCTTTTATGATTTCATGTGGGTTTTAATCTGTTGGGCAATGATTAGTTAATTCAAACTTAACCAATAGAAGCATTAGAGAAGAACCACAAATATCAAAAGAACCAGAAGCAAGAGAAATAAAGAAAAAGAGAAGAAAAGATGATCTAGAAAAAGTTAACCACTACCCTACTTTGGACCCCTGGATTAAGCAATCCTCAACTCAACTAAGAGTGTGGTCAGCTAGTTGAGCTTGACCATGTCACATACTAACTCAACCAAGAAGTTTCCAGCAAAAACTCAAACCCTAACCTCTTCCAAAATCTGTCCAAAGTTTGAATCTGAATCATATGACAACCCCAAAATTCAAATTAGCCCTGAAGCAAAACACCACCTCTTGACCTAACAAAAATTGTTTTAGAATCCCTATCCAATATAATGACCAACCCAATTGGAAATTTTCGAAAATTCAAAATTTGAATTCTTGCGGACATTGTGTCGAACACCTTCTGGGCAGAAATCACACAAAATCGAAACAACTGTTTGCAACAGTGGTTGGCAGCCCTAGCCCTAGTCCCTGACCTCCAAGCAGTGCCCTGGACTCTCCTCTGTCGACCCCCTGTCTCCCCTGCCCAGACCACGGCCTTGAGACATGGAAGGCATGGAGGAAGAACACACCGGACCCCTCCCATGTCCCCCTCTGAACCAGACCAGCTCGACACCTCCCATCGCGCCAGGACACTCCTACAGCACGCCGTAGCCCGCCGCCCACGCCAGAACCAAGCCTTGCCCCTCCCACGGCCGACACACACGGTGTACTGGCCGCCACTGGACACCGCCGGTGCTCCCTCTCCCGCCTATATAAAGCCCCCTTTCTTCCCTGAAAAGAACCACACCATCCCCAGCACCTCCCTAGACAACGTCTCCCTCTCTCCCATGCCCTACGTCGAGCTCGCCGACCTCGACCACTCCGCAGAGCACCGCGCGTTCCCAGTAGTCCTGAGCTTCCCCCGGTGCTGTGCCTGCTGGAGGTGGCGGAGGAGAACCCCCGCCGCCACTCTGCGCCCCCGCCGCCGCTTCCCGTCGCCGCCGGTGAGCTCCCCTAGCGCCGCCCTCCTCCTAGTAGCTCGCGCTCGCTGTATCGTCGGGCTGGGGAAGAAGCCTCCCCCGTACCGATTCGGTTCACTTAATCTGACCAGCGGGGCCCATTGTCAGCATTTTATTTTTTTCTCTTGCCACCCGCCAGCCTGCAGCCTAGTGGGCCGGCCCAGCTCAGTCTGTGTGTCCGGCCCGGATATAAAAAAAAGGGATATTCGATTTCCGATTTTTGAAAAACTCATTCAGATGCTTTAGTATATTTAATTTTCCCGGAGATCTACCGATCCAAATCTAGCAAATGAAAATGTTCTGGAAACCTTAGAACATAAGCTATCCAATAAAAGTGGTTTCAACACAATTAGAGTTACATAGTAGCTGCAGTAAAAATAGCAAAACAGGGGCTTTTCCAACTTAGAAAATCCATATCAATTCAAATAAAATTCCTAAAAATATAAATCCAACTTTAGAAATTCACAATTAGTGATACCCATCTGTCTATGGCATTAGATCCCATTTTTGAACCTTTTAACATAAATTCTATTTACCTATATGGTTAAATGGGCATTTGCCATATAGGATTTTATTAAACTCAAATCTATAATTGAAATTTTTGTGGAACTCTTGTTGTTTAACCACATTTTCCAAATACCATCTGTAGGTATTGATCTTAGTCCATGTGAGCTTGTAGGAAGTATTTGGAGAATTAATACTACATAGTAGTAATTAGAAACTCAAACTTGCACACCTATCTCAAAATATGGAAATGATATGAAACCAATTTGAATCAACCACATTTCTAAATATTAATCTATAGCCCCTGATCCAAGTCAACTAGGATTAATATATTGCACTTATAGATTCAAACTTGATCACTAAATAGTTGCAAACTAGAAATGGCTTCAATAAAAGAGAAATACTATAAACCCTATGAATCCTCTTTGGTTGAACCCTAATCTTAAATATCTACATTAGTCCACGACCTTGGTCAACAAGAACTTGCAGGAGATATTTTCATAATCCAAAATAAATAAACCCTACTTAGATACAACAACTCCATAATCTCATCCATCGGAACTCAATTATCGTCGAAACCACTCTCCATAGACTTCCTAGATCGTTTCTCTTACCCAAGTATCCTTATTATAGTGAGTATGTGTTGTTTGTGAATTGTGTGGTGATTGTATGCTTATTTACTTTCCTACGATTAGACGATAACGAGAGTAAGGAGAATGGATCCCGAAGTCAACCAAGCAATGGTGATGGAGACTACACAATCCGAGATGAAGATGAAGAAGCCTATGACCTTGCCAAGCCAGGCAAGCCATCTTTTGATCATACCATTACCCAGTTTTATAATGCATGTTTACTTGCTTTTAAATAAAAGTGCATGCTAACATGATTGTTACCAAGTTGCAAATGAGTAGAGATGTCTTTCTTGACAAGTGCATCCAACTCTTTTTGTGGATGACATCAAGTGCATCAAGCTGAGCCTACCTTTGAGAAACCTTTCCTTAGTGGATGCTAAGTAGAGCATCAAGCTAAGCCTATCCAATATACCTACCTAGATCCTTGTGCCCTCATGAGGATCATGCTTGAGCTGAAGGCATTCATGGAAAATGACTAGGTGGGAACCCCAATGAAGATCATGAAGATTTTGAAATGAAAACCTTGGAAAGGGGCAACCTTGCCCAAGGATGATTTTGAAATACAAACCTTGGAGATGGGCAACCTTACCCAAGGGTGACTTTGAAAACTATTTACAAAATGGTGACATGGTGAAGGTGACATGAAGGTTTGACAAAAATGGTAAATGTGTGAAGTACCATACTGGACCAATCATATGACGGTATGCGGGCAGGTGTAACATTATGGTCGGCTACTTGTCGTGAAATATGACGGTATGCGGGGAAGTTGCCCACACGATGAGTAGTCGGATGGTGTGGGTAAAGTGTACAACCTCTGCAGAGTGTAAAACTATTCGAATAGCCGCGTCCGCGGTCATGGACGGTTGGATTGGTTGTACTTGGCCGTTATCAGGTTTTACTTTGAAAATGATTGAGAAAGGTGACTTGACAATGAATTTCGATGACCATGAAGGTGACTTGGTGAACAAAAGAATTGACATTTGGGGGATTCCATCTAGAGATTTATAAAGAGCTAAATGCTTTCTTACCATTTTAAATAAAAGATCCTTGAAAGGAAATTCTGCTTTATGCAAATGAACCTAGAGCTTAGACCACTATATGAACTATGCATTCTCTATTCTTTTATTTATGAGATGGTTTGCGAGTGCATCCAATGTACTCATGGCTGTGTCCCTGGCTATTAACTTGGCCAGACTTGAAGGAGAAAAGTCAAGAAGGAAGGAATCGTTAACGACTTTACGAATTAGGCTCGTTTCCTACTGTCCGCTCTGCCTGTGCGGTTGAGGCTTGATGATATGGACCTGACGTGTTATTCTGCTGCATATTGATGAATTGTAAGGTTTGGTCTGTACGACCACCTATGTAATCCCCTTTATTTACTCTTAATGTCTATGACTGTGATATCCACTACGTTATGTAAATCACAACACTGATTCTGGGATTGTGATGGATTACATAACGGGCACTTCGAATTTGTTATCAAATTTGAGGTCGTCACAGTTCACCCCCTTCCACAAACCGCCATACCCCTACCTCTATGGCAGATCTGTTGACGAAACCACAACAATACCTACAAAACTTGTCATGTCCCTTGGACTTTGAGCGACCTTTGTCAGTCTTACTCTTATCTCTGTTGTTGTGGTGATGGTAGTTATCTCGCTGCTCAGGCCTGCCTCGGACCTCTAACGCCTCCGCCTTGGAGGACGAACTTTCAGCCTGCACCATAGATTTCATCTTCTCCCTTTGCTGGAGAGCCTCATAAACTTCGGTGAGGGTTAGTGTATCACGACTTATACATATGGTGTTGATGTCTACGCACGCGTCTGTTCTTGTAGACAGTGTTGGGCCTCCAAGTGCAGAGGTTTGTAGAACAGCAGCAAGTTTACCTTAAGTGGATCACCCAAGGTTTATCGAACTCAGGGAGGAGGAGGTCAAAGCTATCCCTCTCAAACAACCCTACAATTACGATACAGAAAGTCTCTTGTGTCCCCAACACACCCAATACACTTGTCAGATGTATAGGTGCACTAGTTCGGCGAAGAGATAGTGAAATACAAGTAGTAGTGATGATTATGAGTAGTAAACGTAATCTGAAATAAATATCGCTGCAAGCAAACATGTAACAAAACTGAAAGGAAATGGTGTGCAAAGCTTGGAAATGAGGCCTAGGGATCATACTTTCACTAGTGGACACACTCTCAACAAATATAACATAATTGAACCAATAGATACTATCATCAATATGCAACTCAAAACAATTCTCCAATGGAAAACGAACACTAATTATTCGTAGGGCTACGAAGCACTCCTCAAAGTCCGTATGTACCCAAACTAGATTGTCCCACACCTATCACCGTGAATGCACTAGATGGTTCCAACAAACACCAACAATTCATGGAGACATTAAACAAAAAGATACACATGATGCGCACACTAGTCACCTTCACACCATGATACAAGGTATCTCCGGATATAAATATAAAGCACGGGAGTCGCATAATATCTGAATAATAACATCTACCAATTCAACTAGATACAAAGCTCACGATCACATAAAGATCACATCATGGGAGAAAGAGGTGAACCACATAGCTACCGGCAGATCCTTCAGCCCCGGGGGAGAACTACTCCCTCCTCATCATAGGAGACAGCAAGGTTGGTGGAGATGGCAGTGAGGTCGATGGAGACGACGGAGATGGCGATGGAGAACAATGGAGATGGATCCGGGGGCACTTCCCCGTCCCGGCAGGGTGTCGGAACAGAGACTTCTGTCCCCCGAAATTTGTCTTTGACGGCGGCGGCGCTGCGGAACTGTTCTGGAAAAAATGCCGATTGATTTAGGGTTTTCCGTCCCGAAGCTTTTTATAGGCGAAGGGGCGTCGTCCGGAGGCGACCAGGGGCTCCTCACCATAGGTGGGTGCGGCCAAGGCCTGGGCCACGCCCCCTCATGGTGTGTGCAGCCTCTGGCCCCTCTCTAGCTCCCGTTTGGTCCTCGTCCTCCGTCCGGGAAAAATAGGAGTTTCCGAACTTGTTTCGTCCAATTCCGAGAATATTTCCTGTGTAGCTTTTCTGAAACACAAAAACAGCAGAAAACAGGGAACTGGCACTGTGGCATCTTGTCAATAGGTTAGTTCCGGAAAATGCATAAAAATGCCATGAAGTGTAACGAAACACTAAGCAAATGGTGTAAAAACAAGCATGGAGCATCAAAAATTATAGATACGTTAGAGACGTATCAGCATCCCCAAGCTTAACTCCTCCTCGTCCTCCAGTAGGTAAGTGATAACAAAGAATAATTTTTAAGGTGACATGCACCATCACAATCTTGATCATCTAGGTAAAGCATTGAGTGCTGAGATCAAAGAACTTAAAACATGGGCATGAAAGACATAATCTTGATAATAGAAACTTAGCAACCATGTTATAGCATGAAAAGAAACACAAAGGAAAGATCATGAAAATGAAACAATGAAAGTCACGTGTGTGTTTCAACCATATGGAAAACATAAATGGTTTTCAGCTTGTCCCTCATGGAGTAGCAAAACATAAATACATAGGACACCTTCAAGTTTAAGAGGGCGACTAGATACAAATAATTTAAGAACAAATGAAACCATAATCATGAGTCAATCAATGATAAACTTTGGGACAATGCACATTATACTCAGAATGACAACTATGCTCTCTTAGACGGTGCATCAAGGTAGAAGGTGGAGACTCAACATAAAAGTAAAATAAAGGCCCTTCGCGGAGGGAAGCAGTGATTAAACATATGCTAGAGCTTTTCATTTGTAAAACAGAGAGATAAAAATTGGTTTTTGAGAGGTGGTTGTTTCATGTCAACGACTGACAATGGGGTCTTACTATCTTCCATAATAAACAAGTGAGTGCGGTTCCGAGTTCTTTGAAAATTTGGCACATTGGTGCTCTTTTATAAAGCTTTGGCACTCCTCCCCACCTTTTTTCCTTTCTCAAACCATGGCTAACCGATTGCATCGGGTGCCCACCAACATTCACATACCATGGAGGAGTGCCTTTTTTTTCTTTTTAGAATTAGATTGCAATGGTCTGACCAGCTCTCATGCAAAATTAATGACGAGCAGATGAAGCTGCCTAGTCGAGGGGTACTTAATTTAATATGGAAGATAGCAATTCCGACCACTACGTCCCCATGAGCTAAAAACAGTGGCACAAAACGAGAAGTAGTTGAAAGTTTTGAAAGGTAGCACATGAAAATTTACTTGGAATGGCTTACAAATACCATGCATAGGAATTTATAGTGGACTCATTGGCAAACTTGGTTTTTGGGAGTTGGATGCACGAGTAGAGCTCATACTCAGTACAAAATGAGGGCTAGCAAAAGACTAGGAGCGACCAACTAAGAGAGCAATAACGGCCATAATCATGCATAGCGACAAAACATCATTGAAAGAAGCATAAAGTGGTATCACAAGTCAAAAACCAAATGATCATAGAGGCTATAGGTGACTTATTTTGTAGTCAACATGTGTAAGCATGTGCCAAGTCAACCCAAATAAAACATCAAAGGAGAAAACCAAGTAAATGCTTCCATATAATAAAAACAACGCATGATTTTTTCAAAGGCTCGTTAAGCAATCTCAGTCATTTGAGACAAGTCATGCTACAGCAAAAATCACTAAGAATACTATCAAAACGCAATCAAGCATGGCATGCAAAAGTCTAAGCCGCAGTCTAAACAAGCTCCTTTTTGTACCACTTTTTTGCATAAAGCTTTTTCTCTTTTCAACACCATTCGAACCTTTTTTGAAACAACTCTTTTGAGGAAAACCAACATAGACCAGAGGTCCAAATACACCTTGATGCAAAGATAAAACAATATCTGAACAAAAATCAAGGCGAAAAACAAAGGCTAAACGCAGTAGCAGAAAAAGAGAACACTCGTTGAACGATAAGAGTGAAAACTAGAGTGTTATTGGCAATGAAAAACGAAGTTCATCTCCTCCAAAAAGAACATGATGTGATCCAACCATTTATTACAGCAAACAAAACAAAATAAAACTAAAAGCAAAATTAAAGATGCTCCAAGAAAAACGCATAATGCATGATGCAATAAAAATATAGTGTGTTGAAAGGTGACCTGATTTTTGCCGATGAAGAAGGGGTGCCTCGGGGGCATCCCCAAGCTTTGACGCTTGTACCTCTTGGATATTTCTTGGGGTGACATGGGGCATCTCCAAGCTTGAGATTTTTTCCATTCTTCAACTCATCTCATCATTCTCCAATCCCTACACTTGAAAACTTCCTTCATACAAAACTAAACACAAATCTATTAGCTATATTAGTGTAAGCATAACAATGAATCAACCCTTTTTGCTTCAGGTTTCAACTGAAAACCACCACATATAAATAATATACTACTGTAGCAACTTCCCCAAAAGTTCCGTGATCAAAAGAACTCAAAAAGAAAGCGATAAAGCGGCAAACACAAATATTGGCAGAAATCTGTCAAAACAGAACAGCTGACAAAGGTCGAATTTTTAGAGGGTTTTCTGTTGCTCAAATCAAAAAGTCCATAACTAATGAAAGTTTGGATATAACCTGGGGCATATGCACAAGAAATCGCAGGTCCAAAAGATATTCTGAGAATTTTCACGAATTTTTACGGTGCAGCACCGAAATCTGTTTCAGGACAGCAACATCCCCAAATCTTAACTCACTCAAATTAGAGGTTCTCCTTGGCACAACAACAAAATAAAAATGATAAGGAGCGGTTATTACAGTAGTAATAACTTCCAAGACTCAAATAAAAGAAAAAGTACTGAAAATAAATAATGGGTTATCTCCCAAGAGTGCTTTTCTTTAACGCCTTTGAGCTAGGCGCAGTAGTTTGCAAAGATGCTCATGTAGGCGCCATAAAAGAGCTTAAGTCAAAGGCGCTATATAGGAACTTAAAGCAAAAGAGAGCATCAAAAAGCAAATATGAAACACATTTAAATCTAAACCACTTCCTATGAAAAATAATCTTGTAAAGAGACAAGTCATGAAAGCGCAAAGCAAAAGGCATAGGAAGGCAAAACAAGTGCAACTTCAAGAATTGCAACATAAAGAGGGGAAACTCAATATTGTTGAGATCCATCAAACCATGTTTCCCTCTCTCATAATAACTTTCAGTAGCATCATGAATAGAACTAACAATATAACTATCACATAAAGCATCCCTATCATGAGCCACATGCGTAAAAGAATTAATACTCCCCACATGAACAATCATAGTAGGAGCAGATTCAACAGAATAATTATTCTCATCACCATAATCATCAAAAACATGAGGCATATTGTAATCATAACTAATTTTCTCCTCAAAAGTAGGTGAACTGAAAACATTATAATCATCATCATAACCATCATAAACTAGAGGTTTAGTATCATGACAAGCTAGAGAACAGCTATTTCGCAAAGCATATTCATCAAACATATCATCATAAGAAGGAACATGGATAGTACTAATGGTACAACAATTATTAACCTTAGAATTGGTACCAAACAGATTTTCAATATCAAAAGTAGAGTGCTTTTCCCATTCATGATCACTAACATAGGTAACAGGCATGGGAACATCATCCCAATCAGAATTATCATAATCTATAGCAGGATCATAATGCTTAGGGGAAGATACCATGTCCTCTCGCCTTTTACTCCTCTTCTTCTTCTTCTTCATAATCTTCTTACTCTCTCCTTTAGGAAGGAGAGACTTGAAGGGCATCTTCTCCACATATCCTTTAGGAGGGAAATGCATCATCTCCACATAATATGGTTTAGAAACAACAGAAGAAACTTTGGAGGATTCCTCCTCTCTATTAATAAGATAAAAACATCTATCAGTCTTGTCATAGCTTGGCAAAACATCATGTTTTATAAGGTTTTGTATGTAAGTATCTGCGAGGCAATCTTTAACACAATAGAGACGACAACCTCGAAGGGTGCTATTAATATCAACATCATTCATGTCTACCAAAGAAATCTTTCTAGATATCTCTTCACATGCCAAGAACAAAGTGAGCTCATCATGCTGATTGAGAGTAATCTTGTCATCACAATACAAACTTGCGGTACTAGAAGAGTAACTATTAGGGCTTGAGCATTGGAAATTAAAATGACCTATGTCATCGCAATGTTTACAAAGAAAAGGATAAAGCTTACAAACCTTTTTACCGAGCTCGCCTATAGCCTTGTACCACATTCAGTTTTCTTCATTTGCGTGGTGGACACAATAATCTTCCTTGTTGTGACTCTGTTCACAAGGTCTATGTACTCCACAAAAATTAACATGCTTATAGGAAATAGGACTTTCAGAGGTTCGAGCATGTTTATTGCAATCATCAACAACAATATCACTTTCTATGCAAGTGTCCTTAAAAGGTTCATGATACACGTCCCCATTTCCTTTAGGAACATTAATATGAGAAGCAAAGGCTTTAAAACAATCAATCATAATTTGAGGATCAAGACCATACTTAGCACTAAGCTCTTGAAAATCAGCAGTTTCAGCGAAAGACTTAATGCAATCAAACTCGTAATTCATACCTGATCCTTTACCTTTGTCGCTATCCCAACATTCGATAATGTTTTGAATTGTTTCAAGAAGATCCCACTTGGTGTCAACATCCTTGCTTATGAAAGACCCATCAAAGCATGCATCTAGATAGTCCTTGTAATATCCTGAAAGCCTTGCATAAAAATTATTAATAACAATATTACGGGGAAGATCATGAATAGGACATTTTTGCATTAGTAACTTCAATCTTCCCCACGCTTGGGCAATGCTTTCTCCCTCATGCGGATGAAAATTATAAATGTAATTCCTATCTTTATAAACCTCACTAGAAGGATAGAATTTAGAATAAAAGAGAGGTACAATTTCCTCCCAGTCAATAGATCGACCATCCTTCAGTGTTTTATACCATTCCTCAGCTCTGCCTTTCAGTGATAAAGAGAATAGCTTCTTCTTAACTCGGTTCATCGAAATACCTGCACACTTGAACAACTCGCATAATTCATGTATAAAAAGCAAATGATCACCAGGATGGACAGTTCCATCTCCTAAATAGCAGTTATCCATAGCACGTTCAACAATTTTCATAGGTATTTTAAAAGGATGAGGAGCACAAGCATCATTAGAAACATCACATATGGGAGATAAAATATCATCAGAGCAAACTTTCTCCACTAAAGCTGGGGAACTAAAAATATCATGCTTAAAAAAACCAGCTTCCCCAAGCTTAGACTTTTCTATAGCATTAGCAATAACGGTATTCAAAGCATTCGTAGTAATAACATTGCTATGCGAAATAAGCTCCAAAGGTTTTTCAAATTTCTCTTCAAATCTAAACTCAGGAAAAAGACTAAAGAACTCTTTACTTTCCATTAATCCTAACTAGTGAAAATAAAAACAAGAAACAAAAAGTTATAATTGCAGAATCTAAAGGAAATAACTCCGAGCACTCACACAGGAGGATGCGAGTACCTGCTACCGGTTGATGGTGCCAGAAAATAAGCTGATGGCGTGTGGTTGACGTGGGAGCAGACGGTCCTTGTGCGTGGTGAATAACCAGCCCGTTGGGAACCCCAAGAGGAAGGTATGATGAGTATAGCAGCTAGTTTTCCCTCAGTTAAGAAACCAAGGTTTAATATCGGTCAGGAGAGGAGAGACAATGATGACTGAAGGTGATGCGGAACCTGCACACACACAAACAAATACTTTGTTCCCAACTTGCGATGAGGTTGTCAATCTCACCGGTTTGCTTGAAACAAAGGTTATGAGTGTATCGAGTGGAAAACAATATAGTATGCGAGGAAAGTAAACAGTACGAGTAAAGTAAACAGATGATAGCAGTATGATGGAAATAGGACCGGGGTCCACAGTTCACTAGTGGTGTCTCTCCATAGATAAAATAACACATGCTGGGTAAACAAATTACAGTTGGGCAATTGATAGAATAGAGATAACGTGATATGTCAAGAAGATCACTATGAGATTTACTCTGGGCATTACAACAAAATACATAGACCGCCATCCAACTGCATCTATGACTAATAATCCACTCCCAGGGATATCAATCCGAACACCCTAGAAGTATTAAGTTGCGAACAACAGATAATTGCATTAAGCAAAGTGTGTAATGTAAACAAAGCATATGCCCTTGAGCATATGAATGTTGTTTTCTCCCTAGTAGCAACAGCACATCTACCACCTTAGAGGTTTCTGTCACTCCCCCAGGTGAAATAGAGGCATGAACCCACTATCGAGCATAAATACCCCCTCTTGGAGTCACTAGCAACTACTCGGCCAAGATAGCTACTAACAACGGAGAGCATGCAAGATCATAAACAACATAGAGATAACAAAAGATATAATTCAGTACAACAACTTAATCATAAACACCAATATTCATCGGATCCCAACAAACCAAACATGTAGAATTACATAACGGTGATCTCAATCATGTATGGCAGCTCATGAGATCTAAACATGAAGCACATGGTGGAGAAGACAACCATCTAGCTACTGCTATGGACCCATAGTCCAAGGTAGACTACTCACTCATCGCTCCGGAGGCAAGCATGGCGATGAAGAGGACCTCCGGTGGCGATTCCCCTCTGCGGCAGGGTGCCGGGAAGAGCTTCTGGACCCTCCCGATCTTCGGGTCGACGGCGGCGGCGGATCGCGATGTGTTCTGGAAAACTGATCGGGTCCTTAGGTTTTTCTCATCGGGGGGTCTTTATAGGTGAAGGGGCGATGTCAGAGGAGGGGCCAGGCGGCCACACACGGGGGTGGCGTGGGCCAGGGGCTGGCCGCGCCGCCCCTGTGTGTGGGCCCCTGGTGCCTCTCCTCCTACTCCTCTTCGGATCTCTGGAAGCTTCCGGGTAAAATAAGACTTCAGGAACTTGTTTCGTCCAATTCTGAGAATATTTCCTGTGTATCACTTCTGAAACACAAAAACAGCAGAAAACAGGAAACTGGCACTGTGGCACTTCGTTAATAGGTTAGTTCCGGAAAATGCATAAAAATGCCACTAAGTGTAACGAAACAATAGGCAAATGGTGTAAAAACAAGCATGGAGCATCAAAAATTATAGATACGTTTGAGATGAATCAAGCATCCCCAAGCTTAACTCCTGCTCGTCCTCGAGTAGGTAAGTGATAACAAAAGAATAATTTTTGAGGTGACATGCACCTACACAATCTTGATCATATATGTAAGCATTGGTGAGCTGGGATCAATAGAACTTAAAACATGGGCATGAAGATATAATCATGACAATAAGAATCTTAGCAACCATGTTGTAAACATGCAAATGAACACAAACAAAAGATCATGATAATGAAACAATGAAAGTCAAACGTGTGTTCACATCATAAGGAAAAACATACAAAAGGTTTTCAGCTTGTCCTTCAAAGAGAGCAAAACATAAATGCATAGGACACCTCAAAGTTTAAGAGGGCGACTAGATACAAATAATTTAAGAACAAGTGAAACCAACAATATGAATCAATCAATGAACTTTGGGACAATGCATATCACACTAAGAATGACAACTATGCTCTCTTAATGGTGCATAAAGAAAGAAGGTGGTGACTCAACATAAAAGTAAAAGAAAGGCCCTTCACAGAGGGAAGCAGTGATTGCAAGTTTTATAACCTTCAAAAATTATGGTACTTACCGGCTTTGAGCTCTCATTGCCCCCATCATAAGCATCTTGAATGGTTAAAGTTAATGCGAGAACAATTATGATGCATATGCTTGACAAATCATAAGTTGAAAACCTCGTGCCCCGTGAATACGAGTACCCAAACCTCATGCTACTTTACTTAGAGTCCCAAGCAAGGCTCTTGTCACTGTAAATATATGCATATCATTGAGAACTGCCAATGGGGTACCTCCGTGCCCGATGACATGGAACAAGCCCACACCAAAATGACAGGACAAGCAGACAATGAACACCTTGACATCTCTTTTATTTGCCTTTTGTTTAGCTTTTTATTATGAGATGCGTCGTCGAATGTTCACCATGGGTATGCTGCAAATTTCCACCATGAATTATGCATGGCTTAGATTGGCGGCCCGGCGTTTCCCTAACACATATACAAACTCCATGATCCCCACAAGATTCCCAACTCATTTCACACCACAGGCATCCATAAACAAAAGATCACGATATCAACTCAAATAAGAAGTGCAATGTTGAAAGCTTGCCCATGACAGCATGGATGGGCTAGAATCCAACTTACAACTTGCAAGCATAACAACTCAACATAAGAGACCACAATGTCAAATTTTTAAGAACAGGAAAAAGTAAAGTGTGTCTTCCGGTTCGTGAGAGCTTTACTGACCGAATTTCGCATAACACTGGTAAGAGTTTAATTTGAAGAGAAAATAAAAGCAAGTCAAATTTACTTGGAATAGCAAATTGCTAGTAGGTATGTATGGTGGACACTTTGGAAAACTTTGGCTTTTAGGAGTTGGATGCACGAGTAGAGCTCATACTCAGTACAAGGCGAGGGCTAGCAAAAGACTGGGAGCGACCAACTAAGAGAGCAATAATGGCCATAATCATGCAAAGCGACAAAGCGACATTAAAAGAAGCATAAGATGGCATCAAAAGTCAAAAACTAAATGATCATGAAGGCTATTGGCGACTTTGTAAGAGTCTAACATGTGTGAGCATGCGCCAAGTCAACCCAAATAAAGCATCAAGGAGAAAACCAAAATAATGCTTCCATACAATAAAAACAACGCATGATTTTTTCAAAGGCTCATTAAGCAATCTCAGTTATTTGAGACAAGTCATGCTACAGAAAAACCACTAAGCATACTATCAAAAAGACATCAAGCATGACATGAAAAAGCCTAAGCCACAGTCTACACAAGCTCCTTCTTGTACCACTATTTTGCACAAAGCTTTTTCTCTTTTCCAACACCATTTAAAATTTTTAAAGACACCTCTTTTGATGAAAACTAATAAAGATCAGAGGAAAAAATACACCTTGATGAAAAGATATGACAAGATCTGAATGCAAATCAAGGCGAAAACGAAAACCAAAAGCAGTAGCAGAAAAAGAAGAATGCTCGTTGAAACGATAGGAGTGAAAAACAGAGTGTTCTTGGCAAATGAAAAACGGAGTTCATCTCCCACCAAAAGAAACATGATGTGATCTAACCATTTATTGCAGCAAACTAAACTAAACTAATACTGGCAACAAAAACAACTGACGCTCCAAGAAAAACGCATAGTGCATGAAGCAATAAAAATATAGTGTTTTGAAAGGTGACCTGATTTTTGCCGATGAAGAAGGGGTGCCTCGGGGGCATCCCCAAGCTTTGACGCTTGTACTTCTTGGATATATCTTGGAGTGATGCATGGGCATCCCCAAGCTTGATGTTTTGTCCATTCTTCAACTCATCTCATCATTCTCCGATCCCTACATTTGAAAACTTTCTTCATACAAAACTAAACACAATTCTATTAGCAACATTAGTGTAAGCATAATATATAATCAATCCTCTATTTGCTTCAGGTTTCAACTCAAAACCACCACATATATAGCAAATACTACTGTAGCAACCTCCCCAAAAGTTCCGTGATCAAAAGAACTCAAAAGAAAGCGATAAAGTGGCAAACACAAATATTGGCAGAAATCTGTTAAAACTGAACAGCTGACAAAGGTCGAATTTTTGAGGGATTTTCTGTTGCTCAAATCAAAAAGTGTTCAACTAACAAAAGTTTGGATATAACCTGGGGCATATGCACAAGAAATCGCAGGTCCAAAAGATAAACAGAGAATTTTCACGAATTTTTACGGTGCAGCACCGAAAACAGTTTCAGGACAGCAACATCCCCAAATCTTTACCTCACTCAAATTAGAGGCTTCTCTTGGCACAAAAACGAAATAAACAAGATAAGGAGCGGTCATTACAGTAGTAATGACTTCCAAGACTCAAATAAAAGAAAAAGTACTGAAAAGAAAACATTGGGTTATCTCCCAAGAGTGCTTTTCTTTAACGCCTTTGAGCTAGGCGCAGAAAATTGCGAATCAAGTAATATCAAGTGATGAAGCATCAAGCTCATAATTTGCTCTAAGAATAGAGTCAAAAAGCAATTTCTTTCTTTTCCTAGGGAAGTGTTCCATACCTTTCTTAAGTGGGAATTGATACTTGATAGTGCCTTCCCTCATATCAATGATAGCACCTACAGTTCGAAGAAAGGGTCTTCCCAAAATAATAGGACATGAAGCATGGCATTCAACGTCCATCACAAGAAAATCAACGGGAACAAGGTTATTGTTAACCACAATAAGAACATCATTAATCCTTCCCAAAGGTTTCTTCTTAGCAACATCAGCAATAGGAACATCAAAATAACACTTTTCAAGTGGTGGTAAATCAAGCATGTCATAAATCTTTCTAGGCATGATAGAAATACTAGCACCTAGATCACATAAAGCATGGCAATCATAACCATTAACATGCATATCAATGATGGGTTCCCAACCGTCTTCTAACTTCTTGGGAACAGAGGCTTTTTGCTTCAACTTTTCATCCCTAATCTTTATGAGAGCATTGGTAATATGCTTAGTAAAAGCAATATTCAAGGCACTAGCATTGGGAGTCAAAGCAAGCTTTTGCAAGAACAAAATAACTTCAGATATATTGCAGCCATCAACATCAAAATCATTAAAAGAGATAGAGCTATCATCTCCCACACTCCGAAAAATTTCAGCACTCTTTTGAGAAAAAGTTTTGGCAGTTTTAGGCTTTTTAACACAAGGAGTGGGAGTTTTCTCTACACCTATCAAAGTAAGAGGATTGCTAACATTAGGAGCAACATCATTAGAGGTAGTAATAGTACATACATTCATCTCTCTAGCCATCTCATCTTCTCTTTTCCACCTGGCATGCAATTCCGCTAACAATCTAATATTTTCATCAATTCCAACTTGGATAGCATTAGCGGTAGCAAAAACATTGTTCTCTTTCACATCATTAGGAAACACTTTTTGTTTCAGAAGTTCGATATCATGAGCAAGGCTATCAACTTTAGAAGCAAGAATATCAATTTTGCCTAACTTTTCCTCAACAGACTTGTTAAAAGCAGTTTGCTTACCGATGAAGTCCTTGAGCATTACCTCAAGCTCGGAGGGCGCGGCCCTAGTGTTGTTGTAGGAATTACCATAAGAGTTACCATAACCATTACCATTAGTAGAAGGATACGGCCTATAATTATTACTAGCAAAATTGTTCCTATAAGCATTGTTGTTAAAATTGTTGTTTCTAATGAAATTCACATCAACATGCTCTTCTTGAGCAACCAGAGAGGCCAAAGGAACATTATTAGGATCAACATGGGTCCTATCATTAGCAAGCATAGCCATAATGGTATCAATCTTATCATTCAAGGAAGAGGTTTCCTCAACAGAATTTACCTTCTTACCTTGTGGAGCTCTCTCGGTGTGCCATTCAGAATAATTTACCATCATGTTGTCGAGTAGCTTTGACGCGGCGCCCAAGGTAAGGGACATAAAAGTGCCTCTAGCAGCTGAATCAAGTAGGTTCCTTGAAGAAAAATTCAGTCCTGCATAAAAAGTTTGGATAATCATCCAAGTAGTCAGTCCATGAGTGGGGCAATTCTTTATCATAGATTTCATTCTTTCCCAAGCTTGAGCAACATGTTCATTATCAAACTGAGTAAACTTCATAATATTGCTACGCAAAGCTATAATCTTAGCAGGAGGATAGTATCTACCAATAAAAGCATCCTTACACTTAGCCCATGAATCAATACTATTCTTAGTCAAAGACAGCAACCAATCTTTAGCTTTTCCTCTCAAAGAAAAAGGAAACAACTTGAGCTTAATAATATCACTATCAACATCCTTATATTTCTGCATCTCACATAGCTCAACAAAATTGTTGAGATGAGCTGCAGCATCTTCAGTACTAGCACCAGAAAATTGCTCTTTCATAACAAGGTTCAATAAAGCATGCTTAATCTCATAAAAGTTTGCAGCAGTAGCGGGTGGTGCAATAGGAGTGCAGATAAAATCACTATTGTTTATGCTAGTGAAGTCACACAACTTGGTGTTTTCAGGGTTGGCCATTTCAGCAAAACAAAAGTAAACAAGTAAAAACAACTACCAAGGATTCTAATTTTTTTGGGTTTTTGATAAAAAGCAATGCAGGTAAAATAAATAAAGTAAAGCAAAACAATAATAAAGTAAAGAATGTGTGTGCGAAGAACTCCCCTCGCAGAAGTCTTCTCTCTTCCCCGGCAACGGCGCCAGAAAAGTAGCTGCTACCGGTTGATGGCGCCAGAAAATAAGCTGATGGCGTGTGGTTGACGTGGGAGCAGACGGTCCTTGTGCGTGGTGAATAACCAGCCCGTTGGGAACCCCAAGAGGAAGGTATGATGAGTATAGCAGCTAGTTTTCCCTCAGTTAAGAAACCAAGGTTTAATATCGGTCAGGAGAGGAGAGACAATGACGACTGAAGGTGATGCGGAACCTGCACACACACAAACAAATACTTTGTTCCCAACTTGCGATCAGGTTGTCAATCTCACCGGTTTGCTTGAAACAAAGGTTATGAGTGTATCGAGTGGAAAACAATATAGTATGCGAGTAAAGTAAACAGTACGAGTAAAGTAAACAGATGATAGCAGTATGATGGAAATAGGACCGGGGTCCACAGTTCACTAGTGGTGTCTCTCCATAGATAAAATAACACATGCTGGGTAAACAAATTACAGTTGGGCAATTGATAGAATAGAGATAACGTGATATGTCAAGAAGATCACTATGAGATTTACTCTGGGCATTACAACAAAATACATAGACCGCCATCCAACTGCATCTATGACTAATAATCCACTCCCAGGGATATCAATCCGAACACCCTAGAAGTATTAAGTTGCGAACAACAGATAATTGCATTAAGCAAAGTGTGTAATGTAAACAAAGCATATGCCCTTGAGCATATGAATGTTGTTTTCTCCCTAGAAGCAACAGCACATCTACCACCTTAGAGGTTTCTGTCACTCCCCCAGGTGAAATAGAGGCATGAACCCACTATCGAGCATAAATACCCCCTCTTGGAGTCACTAGCAACTACTCGGCCAAGATAGCTACTAACAACGGAGAGCATGCAAGATCATAAACAACATAGAGATAACAAAAGATATAATTCAGTACAGCAACTTAATCATAAACACCAATATTCATCGGATCCCAACAAACCAAACATGTAGAATTACATAACGGTGATCTCAATCATGTATGGCAGCTCATGAGATCTAAACATGAAGCACATGGTGGAGAAGACAACCATCTAGCTACTGCTATGGACCCATAGTCCAAGGTAGACTACTCACTCATCGCTCCGGAGGCAAGCATGGCGATGAAGAGGACCTCCGGTGGCGATTCCCCTCTCCGGCAGGGTGCCGGGAAGAGCTTCTGGACCCTCCCGATCTTTGGGTTGACGGCGGCGGCGGATCGCGATGTGTTCTGGAAAACTGATCGGGTCCTTAGGTTTTTCTCGTCAGGGGGTCTTTATAGGCGAAGGGGCGATGTCAGAGGAGGGGCCAGGCGGCCACACACGGGGGTGGCGCGGGCCAGGGGCTGGCCGCGCCGCCCCTGTGTGTGGGCCCCTGGTGCCTCTCTTCCTACTCCTCTTCGGATCTCTGGAAGCTTCCGGGTAAAATAAGACTTCAGGAACTTGTTTCGTCCAATTCCGAGAATATTTCCTGTGTATCACTTCTGAAACACAAAAACAGCAGAAAACAGGAAACTGGCACTGTGGCACTTCGTTAATAGGTTAGTTCCAGAAAATGCATAAAAATGCCACTAAGTGTAACGAAACAATAGGCAAATGGTGTAAAAACAAGCATGGAGCATCAAAAATTATAGATACGTTTGAGACGTATCAGTACCTTTTACCTTACCTCCCCGGCAACGGCGCCAGAAAAGAGCTTGATGTCTACGCACGCATCTGTTCTTGTAGACAGTGTTGGGCCTCCAAGTGCAGAGGTTTGTAGAACAGCAGCAAGTTTCCCTTAAGTGGATCACCCAAGGTTTATCGAACTCAGGGAGGAGAACATCAAAGCTATCCCTCTCAAACAACCCTGCAATTACGATACAGAAAGTCTCTTGTGTCCCCAACACACCCAATACACTTGTCAGATGTATAGGTGCACTAGTTCGGCGAAGAGATAGTGAAATACAAGTAGTAGTGATGATTATGAGTAGTAAACGTAATCTTAAATAAATATTGCTGCAAGCAAACATGTAACAAAACTGAAAGAAAACAGTGTGCAAAGCTTGGAAACGAGGCCTAGGGATCATACTTTCACTAGTGGACACACTCTCAACAAATATAACATAATTGAACCAATAGATATTATCATCAATATGCAACTCAAAACAATTCTCCAATGGAAAACGAACATTAATCATGCGTAGGGCTACAAAGCACCTTAAAGTCCGTATGTACCCAAACTAGATTGTCCCACACTATCACCGTGAACGCACTAGATGGTTCCAACAAACACCAACAATTCATAGAGACATTAACCAGAAAGATACACATGATGTGCACACTAGTCACCTTCACACCATGATACAAGGTATCTCCGGAGAATATAAATATAAAGCACGGGAGTAGCATAATATCTGAATAATAACATCTACCAATTCAACTAGATACAAAGCTCACGATCACATAAATATCACATCATGGGAGAGAGAGGTGAACCACATAGCTAACTACTCCCTCCTCATCATAGGAGACATCAAGGTTGGTGGAGATGGCAGTGAGATCGATGGAGCCGGCGGAGACGGCGATGGAGACCGATGGAGATGGCTCCGGGGGCACTTACCCGTCCCGGCAGGGTGCCGGAACAGAGACCTCTGTCCCCCGAAATTTGTCTTCGACGGCGGCGGCGCTGCGGAACTGTTCTGGGAAAAATGCCGATTGATTTAGGGTTTTCCGTCCCGAAGCTTTTTATAGGCGAAGGGGCGTCGTTAGGAGGCGACCAGGGGCTTCTCACCACAGGTGGGCGCGACCAGGGCCTGGGCCGCGCCCCCTCATGGTGTGGGCAGCCTCTGGCCCCTCTCCAGCTCCCGTTTGGTCCTCGTCCTCCGTCCGGGAAAAATAGGAGTTTCCAAACTTGTTTCGTCCAATTCCGAGAATATTTCCTGTGTAGCTTTTCCGAAACACAAAAATAGCAGAAAACAGGGAACTGGCACTGTGGCATCTTGTCAATAGGTTAGTTCCAGAAAATGCATAAAAATGCCATGAAGTGTAATGAAACACTAAGCAAATGGTGAAAACAAGCATGGAGCATCAAAAATTATAGATACGTTAGAGACATATCAGGTGTCACAGAAATTCGTAAAGGAACTAGGCAATGAGACTAACAAAAGATGTGCTAGATCTTCATCCTCATATTTTATCTCCATGGACAGTAAGTCGGAAACGATCTCCCTGAAGATCGATAGGTGATTCAACACCAACTGACCTTCTTGCAACTTGTGCTGGAACAACTTCATCTTCACTTGCAACCTACTGGTTAGATCCTTTGACATACAGATCGATTCCAGTTTCAACCACAGGGCCGATGCAGATTTCTCTTGCAACACTTCCTGCAAAATATTATTGGATAGATGAAGTTGAATCAAAGACAAAGCCTTACGGTCTTTACGCTTTTCTTCCTCTGTCCATGACGCAACCGGTTTCTTTCCAAAACCATCGAGCGCATCATCGAGATCTGAAGTTTGGGCGAGGATCGCCCTCATCTTCATTTGCCACAGGGAGAACCTTGTGGTGTAATCAAGCTGCGGTAGATCTAACTTCAAGGACGCTGATACCTCTTGTTACAAAAGCGATACCACGGGCGCCAGCTAGCAAACCCTAGATTAGAAAACATGGGGCTCTGATACCTCTTGTTACAAAAGCGATAGGCAATAACGAAGAATAAAAAAGAAATCACAGCGTGGAGACACAAGATTTTAACGTCGAAAACCCTCTCCAACAAAGAGAGGTAAAAACCACGGGCGCCAGCTAGCAAAACTTCACTATATCTGGTGTGTTTACAAACGCCGTGGGCTATCTTATGATGCGATCTAACCCTAGCCAGTGGCTTACAAGGAGTATATATAGGCGGTAGCAACGATCCATACTGCGGGGGTTGTCGCCCCCCGCACCCCCCACAGGCGTCCCTATTAGGGCACGTTATGGGCTAACGCATCCGCTTCGCTTCGCCCCAAGCCTCCCGGCGACGGGTCTCACTTCGCTCCGTCGTTAGCCTTCTTATAGAATTTGGATCAACATACAATAGCACTGCTCGATTGCTATCTCCTCCAATCTCGTGACCCCTTCTCCTTCTTTGCCGTATGTCCTTTCTCACAATCACCACACCAACACTTGTTGATGAAGAAACTTTAGTTCAAGTTATCACCGTCCCTCTGGGATCGGCGTGTGTGACGGCGTCTCGGACGTTCGTCTAGGTATCTATCAATAAAGACATGAGAGTTCTTGAATTGTCAAGAGTAATCCTGTGTGCGCGAAGGTCCTTGAATCTGTCAAGGGTTGTCGAGCTGTTGGCGTGTTGATTCAGCGTGAGGTTCGTCGTTCATCGTCGAGTTGCTCGCAGGATTGGCGTTCCCCAATCTTCAGGTCACGTGTTCCGCTCACGTGATTGGGAGATCTATCAGATCAGGTGGTGCATCGTGAAAGATCGGGCAAATAGTCTTCATCATCTTGGTATCAGAGCGCCAGATTGATCACGATGTAATTGTTTGTGGCGAAGTTAGATCGGAGAGTGCTGGAAGTTTTTCAGATCACTAGTTTTCTCTTGTATCGTCCCCGGTTTTCTCAAGGAGATCAATCTGCTCAGATCGGTTTTGTATACATGGCTGATTGGAAAAAAAATAGAGGAGTCAGATCGGATCTGGGATCAGGCGAGACAGATTTCTAGGAACAATAATTCGCAGTTGATTCTTTTCCTAATAATTGTTTGCTGACCAGAGGAAATGAAGTGCAGCAGAAAACATGTATTTACGTCAGATTTTGCTACGTGTATTGTTGACAGCAATGGAAGAGACATAGCAAAAGTTGTCCAGATCGTATTTAATTATGTTGGGTCCTTTGCTATTGCGTTTTGGCCTGTAACTCGGTTCAGTTTGGGATAAATATTTGGCAGTTTGCGCGTGGATCCAATCGCTTCGGTCTAGATAGAAAAAAATAATAGAGATCGGTGGCCTCAGTGCACCACAGAGGACGTCTGTCCCCGAGCGAGCCAGCTGTGCCTTGGCCGATCGAGGATTGCTGCGCCCATCCTCCCGCGAGGGCCGGCCATCGCTCGCCTCAGAGATGGATCACTGCGCCTCATCACATTAACGACGGATAAAATGAAAGTTTGGATTGGATCTGTTTTCTTTGGTGGTGTGTGGTGCTCAGCTTGCAAAAAGAAAAGTCTGATATAGTATGTAAAGATTGGAAGGACATGGATTGGCTAAAACGTTTTCAGCTTGGTTTCCATTCAGTTTTGGTGTTTGTGTGCGACATACAACAGCAGAGGAAGGACATTCGGTGCAGAACGGGCTAGCTGCTTTTACATGACTTATTTCAATTCAATCGGTTGTGAGAATTTCTGCGTAATGAACAAAAAGACACTATTAGCAGTTCCAACGAGGTGGCAGATTCAGTCCATTTGCATCCTTGGCGTACAGGAATTTGTCCTGTTTGTTTTGGATAATGTGCTTTGTTTGCTATCAAAATTCAGTTTGCGTCTGCGGGTATATTCAGCTCATTTAGACCCTCAGTGTGCAGGAGTATGTCCTGTCCATTTTGGGTGATTTGCTTATGTGCTTTGAGACTGCATTCCGATGATTGTTTGTGTCTCAATCAGGTTGGTGGTGCCGACAATGAAAGTGGCGCCATGGGCAAGTCAAGCTAGCCAAGAGGGAGGATGTGGTGTGGTAGGCTGGCAAGGCTTGAAGATGGATAGTGGCGATATTGCTCATTTGACGTCACATGCTCGAGAAGACCCTCTGGTGTTGAGGACAACGCCTTTCTAAGAAGGGGAGGATGATGAGGATTGGCACGCCAGGACAACCTATGATATGTGATAATTAAGTCTAAGGCTGTGTCATTAATTTGTATCTGTTCATGTTATTTCTTAGCCTGGTCATGTTGTGGGCCAATTAGGGTTTTATTTTATGTTTTGGGTTTGGGCCTATCCAAGCCCAATAGTTTTCTGGCCGTCTATATAAGGAGGCTGGACGGCTAGGGTTTAAGGAGGCAGAAAATTATGTAGAACTTTAGTTCAAGTTATCACCGTCCCTCTGGGATCGGCGTGTGTGACGGCGTCTCGGACGTTCGTCTAGGTATCTATCAATAAAGACATGAGAGTTCTTGAATTGTCAAGAGTAATCCTGTGTGCGCGAAGGTCCTTGAATCTGTCAAGGGTTGTCGAGCTGTTGGCGTGTTGATTCAGCGTGAGGTTCGTCGTTCATCGTCGAGTTGCTCGCAGGATTGGCGTTCCCCAATCTTCAGGTCACGTGTTCCGCTCACGTGATTGGGAGATCTATCAGATCAGGTGGTGCATCGTGAAAGATCGGGCAAATAGTCTTCATCACTTGTCGTGTATCCTCTAGCACAAAGGCAACACACACACATAATATGCATGCTAGCATGCATTTAAGGACACACACACACGCGTACACTAGCATGGCACAACATGCACGCAAACACAACACACGCACAAACGTACGCACTGGCGTGCGTACAACAGATAAGCACAATGCACGCATGCATCACTTTCATGAAGCTGGATCCACATGTCAATGTGACAAATGAGAGATAAATGAACCCATTTTTAGGAAGCTTGCTCAACTTTTAGAAATTGGGCTTTGGATTGCCAAATATGAAAAGTTGGTCAAAATATTTGTTCAGCTTTCTATTTTTTGTAAGAGGTCACTTACATGAATTCTCTTGGAGCTATTTTTTCCCCTCAATTGCTAAAAATAGCAATTGGGAGCAAATATATAATTGCTTTTGGAGATACTCTAACTCCTTTTGTTTGAAAAAAACACAAAGACCTCTCTTTCATTTGACTTGTACTCAAGTGACACTACTTGCTAATATTTGGAATTCGTATTCTTGCTCATATTTGCAGTATAACAGTAAAAATAATGGTAGTATCATAAACCGGACACAGTTGAAACGCAGTAGCATTACAACTTTGTACCGGTGAACTCAAACAAATAAGCACAAATGAAGATACTACAATTTCTAAGGGCATGTTTGGTTCCTGGCCACATTTTGCCAAGCCAAAGTGTGGCTAGCCATAAAAGTGTGGCAGCCACAAAAAGTGTGGTAAAGAAATATGAAGCCAAACTTTGGTAAAAGTTGGCAACAACAATAACTCTATGACAAATGGGCCACACTGAGAATAAAATATTACTAACCAAAGTGTGGCAAAAACCAAACACATACCAACTAAACTGTGGCAGCCAAACTTTGGCTTGGCAAAGTGTGGCTAGGAACCAAACAGGCCTTAAAAGCTTGTATGCGACTGCAAAACAACCACTGCCTTGCAAAAATAGTACTAGTACCTATCAGACGGAAAACAGTTAATTATCTTTTTTCTTTTGTCAAATTCGGCAAAGCTTCACTAGTTGGCTTGGCATCTCCGACATCAAACCAAGGGAGCAGGTTAATGTAAGAGCTCGGATCCTTGTGCTAACATGGACGAGTATCATAGTCAACCCTGACCACCATCTTTGATTGTCTCCCAAGGTGCAAAGCTCCATAGCAGGTTTCCGATGTCAAATGCCCGAACTGCCGAACAGGAGTGCGTTTACCACCACTTTGATTTGACTGACTGACAATGGTATAGCTATTAAAGGCCATTATCTTAGTATCCGGGACCGTTAGATAGGCTCAAGTATAGATGTAATTGAAATACGAGATGATATTGTATGCAGACATTATAATTTGTGTTGAACCCGACCGGATCCTCGAGACCTGGTCACCTATATATAGTGGTTAGGAGAGGCCGGCCAGAGACAGATTGAGATTGAGCCAAGTGATTGCCCACTTATTCTCACCATATACTATGTTTCGCCTAGTTTGTCTGATCTTTAACCTTCGAGTTCATCCGACGCTCTCTTACCCCGATCCTAAGTCCTTCATCCAGGACATTTGCTGAGTTAACCCTTGTCAATTGGCGCCCACCGTGGGGACCTTGGGCGTTGGAATCAAGAATTCTACGGCTTTTTCGCTTTCAACCAACAGTAACCCGAAAGTCGACGAAAATCAGGTCACCTCTGAAGCCGTATATTTTCAACCTCATACACCAACCCTTACTCCGGTCTTCGCAAGCTTAGATCAGGAGATGAATCTGACGATCGGAAGCCTCAACTTTCGCATTGGATCTTTGGGAACAACTCGCCTTTCAGATCTGACAAAATCAGATCCGTCGACGGAGAAAACTGCATCCACAACAATATTAGAATCATTGGCTGGCTCTTCCAGCTAGGTAAACTCACCGGTCAGCTTCACATCGACGGAAACCACAGGGTGCACAATCAACGAAATCGATGAAATCATGGGAAATCTCGACTTAGAAGAAGCATTAGATCACTCAGATAAAGGCTCCAACGAGAACTTTGGCAAAAACGCAGCAGCGGACTTCACCACCCGAAACGTCCGTGTCTTCAGCAATGACAAGAGCATGCAAAGATCAGAAGAGAGGTACATCAACAACGTACACCAAGTATGTGTTATCATAACAGAGGCAGTAAAAGATGATGACGGCGTGGACAAGTTGGTATTCAACGCACAAGGTGGCAACTCGAGGAATAACCACAGGAAGGAAAAGGAGAAAGTATACGTCTCGGCAGGAGAGTGGAGGACGATCATGTCAGCAATCAATCACGAAATGGGAATACCCATGGATTCACAAAGAGAAGTTTTAATGGGATACCAATACGCCCTCCATCAGCACAAAAAGAAGTTACTACAAGAGAAAAGCGAGCTAACGAGAAGCCACGAGTCCAATAGCGAATCAAGCAGGTTACAGTGGGAAGAATACATCGAAACATCAGAATCAAGTGAAGAAAGGCACTGTGAGCCAAAGCACAATAGAAGAAGGATAGGATGGTCAAGGAAAGCAAGCCGCAACTAATTTGTAGCAGCAGATGAGGAAGAAAATATTATGCAAGAAAAGCCAGAAGCAGCCCTGGTAGCAGCGCAAGCATACCTGTTAACCACACAGCCAGAACCCGGAGATCCACATGAAAGCATGCATCAAGCCGCCATAAAAAGCCTCAGGCTGATTGGAAATGAGTTAAGGCAAAAATAAGTGGAAAAGGAGGGAACACACCACAAACAGACAGGAAACAAAAGGCAAAAGTCTCAGTCTCCGAGAACCCGAAGATCCAGTTCGCTTGGATGGAGAAATTACACGGCACAAAGGGAAGATGCATGGAATATCATCGCACAAGTCAAGGTCGGGTCATGCTATGAGTGGGATGAAGAAAACTACAAAGACGAAGAAAAAGAAATGGGAGCGTCATGCTTTACCCGCAGGGTTCACAAGACGCATGTACCCAAAGGTTTTAAGTTATCGCACGACCAACAAAAATATGACGGGTCGCAAGAACCCGAATTATGGTTGTCAGATTATTTTTAGGCAGTAAAAATACTCGGGGGCTCACGGGCAACAAAAATGCAAAGTTTGCAGCTAGACCTCACCGGCGCATCACGGTCTTGGTTAAACAAGCTACCCGACGATTCCATCAGAAGTTGGGGTGAGCTAGAGAATCAATTTACAAGGAACTTCCGTTCAACATATATGCGATCAGCGTCAATAGAAGAAGTTAAATCTTGTATATAGAATAGTGGAGAGACGTTGCACTCGTATATACAATCATGGAGTATAATAAAAAACTCATCAGAAAACGTCTCCGATGAGCGAGCAATAGATGCTTTTTCGTTTGGCTTTGTTGTTTGGATCTCATTGAAGAATTGGGAAGAATAAGACCTAGAACGGTGTTAGAGGTAATGGAGGTAGCAAATAGATTCGTAGATGGAGAGGATGCTTATCACAATAAAAGAGCATGACAGATCAAGTGGATACAACAACCAGAGGCGTAGACCTCATAATGAAGACAACCGCATCTCGCACAACCAAATATCCACAGGGTACAGGAGGAGCGACAAAGAAGGAGATGAGCATAAGAGCACAGAGTATCATAAAAAAGATAATTCCAAAGGCAACAAGCCCAGATACCTCGATCCATCAGTAGAGGACATACTTAATGGGCCTTGCCGTATCCACTATGCATACCTTGACGGGAAAAGAGTTTCAAACCACCTGATGAGAGACTGCAGAACATTTATCAAATTGCAAGAAGCTATGGAATTGAACCAAGGAGCCAAATCAGGATCCCTAGCTTACGACAAGAGAACCGCAAGTCAGAGATATCCAATACAAAGTGGGCAAAGCTATCCCAAATCGAGGGTGTACGTCTCCGCAATGATCCAGCCTATCCCCAAGTCAAAAAAGGAGCAGAAAAACATATCCAGACAGGTAAACCTAGCTATATCATCATCACCAGCCACCACAGAATATCTATGGTGGCCAGACCAGACAGTTAGGTTCAGTCGATAAGACTACCCGAAAAAAGTACCTAGGCCAGGGCACACACCAATGGTATTGAAGGCACAAATCGGAGGATATGATATAGGGCGAGTATTCATGGATGGTGGCAGTGGTATAAATCTAATATACGCAAGAACTCTGAAAGCGATGAATATATCAATGGAATGGCTGCAGTCCACAGACTGCTCTTTTCACGGGATAGTACCAGGAAGCGCAAATCACCCATTGCGGAGAATCAAACTCAACGTTTGCTTCGACAATAGCGGAAACTTCCGAAGGAAAAAATTAGAGTTTGAAGTCATAAATTGGCCATTACAGTATCACGCAATCCTAGGACGACCAGTGTTTGTACAGTTCATAGCAGTACCCCACTACGCATATCTCACGATAAAAATCCCATGCCCAAAAGGAGTTATCATAGTTAAAGGAAGTTTCAAAGTATCAGACACCTGCGATAAGGAATTCAATAGAATGGCACAAACCTTTGGCATGACAGCGGAGTACGCATGACTCAAAGGAGAGACTGATCATAATGTACTACCCAACGTAGGTCAATCCCTACCAGATCAGGCTTTCGACACAACCCAAGACTCCAAAAAAGTTTGGGTTCACCCCACGGACCCAACAAAAATGACTTCCATCGCAGTAAACCTAGATCCCGCATAGGAAGCGCGCTCGTCGAGTTCCTCCGTGAGCGCTGGGGAATCTTTGCCTGGTGTCCTTTAGACATGCCAGGGGTTCGCAGGGAACTCGTCGAGCACGCACTCAATGTGGATCCAAAAGCAAGACCGGTCAAGCAACCTCTTCGATGGTTCGACGAACCGAGGCGTAAAGCAATAGTAGCTGAGCTACACATACTAGAAAATGCAGGCTTCATCAGAGAATCAAAACATCGACCTGGGTGTCCAACCCAGTGATCGTCCCAAAGAAAAACATTGTAACATCCCAGCACGTAGGACAACTCCGGGGTAGTTTAGAAGGGCTTTTATGCATAGCATCTGAAATTACGGGATTTTTTCGCGCTTTTATCACTAAAACCTAAGGGGATCGATTCTCTCTTCGAGGGGGTATGGTATACTCTCGGAGTGCGAAAGAATTGGACATGAACTCTTTTGATCTATTGCTTGTTGAGAATTGATGAAATGAAACAACTAAAACCCTAGTTATAAGATTTGGAACTTAAACTGGAATTTGAATCAGGTTTGAATTTGAATCTTGATTGATTGAATTAAAATTGAAAGACACATTTAGAAAGGATAATATTAATAGAGAAAGAATATTTAGAAGTATAAACATCAATAAAGAGAGAGAAAACTTGAACTTTATTGATCATCAACACACATTACATTGTCTTTACATAATTTAAGAATAAAAGAATAATTACAAATTGGAATGAATAAAAGAATATTACAATAGGAGAATAGAAAGATTGCAAGTTTACAAATCCTAAGAAAAGAAAACTACATGTCTTCTTTATTTCTTTCTTTTCTTCTTTTCTTCTTCTTGGCACCTGCAACCAAAATATAAACAGCAAAATTGCCAGAATGGTAATTACCAAGTGGCAGGTGATGACCCACAAGTATAGGGGGTGTATCGTAGTACTTTCAATAAATAAGAGTGTCGAACCCAACGAGGAGCAGAAGGTGTTGATAAGTGGTTTTGATCAAGGATTCACTGTAAATACTAGCAAACAGGTTTTCAGGGGTATTTGGTAATACAAGTAAATAAAGTGCGAGTAAATAAAAGATAGTAGTAATAATTGCAGCAAGTGGCCCAATCCTTTCTTCAGCAAAGGACAAGCCGGTTGTGTAACTTATAATAACCAAACGTTCTCGAGGACACACGGGAGATTCTGTCAAGAGCTTTCACTTCATACCGCTAATAGTCTTTACTGGTTTGATAGGTGTTATGGGGGTGAACCTGTGCTAGCGCACTACCCTTACTAGGATAAATACACACTTGTGATTATACCCCTTGCAAGCATCCACAAATACAAGAAAGTAATTAAGATAAATCTAACCACAGCCTTAAACTCTAAGATCCTACGCTCCCTGGTGCAATGGTTTCCCAACGGAGGTTTAGGTTTCTGTCACTCCAGCAACCCCACAATTGGTAGCCAAATACACAATGCATCTCACTAGGCCCGTAAACGGTGAAGTATCATGTAGTCGACGTTCACATGACACCACTAGTGAAATAGCACCACAACAATATCAAACCATTAAATATTTCTCTACAATAATTCACTACTAACATCTCGACTTCTCCCATGTCCTCAAGAACTAAATGAACTACTCACAAGACATCATATGGATCATGATCAGAGGTGAAATAATGGTAAATAACAATCTGAACATAAACCTTAATTCAACGGTTCCACTCAATAGCATCAACTACAAGAGTAATCAACACCGGGAAAGTTTCCCCTAAGAATATAACAAGATCCAACGCAAGATGTTACAGCGGGATGGCGTGGTGATGGTGGAGATGAAGGTGCTGGTGATGGAGATGATCCCGATGAAGTCTGGTGCAATGATGATAACGATGGCGATGATCTCCCCTCTCCGGGAAGGAATTTCCCCGACAGATTTCTCCCTGCCGGAGAGCTTTTCTCTCTCTGGTGTTTTCCACCCCGCAGAGGCGGCTGTGCCTCTCCCTGAGCCCCCCCCTTGACTTAGGTTTTTGGGGACGATGAAGTACGCGAAGGGGCGAGACAAGATGTGGGCCAGGGTGGCCTCACACAGGGCCGGCGCGGCCAGGGGTCAGGCCGCGCCCCCTGTGCGTGAGGCTGCCCCCTGGCTCCTCTCTCCTTCTCCTTCTGGCTTCCAGAGTCTTTTTGTAAAATAGAATTTTCTGGTATTTTTCTGGAATTTTCCTGATCTTCCGAAATATGGTGTCTTGACGGTCCTTTTCCAGCAGAATCCTGACTCCGGCAGCAAATCCTCCAATGATCATCAAACATGTGAAAACAAAGGAAATAACATAAGTATCATATCTAAATATGAAATATATCAATGAATAACAGTAAATTATGATAATAAATAGTGATGCAATATGGATGTATCAACCCCCCCAAGCTTAGACCTTGCTTGTCCCCAAGCGAAAACTAAACTCGGTAAGCATGACCACAGGTTTATGGAGTGAAGTGTCGATAATCAAAATACGGACAAGAAGCATCACATTCACCAATGGCACAAGTTATAATAGACAACAACTTCCCTTTATATAATATAGACTTGCAATAAGTAAAGAGAATCACATATAAAGATGCACAAAGTAAACTATAATTGGTGATGGCAAACCTTAGTTCTTGGTCAGAGAACAATGAACAACTATACTAGCCTTTTGAATGGAGCCTTTTTAAAACAGAGCTAATATAGCAAAAACCATATGCTCAACGAAACAACATTTTTGCATTCATAGAAAGCTTTCAAAGATATATTCCTTCAGACAAAAGCATTGTACAAAACAAGGAAGATAGTAAACATGATTAAACGGATCAACATATGGATGAGTGAAACATAACAACTCAAATGCTTGCTTGAGATAGAGGGGAATAGGTTGACTCAACATAAAAGTAAAAGATAGGCCCTTCGCAGAGGGAAGCAGGGATTAAACATGTGCTAGAGCTTTTCATTTGTAAACAGAGATAACAATTGTTTTCGAGAGGTGGTTGCTTTTGTCAACGACTAGCAACGGCGTTCTTGATATCTTCCATACTAAACAAGTGAGAGCGGTTCCGAAATGTTTGATTAAATGGCACTTTGGTGCTCTTTTATAGCTTTGCACTCCTCCCCACCTTTTTCCTTTCTCAAACCATGGCTAACCGATTCCATCGGGTGCCGACCAACTTTCACATACCATGGAGGAGTGCTTCTTTTTCTTTTCTTTTTGAGATTATAATGGTCTGACCAGCTCCCTTGCAAAATTAATGACGAGCAGATGAAGCTGCCTAGTCGAGGGGTACTTAATTTAGTATGGAAGATAACAAACTCATCCACTACGTCCTCATGAGCTAAAAACAGTGGCACAAAATGAGAAGTGTTTGAACGTTTTTGAAAGGTAGCACATGAAAATTTACTTGGAATGGCTTAAAATACCATGCATAGGAATTTATAGTGGACTCTTTGGAAGTGACTTGGCTTTTGGGATTTGGATGCACGAGAAGTATTTCCTCTCAGTACAAGTTTTTGGCTAGCAAGGCTAGGTAGCAAGCATAAGAGTTGCATGAAACAAACAAACATACATATAATAAGAACAATCATGCAAACTCCCTTGAAGGTACAATGATTTTAACTTTGAGAATAACAATGCTTATAAGCCAAACATGAAGGGAAAACTAAAGTGATGTAACCACAAACACTTCTTTATTCTTTTCTACTCAAACCTCAAGGTAATGCTGCTACTGACCAAGCTAAGTTTGCCAAAACCAACTAAATTTACTCATGCTCCCAAAGTGATACCAATACTAATCAACAAGACTAATCATATAAGAGACTTTGCAAACTAAAATAAAGTGTGCGGAAAGTAAACGATGGAACTTCTCATTAATATTTCATTACCGCAACTCACACCAAGGGATACATAGATAACCAACTAAGGAGGATACTTCCACATTGCAAACTATTCTATAGGATAACTTCTTTATTCATGATATGACTCTACTTGAAAAGTAAATGAGTAAAAGGTAATGATGTGATATCGCGGCACTCCCCCAAGCTTGGAACAAGCCAAGGGGATGCCTATACCGATGACGAGTTACTCTTGTGGCGGTAGTGGAAGTAGCCTTGTATTAACAAAGTATTCCAGCATCCGGCGAAGCCTGAGATTCTCTTCTTGAAGCATCTCTACCTCCCTCTTCAAAACTTGATATTGAGCGCAAAACTCATCAGTAACCAGCATACCCTCTTTTATAACAGGCATGGAGTTTAGGTCCAGAATGTGTAGTGTTGGCCCCTGCATATCATGAGAAAAGATACGTCTAGCTTTCGTTGGTCCTTCAAAAGTAGGGTTTCTTGGCCTTGCTCTACCAGCACCCTGCTCCTCCTTCCACTTTTGGCCTTGGTGATCAACTTCCCAGGGCCTTTTGCCCTTGTCGTTGCTTGCAGAGTCCATGATGCTCCCCCAAGCTTAAGATCAACTCCTGACAGAAACAGCTCGAAACAAAACACGACGAGAAAACGATATACAGACCTCGGGTACTCCGGGGGGTTAAATAGGCGAAAATTATACATCGAAACGAAATCACAGGAGGAAACCGGGACGGAAATGAGTTCCGGTGTGCTCTCACACCAGGGCGGCGCGGCCAGAGGTGGGCCCGCACCCCATGTGTGTGAGGAGCACACGGACTCCTTTTCCTGCCCATTTTCGTCTCGTGATTTTTCTTATTTAATAAAACTAGCAAAAATAATAAAGGAAGAGTTATTCGCGAAACTTCTCTGACTAGAACTGTTACCTATTCAAAAACGAACTCTGCAGGTACCTGCAATTTGTCTTGGATGAATTCTTCTGGAGAAACTATTTCAATTACATCAACATCTTCATTATAAGAATCTCCAGAAATATAATGTTTAAGTCTTTGCCCATTCACCACTTGTGTAGAGTCATCTTTCAATGAAGCAATCTTAATAGCACCTGAGCGGTACACTTCCACAATAACATATGGTCCTTCCCATTTAGAGAGTAATTTCCCTGCAAAAAATCTGAGACGAGACCTATACAATAGAACTTTCTCACCAACATGAAACTCTCTTTTAAGAATTCTCTTATCATGCCATTGCTTGACTTTATCTTTGAAAAGCCTGGCAATCTCATACGCTTCGTTTCTCCACTCGTCTAGAGAACTCAAATCTAACAACCTTTTCTTACCGGCTAGTTTAAAATCTCTATTAAGCTCTCTCACTGCCCAAAAAGCTTTGTGTTCTAATTCTAAGGGCAAGTGACACGCTTTTCCGTAAACCATCTTATAAGGAGACATGCCCATGGGGTTCTTATAAGCAGTTCTATAAGCCCATAAAGCATCGTTTAACTTACTAGCCTAGTTTTTCCTAGATCTATTAACAGTCTTCTGCAAGATAGACTTGATCTCTCTATTTGAAAGCTCTACCTGCCCACTAGTTTGGGGATGATAAGCAGAAGCAATTCTATGATTAACATCATATTTAGCAAGAGTTTTTCTAAAACCACCGAGAATAAAATGGGAACCTCCGTCAGTCATAAGATATCTAGGAACACCAAACCTAGGAAAAATAACATCCTTAAGCATTTTTAACGAGGTCTCACCATCGACACTCTTTGTAGGTATGGCTTCTACCCATTTAGTAACATAATCAACAGCAACAAGTATGTGGGTATAGCCTTTTGAAGGAGGAAAAGGACCCATAAAGTCAAATCCCCAACAATCAAACGGTTCGATAACAAGAGTATAACTCATAGGCATTTCATTGCGTCTAGAAATATTACCAACTCTTTGACATTCATCACAAGATAAAACATACCTTCTGGCATCTTTAAAGAGGGTTGGCCAATAAAATCCTGATTGTAGAACCTTTTGTGCGGTTCTATCTCCAGCATGATGTCCTCCATAAGCACTACCATGGCATTTTCTTAATATCTCTTGTTGCTCATATTCTGGTATGTATCTTCGCATAATACCATCAACTCCTTCTTTATATAAGTGTGGGTCATCCCAAAAGTAATGCCTCAAATCATAGAAGAATTTTCTTCTTTGCTGAGCTGTAAAGGTTGGAGGCAAATACTTGGAAACAATAAAGTTAGCATAATCAGCATACCAAGGAAGGTCTCGCAAAGTTACATTTATTGCAGCCAACTGCTCATTTGGAAAACTATCATTAATAGGAATAGGATCAAAAGAAATGTTTTCCAATCTAGACAAGTTGTCAGCCACAGGGTTTTCAGCACCTTTCCTATCTACGATATGCAAATCAAATTCTTGTAAAAGCAACACCCATCTAATAAGCCTAGGCTTAGCATCCTTCTTAGTCATAAGATATCTAATAGCAGTGTGATCAGTATGAATAGTAACTTTAGAATCAACAATGTAAGATCTAAACTTATCACATGCAAAAACTACAGCAAGAAACTCTTTCTCAGTAGTAGCATAATTCTTCTGAGCAGCATCAAGAGTTTTACTAGCATAATGAATAACATTCAACTTATTATCTATGCGTTGTCCAAGAACAGCACCAACAGCAAAATCACTAGCATCACACATAATTTCAAAAGGTAAATTCCAATCAGGTGGTTGAACAATAGGAGCAGTAGTTAAAGCCTTCTTAAGAGTTTCAAAAGCTTCCTTACAATCATCATCAAAGACAAATGGTACCTCTTTTTGAAGAAGATTAGTAAGAGGCTTTGAAATCTTAGAGAAATCTTTAATAAACCTCCTATAGAAACCAGCATGACCAAGAATACTACGAATACCTTTAACATCTCTGGGACAGGGCATTTTCTCAATTGCCTCCACTTTTGCTCTGTCAACTTCAATACCTCTTTCAGAAATTTTATGTTCAAGGACAATTCCTTCATTCACCATAAAGTGGCATTTCTCCCAATTAAGAACAAGGTTAGTTTCTTCGCATCTCTGCAAAACTTTATCAGGGTTGTGCAAACAATTATCAAAAGAAGTTCCATAGATGGAGAAATTGTCCATGATGTCGTGGTTTCGTCAACATATCTGCCATAGGGGTAGGGATATGGCGGTTTGTGGAAGGGGGTGAACACGGAGGAGCGATCCAGGACGGTGGTAGCACGAGTTTACCCAGCTTCAGATCCCGCAACGGTGGCGAGACCCTACGTGCTGCTATAATTCACTATAAGGCAACAAGTGCTCGGTTACAATGATGAGATTGGCTGTTTCGCTATGCAATTGGCCTGTTCTCGTTATGATTGGTCTGATGCCTCAAGGGCTGCTCCACGCTAGGCTTATAAAGGCGCCTGGCGTGGGCTACACGTTGGTACCGGAGCGGATACAACTTGGAGTCCTAGACTAAGTCCTGCGCGTACGCTACAAGGTCACCTGCCATGGGCCGTCATCCGGATCCGCCATGAGCTCGCCGCTAGTAACCCGCCATGGGCCTGTCTCCGGATCCGCCATAAGCGCCTGCGTCCAGTACCGCCGTGCCATCTTCAGCAACTGGGCCGCCCGGTATGGCGAATCCGCCATACCACCCCTGATGGGCCACCCTGGCTTGCTGATTTAGGACTACGTCGCTGGTATACCTATTTGGTATATCCCCAACAGTAGCCCCCAGGGAACTTCAAGATCACCATCTGCATCCGCCATGCTTGTCCTTGATAAGTCATTTCCGCCATAGCTCTTCTTCACCGGGATGGCGGTTATCTTGAGGTTCCTTTTTCCATCTATCAATCCGCCGTAAATAACGGATCAAGCGACGTAGTTATCTTAGCGAGATTTTCGAGATCCAGTGGATCATATCATTGAAATCCGCCGTAAATTTCGGCACACAGTTCCTTCTAGGGCAAGATTTACCAAGTTACTTTCTTACCCTCGGACACGTGTCGCCAGATTAGGGTTTCTGCGATCAGGATGAGCGGTGGTGATGGCGGGCACGAATCTCGAGGCCTGGGGTCTATATATACCCCGGCCTCTCACCCCCGGCCGGTCACCCCTTCATTCTCCCCGTCGCACTCTCTCTCCTTAGCGCCGCCACGAGAGCCTCGCTATCTCCGGCGAGCCACCGCAGAAAACCTCACCGCCGGCAGCATTTTCCGCCACAAGCTGGCATCGTCTTCCTCGTCCTCGCTCGAAGTTTTAGAAGTTATTACCGCCACGCCACTGGCCGCCATGGAGTCTGAAGCTGCTGAGGGCTCTGTGCGATCCTCTGACACAGAGTTCGCCATGCCCGAAACCTCAGGAGGGGATTGGGACCCCTGCAGTCTGAGCGAGGAAGTTCTATCTTCCTTGGAACGGGAAGGCCGCATAGCTGCTAAGGAAACCTCCAGATGGCGGGTTGTGCCTGGTGAAGCGGCGCCGATTCCTTCAGATGAAGAGGTCGTTATGCTGAAATCCCACATTGACCGTGGCCTCAGCCTTCCGCCATCCTACTTCCTGAGGGAAGTTCTCCGTCACTACAGGTTACAGCTGCACCACATTGCTCCAAATAGCTTCACTGCATTAGCAGGTTTTGTTGCGCTATGCGAGGGATATCTAGGCATCAGCCCGCGCGGAGACTTATTCCGCTTATATTTCAATATCCGCCATAACCGGGACGCGAACGGGAATCCTCGCAATTGCGGGTCAATCTCCTTCGTTCCTCGGCACGGGAAATCCTACCCCTACATTGTCCCTCACGACTCTGCTAAGGGATGGCGGGGTTCCTTCTTCTATCAGGCTAACCAGGCCCCTCCTGAAAGGAAGTTCGGCCTGCGGTCTTTTACTGATGGCCCCGCCGAGGAGCAGGATAGCTGGGGCGTTATGGATGATTTCACCATGGATGATGAATGCCAACTATGCTCACGGCGGATTTCGAAACTTGTCTTCTCTGGACTGACAGGTGCTGACACCATTTACTGCTGGATCTCACGGCGGATTCAGCCTCTTCAATACCGCCCAGCCCTGATGTGTGAGTATAGCGGAATAGACGATCTCCAACGCTATTCCAAGGAGGAACTATCCGCTGAGGAGATCGAGCTTCGAATCCGCAACATCATTAAGGTGGGGCGAGATGAGCCTCTGAAGCTAAGAATCCCTATGTATGAGAATGGCAGTTGTCCAAAGGTAAGTGCTTCTCCTTATTCTGCCATAACAGCTAATTTTCCTTGAATAACTTCACATTTCTCCACAGCTCTCTTCTCTGCCACCCTCTGAACTGAGCGGTCTCGTCCGCTATCCTCGGACGAAGGATCTTACTGACGATGAGGACGAGACATCCTCGTCTCCAAAAGGACAAAAGGTGGCGGAAGAAGAAGTAGTGGCGGATGAGCCTGTAGTGGCGCTTCCTCGTGGCGTTCGCGGTGCTGGCGGGCGCATTCGTGGAATGGGCAAGAGAGTCATCTCCCGCCATTCGTCCCCTGCCCTTCGCGGCCATCTGGACACCGTGCCAGAACATTCCGCCACCATAAATTTACCGGAGCGGAAGTCTTATATTTACTAATTGAAGGCATCGTAGGAGCCTCCACGTTAATCCTGAAGGCTACAAATTTTTGTCCATCCGATCTATCTCAAGTTCGTCAACAGTCGTTGGATGAACCAAACTTCAGCTCTCCTATTGTGTCACGCCTCTGCTAAATATCTCTCCGGCAAATAAAAGATAAAAAAAGATACCAACTCCTATTCGTCCAGAGATCGATCTCCGCTAGAGACGCCGCCTCTATCGGCCTCTGCGTAGCCTCCTCCGCTATGCAGCTAGGTCGTGCGCGTCCTCCGGCCAAAAATTGCACCATTCTTGGACTTCCGATTTGCCGTAGCTTGGACACAATCAGCTCGAGCAGTAATTATGGTGAAGTCAGGTAAGCGGCGGCTCCTCTCCTTTCTAGCTAATCAGATTAGCTGCTAGACAACTATGGACTAATCGGTTGATCCCATTGCCAACTATCTCCACCTATAATTTAACCAACCAAGCAAATTGCATATGGCAGTACGTATGATCGAGGACTTGGTCATCCGTGGCATACAGGCGTGACGAGTAACAATCTTCCTAGGCAGGATTAATGGGCATCTCAATTCTCGGAATTCCTTTACTAATGATATCAGGGAAGGTAAATTTGTCCTGTGGTCCTGATCAGTCTGTTTAATTATGATCTTTCTTAGTTGTATTTTGTCATCTTTTCTTTGCTCTATTTCAAGGTCCAAGATTTCACTATTTTCTGCAACAGGATGGACACTACTTAAATATGAATCTACCTATTTGCTTGCATTCTTCATCGCCGGCTTCATCCATCTCAGACTCCCGAGTGATTATTTGCAGGGCAGATTTACACTACTGTTAATGGTGATCAGGTTAACTGTAGGGTCAGCCTATATTATAACTCCATGAATCTATTGTAGCCTTCTCTGCAATTTGCATTCGGATTTTAACTGCGTCAACTACACTACAGGAACCAAGTAGTATTAATTGCCATCCTCAAAACTAGAAGTATCAGCAAAATGACGCTCTCTTTACCGAAAAATCGCTTTGGCACCCAGCCACCATGGAGCCCTTTTTTGATTTTTTGTTACTTTTGCTAAGAAAAGAATACATGCTATTTCGCAATACAAATTCACACACATGTAGAACAAATGGTAGACTACACTCTGGTATTTTTTTGAATTTTTTCACAGTTCAAAATTTGATTTTTCTAAATTTTGCAAAAACGAGCTTGAGGGAGCACGACTCTCCAGCTTTTACTCCCTTTTGGCAGCACCACTGTGTTTGTACTTCATCACCATCTAGCAGATGTAGGGGCATATGATAGAGCGTTTTTTTGGTACTGCATAGTACTACAATCTTCACTTATATAATTAGCACACATCTAATTTCCCGAACATAATATTTTGTGCCCAAAAATAATATACTGTATTAAATTATGAGGTGTCGTCACAGGTTATTGTTCCGTTCTTTGATTACAAAGTATACATTAATATGATTTTATTTGGTGTGTATTGTCATCTTAGGTGCGACACAATGGACCTGACCTTGGCAGCTTGGCTGTTTACTATTTCAACGTTAACAATCATATTGATGCTAGATCAAGTAGTACTACGACAGTATGGTTAGCTTGAGGCCTTGAGGGAATTAGATGATACGTGCCAAACACTATGTAATTCTTGACGTTTTTGAGTAATATACATGTGATTCCCCAAAAAACTACAATAAGGCAATTGCTGGCTACATTGTATGTGGAGTAGCAAGGCAGCAAGACAGCAGAGGCTCGATCGTGGCGCCAATGGAGAAATGAATAGGGGAGAAAAGTAAGAAAGGAGCTATTTACAAATGACATATATGTCCATTGAGGAAACAAAATCCGATGATGAGATAGGTAATTCTTTTTATGAATTGATGATGATTAGGAAAATCAAGCTGAATACAATGCTCTATTTCCAAATATACTATTGTTGAATTCCTTCCAAAAATGTAAGCACTTACCAACAAGGTAATTTGATTCTGAGAAAGTTTAACTTTTGGTCTTTATATATGTTCACCGAGATATCAAATGATCCAAAGATGTGCACTATTTATTGGTCAACATAGAAATAGTTATTTATTAGTCGACATTCATAGTTGTTGACTGCATATCTTCTCATCCATCCATACTTAAACAAGTATTAATATCTCGATCAGATGGCTCTCAAGTCTACTTAATATTAGTTATTTTAATATACCTGAATTTTCTAATAAGGAGATGCTAACAGTAATATAATTAGTTTTTTCTTTCTAGAATCCAATTGGTGCATGATTTCTAAACTATTTCAAATGCTTCATAACAAATACACACTTGGTTGTACTAGGATAAACAAATTACTCATGCCGTTCAAAAACAAAAGAAAACTATCATAGTTTTGGCACAAAGATATAATTTTTTTTTGGTATATGAGCATGCTATATACAATTTTAAATGGCCCGTGCAGATGCACGGGTTGATGACTAGTAAGTATAATCACAATTCGCCTTCATACCATGCATAACTTTTCTAATCTGTCTCTTTTGCACACAGAAGAAGAAAGGTTTCTGGCCCGAAACCTCCACTAGCCAAGCCATCTCCCGCTGCCATTCCACCTACACCAGATGCTCCTGCTCGCCCAACTGGGCCTTCCACCTCTTCTCATCATACCAGCAAGATGGCGGATGTTCCAGGAAAAAGTGCTGGACCATCAGATCGCCCCGCTAAGGGTGCTAAGAAGGTGAGTTTTAGCGGAAAAGCAATCCAGACGGATACGGGAGCTGAGGAAGCTTCAAAGTGGAAGAAGAAAGCAACTGCTCTTTTCCGCCTTGACAATATGCAAGAGGATGCCAGTAACCATGTGTCATCTGCAATGGCGGCGTTTGTTCAGAGAACCAGTATTGTTAAAGAGGTATGTACTCCCAGTAGCCCCCGAGCGCCATGGCGGATTCGCAAATTTAATCCGCTATGGGGCTCCAAGGTTGACTTCTGTAAGTTTTTGAATAGCTTAGCCCTCGAGCGCTGGTAGTTCACCCAGTACTCTATAGAGAACTTTAAATTTTCATACTGAGTAGCCCCCGAGCGTTATGGCGGATAATTATCCGGCATAAAGCTCTTAGAAGACAAAAAATCAGTAGTCCCCGAGCATCATGGCGGATTCCATTCATCGTGATGCTCTAAGAGTAACTAAAAAATTAACATGAGTAGCCCCCGAGCGTCATGGCGGATTCTTTCCATCATGATGCTCTAAGAGTGACTAAAAAATCAACATGAGTAGCCCCCGAGCGTCATGGCGGATTCTTTCCATCATGATGCTCTAAGAGTGACTAACACTTCAAATTTTGCCAGAACTACAAGAAAGTGGTGGAGGACCTTGTCCAGGTCGTCAGCTCGCAGGAGAAGGAGCTGGCGGAGAAAGGCGCTCTTGTGGCGGATCTGCAGCAGCAGCTTGAGAATAGCGGTAATCTACCTTAAGTTTCCTTTATGCTTATTTGATCAAACGCTGAACTGACATAATTCCGCCATGCAGACGCTGCCAAGCTCAAGTCCACACTTGAGGGGATGGAACAGGGCCATGCCATTGCGATGGACGGGCTGAATCAACAGCTCCGAAAATCACTGGCCGAAAACGCCACCCTCGAGAGGCAGCTGAAGGACCAGGAGAACCAGGGCAAGAAGAAGGACAAGGAGATAGCGGATCTCCGCAAAGCCGCCGCTGATTTTGAGAAGCGGCGTGAAGGCTTTAACGAGCTCCTCCATCACTTCCAAAACAACTTGCTAGGTACCACCTCTTATAACTTGTTTTTCAACTTCTGCTATGCAGTTCGTGACGCATCTTCTTTTTTTTTTCGCCATGCAGCTTCCTTGGGGCAAAGCGAGGTGGACACCGCTGAAGGCTTGCGCATGGCTACCGACGCAGCGAGGAAGGAGCTTGATGGCCTTCTCAGCACTGGTCGCCAAGCGTGCGGGAGCCTGCAGATAGCGGGTTCTTCCAACCTTTCCGCCATCGCGCTCACGCAGAAGCTGCTGCTGGTGCCAGGGCTGGTGGCGGATTGGAAGCTGTCCTCTTCTCGGGGTGGTGCCAGAACAGCGCTGACTTTGGCGAAGGCCCATTATCCCGAGATGGACCTGGACCAGCTCACCTCCGGCATCCCTGAGAGCGGCGAGGATGGCGCGCCGGTGGATGAGGCCGCCGTCCGGCAGAGCGTGCTTGGATACGATCAACTGTGTGCCCTTGGCACTCAGTTGAACGTGTACTATGAAGCATACGAGCTGCCAGGGTCGCCAAGCCAAGCTTCGGCATCCGCCTCCGCGGCAACTGCAGGTGGTGATGGCGGTGACGAGGTGTCCTCCAAGGTTCCGCCATGCGCTTGAGATGTGCCCTGCAATATGGCAGGAAAAAATACTTTGCATCAATTCGGCCCCTGAGTGGGTCTGTAATTTAAACTTAAACTGTGTGATGCTTGTGCACTGTGACTGATCTGCTTGTGGCGGATCGGTGAAATGCTATTAAACATTTGCAGTTTGTTTTTTATGAAGTGGTTTAATTGCGCGAAGAAACTGCCAGGCCTAGTTTTATGCAACTTGCAGTTTTTGCCATGCCCAAAAAACAACACTTAAAATTTTTCACGCATAGGATTATGCGATCCGCCATCCGGCTCTCTGTGCTTGACTTTTTGTGAGATGGCGAAATCTTCGCACGAACAATCCGCTAGGGCGACGATACTTAATAGCAACCGTCCAGAACCCTGAGCAGATGGTGGCTCGGATCGTCAAAAAGTCACTACTCTGGAATCCACACAGAGAACATCGAATGAGGATCAAAACATAAAAAAGCTACGCGGACCGCTTATGGCAGATTTAAAGATACGCAAGTGCAGAGCACAATTGCGCAAAAGGTTCTATACGATCTAAATGAACAATAAAGGAGGTAAAAGACTCAGAAAAAAAAATCAAGAGTGAACCAAATGCTTTATTTTATTGATCATATAGAGGTGCCTGTTACAAAGCTAGAAAAGTGCTAAGTGTAGAAAGGACGTAGCTGTGCGATGTTCCATGGACGATCTGTCTCGTCGTAGATATCGTCAGGGTCTCTTCGTTTGCGCTTCTTACTTGGTCGCTTATCTAGCTCGCGAATATCAACGAGGTAGTAGGAACCATTTAGTAGAGCTTTGCTGATGACGAAGGGTCCTTCCCAAGGCGGGGATAGCTTGTGGGACTTCTGCTGCTTGAGGCGTAACACCAGGTCACCTTCCTTAAACGAGCGTTGGCAAACTCGCCTGCTGTGATAGCGGCGGAGATTCTGCTGGTAGATGGCGGATCTCTGGGCTGCTAGGTCACGCTCTTCTTCCAGCAGGTCCGCAGATAGTTGTCTGGACGCTTCTGCATCTTCTTCCTTATAGGCCTCGACTCTTGCAGAATCGTACTGAACATCACTTGGCAAGATTGCCTCTGCTCCGTAGACTAAGAAGAAAGGGGTAAGGCCGGTTGATCTGTTTGGCGTGGTCCGTAGACTCCACAGTACAGATGGCAACTCCTCTGCCCAGGCTCCAGCTGCTCTATGTAGCGGTGCTTCTAGGCGTGGCTTGATCCCTGACATGATCAGTCCGTTGGTCCGCTCAACTTGGCCATTAGACTGTGGATGTGCCATAGATGCTAGGTCAAGGCGGATTCCGTTGTGATGGCAGTATTCTTCAACTTCTCCCTGAGACAAGTTTGTGCCATTATCGGTGATGATGCTGTGTGGGATGCCGAATCTGACCACAATGTCCTTGACAAATTTTAGGGCGGTTTTGCCATCAAGTTTCCTGATGGGCTTAGCTTCCACCCACTTCGTGAATTTGTCTGCCGCTACCAAAAGGTGCATAAATCCCGAAGGTGCTGTTTTTAGCGGACCCACCATGTCCAGCCCCCAGACTGCAAAAGGCCAAGTTATAGGGATCGTATGCAATGCTGTGGCGGGCATATGGGTTTGCTTGGAGTACATCTGGCAACCATGGCAGAGCTCCACAATGCGGTCTGCATCTGCCTTGGCTGTTGGCCAGTAGAACCCATGGCGGAACGCTTTTGCTACTAGGGATCTGGCGGCGGCGTGATGCCCACATTCGCCTTCATGGATCTCTCTTAGTATTTCGATTCCATCCACTTGGGATATGCACTTCATGAAAACTCCCGAGGTGCTTCGTTTGTAGAGTTGGCCATCTATGATGGTGTACGCTTTGACTCTACGCTCGATTTGTCTTTTCTCGACTTCGTCTTCGGGAAGCTTCTTGCTCGTCAGATATTCCAGGAAGGGCTCTGCCCATGGCGGATTGCTAGGCAAAACCGCCATAACAGGGGAGCTCGCCATCTCCGGATTTTCTGGATCCACCATCTTAACTGATGGTACGCGCAGATGCTCAAGGAATACGCCTGGCGGAACTGCCCTACGGCTGGATCCCAGTTTTGACAAGGTATCGGCCGCCATGTTATCTTCTCGCCGTACGTGCTTTATGTCGTAGCCGAGGAAACTTTTGGCCATCTCGTCCACTTCGTCCCTGTACGCCGCCATTACTTCGTTCCGAGCTTTGTATGTGCCAGCCACCTGCTGAGCCACAAGGTCAGAGTCTCCACAGCACATGATGTGTTGTACGCCTATCTCCTTTGCGACACGTAGCCCGTGTAGTAGCGCTTCATACTCCGCGATGTTATTGGTGGTGGGGAAGTGAATCTGGAGAGCGTAGCTGAGCTCATCTCCCTTAGGAGATTTGAGCGTCACTCCAGCCCCCGAGCCGTGTAGCAACTTTGAGCCATCAAAGTGCATCACCCAATGCTCTGGTTCTGGGACTAGCGTAGTCTCCTATGCTTCTTTCCAATCCGCCATAAACTCTGCCAACGCCTGAGACTTGATGGCGGTGCGAGGCTTGTAGTCGATATCGAAAGAGGCCAATTCAATGCCCCACTTCGCAACTCGTCCTGTTGCGTCGCTGTTGTTGATGATGTCCTTCAGTGGGGCTTTGCTCACCACTGTGATCTTATGGTCATAGAAGTAGTGCCTCAACTTACGAGAGGCTAGGAAAACTCCGTATGCCAATTTTTGGTAGTGAGGGTAGCGCTGCTTGGATTCCGTCAGGACCTCGCTGACATAGTAGACTGGTCGCTGTACGCCATACTCCTGCGCTTCTTCCTTATGCTCTACCACCATGACGATGCTGACCACCCTGTTAGTTGCCGCCATGTATAGTAACATGGGCTCCTGGTCTTCGGGAGCCGCTAGGACTGGTGCAGTGGATGACACTCTCTTCAGATCCTTAAGTGCAGCGTCTACCTCGTCGGTCCAGACGAATTCGTCTGATTTCTTCATCAGCTTGTAGAGTGGCAAAGCCTTCTCGCCAAGACGACTGATGAATCTGCTCACTGCTGCCACGCAGCCTGTGAGTCGCTGTACGTCTTTTAGGTCTATGGGCCGGGAGATGTCGAGGATTGCCTTGATCTTCTCCGGGTTAACCTCAATTCCGCGGTGGGAGACGATGAATCCTAGGAGTTGTCCAGCTGGGACCCCAAAGACGCACTTCGTTGGGTTAAGCATCATGTTGTACTTCCTGAGATTGTCAAATGTCTCTTGCAAATCCACTATAAGGCCATCTTGCTTTTTAGACATAACGGCGATGTCATCCACATATGCGTGGATATTTCGTCCGATTTGATCCGCCAGGCACTTTTGCATAGTGCGCTGATACGCTGCTCCTGCGTTTTTCAGACCGAATGGCATTGTGACATAGCAATATGTGCCATAAGGTGTTATGAACGATGTAGCGAGTTGATCGGACTTTTTCATCTTGATCTGGTGGTATCCGGAGTAGGCATCTAAGAAACACAGTAGCTCCGATCCCGCCGTCGAGTCAATGACTTGGTCAATGCGAGGCAAGGGAAAAGGGTCTTTTGGACATGCTTTGTTCAGGCCAGTGTAATCTACACACATGCGCAGAACTTTTGTGTTTTTCTTAGGAACTAGCACCGGATTCGCCACCCACTTGGTATGTATCACTTCCTTGATGAAGCCTGCTTTCAACAGCTTGGAAATTTCCTTTGCTATGGCGCGGCGCTTTTCATCTCCGAAGCGTCTCATGGCTTGTCTTACTGGCTTTGAGCCAGGAATTATCTGCAGAGCGTGCTCGGCGAGTTCCCTGGGTACACCCGTCATGTCAGATGGCTGCCATGCGAAGATGTCCCGGTTCTCACGGAGGAACTCGACGAGCGCGCTTTCCTATGCGGGGGACAAATTTGTCCCAATGGCGGTGGTCTTGGCGGCATCGCCAGCGACAAGTTCCACCTGTTTTGTATCGACTGTAGGCTTGAAGGTGGGCGGGGTGGCGGAAACGTCCTGCTTGGATGCCGGCATCTCCGCGGGGTCCGTTGCGGCGTGGATTTCTTTGAACTCCTCACCGAAGAACACTGCTTCCGCGAAGGCGGCTTCTCCTTCCTCGCACTCCTTTGCCTTTCTGAAGCTGCCATAAACGGTGATTATGCCATCCGGTCCTGGCTTCTTCAGTTGATTGTAGATGTAGCATGGCCTTGCGTGAAAGCTGTGGAAGGCCGGGCGCCCGAAGATCACATGGTAAGTGCTTTTGAACGGGACCACCTCGAAGGTTATGGGCTCTTCTCTGTAGTTATCCTCACTACCGAAGGCAACCTTGAGCGTGATGGACCCGAGGGACTTGGCCTGGCGACCAGGAACCACCCCATAAAAGGTGACCGCGCTATGGCGGAGTTGGGTCTTGGTGAGGCCAAGCTTTGTCAGCGTTTCCACGTACATGATGTTCAGGCTGCTTCCGCCATCCATTAAGCATTTGGAGAACTCGTAGCCATGGATTACAGGGCATACCACCATGGCGTAATAGCCATCTGGGATGTGCTCTGGATGATCATCGCGGCTCCAGTGCACCGGTACTTCGGACCATCTGACGTACTGGCGGATTTTTGGCACGGTGGCATTAAGTGAGCGCATAGCAGCTCTCTGTGCCTTAGCCGTGGGGGGTCCAAGGAATGTGTGAAAGGCACCTTTTTTGTCCTTGATTGGGTTACCCTTGCCAGTACCACCCTCTGCCTTTTCGGCGGGTTTGGGCGTAGGGTCTTCATCCATATCGCTGCCATCCCTAGACTCCTTGTCTTTATCCGCTTTTCCTTTGCCACGAGGCCATTGTCGTCGGCTGCGCTTGAAGCCAGCTTCTTGATCCGCCTTGAGGTCGTTGACAAACTTGCAGTTCCGGTTGGTGTGGTTGCACTTCCCTGAGGCGTCGCGGTGGGCAAAACATGGCATATCGCGGTATTCGTCGTAGGACACGGGGGCGGATGGCGCCGAAGCGGGAGTTGTGGAACTCCGCGGCTGGCCACCGCCACCTCCGCGTCCCCTGCCGCGCTGGCTGCTTTGACCCTTGTCAGCGAAGGTTGTGGCCACCATGTCCGGGGCCTGCGGCTCTTCTGGCGGATTCTTCCGTTTGTTACTACTATTTCGCTTTCCAGTGTTCTGGATGGCGGAAGCCTTCAGAGATTCGCGGGCGTCGTCGTCGGCGGCCGCGTAGTTGCTTGCGATGGTGATCATGGAATTTAGGGTCAATTTCCCTTCGTTCCTTTCCCGCAACAGGCGATGGCGGAGCAGTTGGCCTCTCTCCAAACTGTCAATGAATGCGAGGATGGCGGATTCGTCAGTAACCCCTTCACAGGAGTTCTTCATATCCAGCCATCGTGCGAGGAAAGTTCGGGAGGTCTCGTCGTCGGCTCGTCGGCACCGTTGGAGGTCACCAATGTTGTGGGGTCTCTTGTAAGTCCCCTCGAAATTTTCCGTGAACGCAGTTTGCATATCGAACCAGGTTTGGATGGAGTTTTCTGCCAGGTCATTGATCCACTGCCTCGCAGTGCCGGATAGCATCAGGGGCAAATAGCGGACAGCGACATTGGGAGATCCCCCGGCGAATTGTACTGCGTTGAAGTAGTCTTGTAGCCAGGTCAAAGGCCTATCGACTCCATTGTACTGGCGGATATTTTTCTCGATTTTGAACCCATACGGGATGGGCTCGTCACGAATCCGTGGTCCAAAGCACTTAGGGCCGAGGAAGAAGGCCGTTTGAGACTTGGCAATCTCATTTAGATGGGTACGGGCGTCGTAGGGCTTCTGGTCTGGCGGATCCTTGCGGGAGTTGCGCGATCTTGCTGGCCCGCCGCCACCGCCACCGCCGCCATGAGGGCTCCCTAGGTGGGGATGGCGAAGGGTCGCGTCTGCGCTTACTCTCGCCGTCCTGCGACTGTTCTCTGCAGCTATGACTTCTGTCCGTTCTTCGTGAGGATGGATCATTGTCATGGCGGCGGGAGCCTTGCCCTTTGTCATCGTGGCGGCGTGTGAAGCGATGCTTATCCTTGTCACCGTCACGATGCGCGCCGTCGTCATGGCGAGATCGGTCCCTTCTCTTGGATCCGCCATCCCTGCTGTTTTCCCGTCGTGGCGGATCGTCTCTGCGTCCAGCGTCACGGCTTCGTCCTCATTTGCCATTATTGTCGATTATAACGATTCCTCCCTTAGGGACTTCGAACGTCTTATGCTTTGGCGGCGGCATGTTGGTCTTATGGCGAGGAGCAGTAGTGGTTTGTTGGTATCCGTAAGCCGGGTAATTCTTGCGGGGTGGCGATGGATTTCTCTGTGGGCCTTTGCCATGTGGTTTGTCGTCATCGGAGGATATTGGGATGGCGTGTCTCCGATTGCGAGCTTCTCTTCTTCGGATCTCCGAGGATCCGGTATGAGACTCGTTGTCAGGACGACCACCATTATTACCAGCTCCCTGAGCTTTAGACGCAATACTAGACCTGCATAGCGCAGGATCAGATTCAAGGCGTCGTGATGACGTAGCCTTCTCCTGCTGCACTAATGCCTTGGTCATCAGTTTAACTGCCGTCTCTAGGGCAGCTGGGCTTTTATTATGCTCCAATAGCTCCTTTGCAGCCATGATGTTCTCGATGGGCGTAGCCCTAACTTCATCGTGGTTTTTGTCCACGTATGGCGGATTCTTGATGTACATCCTGGCCAGAGTTTCCGCTGTTGGTACGGTGAACTCAAGGTTTCGTACCAGCTGCGGGTCGCCTTCTTCGTTGATCTGGTTCTGGACGAGAGTAACATACTTCTCCTCCATGTTCCTTGCGCGCTTCAGCGTGTCCTAAGCTTTAGCAATGTCGTCATCAACCTGCTTGCCCATCTTCTCGACTCGCTTTGCTTCCTTGAGGAGTGCTCGCCTTTTCTTCTTGAGATCGTTCACATCTCTGACATAGTCAGGGGTGATTGGATCTGCTAGAGTTCCATAGACGACCTTGTCCAGCGGGGTCGTGAAGTCTTCTTGGTGCTGGTCCTCGGGGATGGCGGGTAGCGGCCTGGGTCCGCCATGAATCTCGGGAAGTTGCTCTGCGGCGGGATCAGCGGCTGGTGGCGGGTTACCCGGCTCATTGCCGGCATCTCCGTCGTGGACTGCCTGAGATGGCGGATCACCGGTTGTCTGCCCAGCATCATCTCCTTTGTTGGTGACAAACACCTGCTTGGCCGCTGCTTGTTGCTCTTCAAGTGCCTGCTGCGCCAATTCCGCCTCGAGTTTCCTCATGGCGGCATCGTAATGGTCAGAATCATAGCCTTTGCTATCCCAGTCATCCGATTCACCACTTTCGTTAAGTGCCTCTAGGATGGATTCACCTGGGCTATCTTCTCCATTGGAGGTAGATCCCAAAGTGATACCCGCGAACGCAACAAGGCAGTACCGCGGTGTCTCTAACGCCAGATTGCTCATGGCAGATTCACTGCGGTCTTCCACCACTTCCTCTACCTCTGGGGCGGGCTGGGTGGGATTATTTTTCAGATCCGATCTGGGTATCTTGGAAACTTCCAGATCAGATGAGTCCTCCTCCGTATCCAGCTCGAAAGCGGTCCGTTTGGGGATTTTCGCCATACCAATCCGCCGGAAATTGGTTTCCGTAGCGGGGGTAGGGTTTGTCTCTCCAATGAAGATATGGATATCTCCAATCGGGATGATGGTGAATCGAGCAGGGTCTTCTCTAGCCGGCACCCAGAGGTTATCCGCTGGGACGATGGGGAAGCCGGAATCGTAGAGGACGCGCCCGATGGCGACGGTGTCACCGATGCCCGCGAAGGCGGATCCCGCCTGGATCCGCGCTCCAGACGCGCTCTGCCCCACAGTGGGCGCCAACTGTCGTGGTTTCGTCAATAGATCTGCCATAGGGGTAGGGATATGGCAGTTTGTGGAAGGGGTGAACACGGAGGAGCGATCCAGGACGGTGGTAGCACGAGTTTACCCAGCTTCAGATCCCGCAACGGTGGCGAGACCCTACGTGCTGCTATAATTCACTATAAGGCAACAAGTGCTCGGTTACAATGATGAGATTGGCTGTTTCGCTATGCGATTGGCCTGTTCTCGTTATGATTGGTCTGATGCCTCAAGGGCTGCTCCACGCTAGGCTTATAAAGGCGCCTGGCGTGGGCTACACGTTGGTACCGGAGCGGATACAACTTGGAGTCCTAGACTAAGTCCTGCGCGTACGCTACAAGGTCACCCGCCATGGGCCATCATCCGGATCCGCCATGAGCTCGCCGCTAGTAACCCGCCATGGGCCTGTCTCCGGATCCGCCATAAGCGCCTGCGTCCAGTACCGCCGTGCCATCTTCAGCAACTGGGCCGCCCGGTATGGCGAATCCGCCATACCACCCCTGATGGCATGAAAAATAGCAGACATGCATCTTTGAAAAGTAGCAGGAGCATTGCATAAACCAAACGGCATACGTCTATAAGCATAAGTTCCATAAGGACAAGTAAAAGTGGTTTTCTCTTAATCTTCCTTTTTAACAGCAATTTGAGAAAAGCCAGAATAACCATCAAGGAAACAAAAATGAGTTTTCTTAGATAACCTTTCTAGCATCTGATCTATAAACGGTAAAGGATAATGATCTTTCTTAGTAACTTTGTTTACCTTCCTATAATCAATGCACATCCTATAACCAACTACTACCCTTTGAGGAATAAGCTCGTTATTCTCATTAGGCACAACAGTCATACCTCCTTTCTTAGGAACGCAATGAACAAGACTAACCCATCTACTATCAGTAATAGGATAAATAATACCAGCATCAAGGAGCTTTAATACCTCATTTCTTACCACATCCTTCATCTTGGGAATTAGGTGGCGTTGATGCTCCACGACTGGCTTCGCGTCTTTCTCCATATTAATGGCATGCTGACATAAAGTGGGAGAAATCCATTTTAAATCATCAAGAGTATATCCCATAGCTCCTCGGTGTTTCCTCAATGTCTCCAATAATCTTTCTCCTTCCTTTCCTGAAAGTTTAGAGCTAATAATAACAGGATATATTTTCTTATCATCTATGTAAGCATATTTAAGATTATCAGGCAAAGGCTTTAATTCAAACACATGATCTTCCTTAGGTGGCAAAGTGGTACCAAGATCCTCCACAGGTAGATTATGCTTGATTAATGGTGGTTGACGAAGAAGAATATCATCAATCTCTTCTCTTTCCTTACTGAAAACATCACTTTCGTGATCTTCCATGAATTGCTGCAAGGCATTATTAGGAGCAAGAGCAATATAAGCAAGCTATTCAACTCGAAAATTTTCATTAGGCGTGTCATTCTCATAAGAGGTCTTAGCAAACTTGGAAAAATTAAACTCATAAGACTCTCCATTAAACTTAGTAAAAAAATTCTCCTTCTTACAATCTACCATGGCGCCACAAGTGTTCAAAAATGGTCTACCAAAAATAATAGGACAAGTTTTACTAGCCTCCTTTCCAAGTACTAGAAAATCAGTAGGGTATTTAGTCTTACCGCAAAGAACTTCCACATCTCGAACAATACCAAGCGGCCAAACAGTCTCTCTGTTAGCAAGCTGAACAACCACATCAATATCTTCAAGTTCACAAGCACCAATCTCATGCATAATTTCTTTGTAAAGCTCTAAAGGAATAGCACTTGCACTAGCACCAATATCACATAAACCATAATAGCAATGATCTCCAATCCTGACAGAAATAACAGGAACACTTGTTTTCCTATGCTTTTTAGGATGAGAGAGAATGTTAGAAGCATCTTCACAAAAAATAATATATTAATCCCCTACATCTTTAGTAACAAGATCCTTCAATATAGCTACAGGAGACTTAATAGTAATTTGCTCATCAGGTTCTGCAGCTTTCTTAGTACTTTTATTAGACACACTTGTCGATGGATTTCGTGTCGCAAGAACACGGGGTACCACGCGACGGACCCAAAGATTCGAACGCAGGGGGCTGAACGTGTGAGATCTCGGATCGCAGCGAAGCACGGTGACGGAAGCCTCGAGTCGTCGACCGCACTACACACTGCAGAGAGAGACACCGAGCTTTACCCAGGTTCAGGGCCCTCGTGGTGAGGTAAAACCCCTACTTCCTGCCTTCTTGTATTGCAACGCGACACCTCGCGAGGAGTACAAGGTCTTGGCTACAAAGCTCTAGCTGGCCAGAGGTTGAAGAACCTACGTGCCCAGCTAGCAGCCTAAAGAAGATGAAGATCCGATCCCCTCTAAGGGGTGGCCTGCCCCTCCTTTTATAACGCCAAGGTCCTCCTTCCCCTTATCTTCTTGGGGAAGGGGTTGCCACACACGGCCAAGGAGGGAGGACAGCTGTAGACTCTATTCTTCGGTGGACGTAGTCTTCGTAGGGTAGTGGCGCCGGTCCACCGGAGTGGGTGGAGGAAGCTGACGTCTTCCTCTAGCGCCCTGCACCGTCCACGCTATTTTTAGGGGGGTGGCCAACAACCACTGTGCCGCTTTAGGCAGGCACAACGAAAGTTGGTCTCCTCCCTGTCGGGGGTAGCGTGGGCGGTACGCGGTCTTCTGCCCGTTATCTTCTTGCTCTGCACGCAAATGTGCCGAGCTGACGTGGGCGTGCTTCCTCTCCTCACCAGCAGGAGCTCGTGAGGAGGTCTTCTGGTCCTTAGCAGTTTCCGTCGTCGTTCTCCTCACGAGGTGCCTCCTCGTGAGGGTCTTCTCCGCAGCTTGGGTCGTTGATTCTGAAGATGGGCCGATGACGTGGCCCAGGAGCAGGTGGACCGGGATACCCCGGTATCCAGAACACCGACAGTAGCCCCCGGGAGCCCGGCCCGTGAACGCGCCCTCTTGAGGAAGCGAAGGGCCGGGGGCCCCCAAAGCTGCTGGGCCCTCCAATGGCACGCGTCAACCGCGCGGTCAGAGGACCATGTGAAGAGGCAGAGGCTGTGGACGCGTGGCGCAGCCGCAGCTGGCGAGACGAAACGGTGGGCGACGCTGCAGTCTCCGAGGCGTCAAACCATCATAATGATGCGTCGCTTGACTGCGGAGCGCTGCGCCAACGCTTCGATTCCCGCACAGGGATTTGACGCATCGACGCCGGACGCCCCCCTTAAATAGATCCTCCTCGAGACCTCCGGCACTTCACCTCCTTCCTCCAGTGCCATTTCTGCTTCCACGCCCCTGAGCTCATGGACCCCTCCACCTCCATCGCCGCCGCTGGTCCAAGCTCCGGGGGAAAGCGCCGCGGACGCCCCCCGGGCAGCGGGATCAAGGTGAAGATCCCGACCCGATGGACGCCCGGCGCCGGCGGCCCCCTCCGCATCGGCGCGCCGAGGCAGGACGAGGCGAGCCGCGCCGCCTTGGGGACCTCCAGTGCCATGACCCTCCGGGGTCCCGTGCGCGGAGGCGCTCTGAACTCGCCGTCGCCACTGGCGGCGGCGCCTGCTCCCCGCGCCTCGGGGAGCGTCGACCGAGTCCTCTGGGAGGTGGAAGCCGCCCTGGGCCCCCCTCCCCCTACTGTAGATCCTCTGGCCCCGCCGGCGAACGGAGTGGTTGCCACTCCGCGCCATCTGGCGGCGGCGATGCTGGGACCCCTCACCGGCCCGGGGTCCCGCTTCTTGGAGCTCCTCGTCATCGTCGACGCCCCGGGCTTCAACTCCCTTCGGCTGCCCGACGCCGTCCGGAGGGTGGTTTACGCCCCCGGCGCGGCCGCCGGGGAGATCGCCCTGGGGGAGCAGAGCAGGCCAGATCTCCTCTGGCCTGTGGACATCCTTCTCGGGGTGGGCGGCAACGCCGTCCTCTCTGGCCGCTGGAGGGCCTTCACCCTCGGTCATCGCCTCCGCGTCGGCGACCACCTCGTCTTCCGCTTCAAGCTGGGGACGCTGGAGGCCTCGGTGCGGATCTTCACCGCCAGTGGCGTCCGCCGCACCTACCCCCAGCCACGGCGCAGTGAAGAGGAGGCCCTGACGCGGTAGTCTTCTGGGGAGGGGAGCTAGTCTCCTCCCCTCTTTTGTCGTGTAGTCCTCGCCGGCGGGGTATGCCCCGCCGTGCTTTTGCTCCTCCCTGTGATGGGATTATATCAATGAAGTCTGCTTTTTTAGCTGTCCTGCATTTCGCTACTTATCGCTCTTCATAGTCCTGGTCATTCGCACGCTCGAGAGCCCTGATGAGCTGTTGGCGTCGAAGGGAGGCCTCCCTTCTCCTCAGAGCTCGAGATGGGGTCGGCGCCGACGACACACTGGACGATTCCTGAGACAAGAAGTTGAAGAAAGAGTTGGAAAAGAAAAAACCCCAAATCCCCGAAAACGGAAAAACAAGTCGATAAAACAAACGAAAAAAGTAGGCGAATAAGATGCCCCTGTGACTGGCACAGGGACCTTCTCCGTCGTGGAGGAGCATGGCACTATCTGTGCCTGCAGCTAAGAGCAAATTGCCGCGCGTGGCGATTCACGGGGCCTTCCTCGTCGTTGAGGGAAGCTGGACCCTCACGGACGTGAAAACGTCGACGCTTAAGAGAGCCTAGAGACCGTCGACACCTCGCAAGGATTGCTCACGAGGTGAAGGGCCTGGCGCGGACCTCCGGATCTGCGTCTCCTTCGCAAGATGATCGGAGCGGCCTTGGTCTTCAATAATCCTGCCACGTTAGGCCTTCCTCGATAGAGGGAATCTTCCTGCGGATGCTTGTCGCATCGACGCATTCTTGCCTCCTCGTGAGGGTTGCTCACGAGGGGTAGGTCCTTAGCGGGTGCCTTGGGGCACACCTTGGACTTTTACTCGAAGATTTTTTATTTTCCGATGTACTTTGCGAGGAACTAAGCACCATGGGTATTTAGATGTGATCGATAACAGGGCCGTCGCCCCCGACCAGAGCTCATTCCCTTCGGGTTTTTCGGGCTCGCTGTTTTCCGGGCGAAGGCCCCAGCATAGACACCGTGCCTAGCCCCCTTCCGCGTGGAGTACAACAGAAAATAAATGGACTTCATGGCATTTTGATGTCATGCCGAAGCAGAGGCGCTATATTGCGCTTTAACTTAATATCAGTGCTTGAGAGCAGGTTGAGCTGATACAAGTGCCGTGAAAACGGTCTTTTTCTCCTCGTGAGGAACCTAAGGGTAGAACTTTCGCAGATGAGCTATGTTCCACGGGTTCCCCACCGGCACGCCTTCTGCGGTTTCCAGCCGCGCCGAGCCTGGCCTGGCGATGTGCGTCACCTTGAAGGGTCCTTCCCACATTGGAGATAGCTTGTGCAGGCCCTCGCGAGAGAGTATTCTCCTCAGCACCAGGTCGCCGACCTCCAGAGTCCTTGCTCGAATATGGCGGCTATGGTAACGGCGTAGTCCTTGCTGGTACCTCGCGGCGCGGAGCGCGGCTTGGCACCGAGCTTCTCTGAGCAGGAGGAGACGATCCTTGATGAGGTTCTCTTGGCGAATTTTGTCGAAGGCGAGCACTCTTGGCGATCCGAACTTGACGTCGGTGGGAAGAACAGCCTCCGCCCCATAGACCAGGAAGAAGGGGGTTTCTCCAGTGGGTTTGGTGGCGGTAGTCCTGATGGACCACAAGATGGATTGGAAGTTGTCTAACCATTTTTTGCCGCAGGCTTCGAGCTTGGCGTTGAAGCTTTTCGTCTTGAGTCCCTTGAGGACCTCGGCGTTAGCACGCTCAGCTTGGCCATTGCTCCGGGGGTAGGCGACGGAGGCGAAGCAGATCTTGATGCCGACCGATGCACAGTACTCCCGGAACAGTCCGCTGGTGAACTGGCTGCCGTTGTCGGTGATTATGCGGTTAGGCACACCAAAGCGACAGACTAGCCCACGAATGAACTTGGCTGCGGACCTGGCCGGGATTGTGCACACCGGTTCCACCTCCACCCACTTGGTGAATTTGTCGATGGCGACGTAGAGGTAGCGGTAGCCCCCTTGCGCTCTGGGGAATGGACCGAGGATGTCCAGCCCCCAAACTGCAAAGGGCCAAGTGAGTGGGATGGTTTGCAGCTCCTGCGCCGGCTGGTGGATCTGCTTGGCATGGAACTGGCACGCCTCGCACCTCTTGACCATTTCCGCCGCATCACCAAGCGCTGAGGGCCAGTAGAAGCCGCTTCGATATGCCTTCGCGGCTAGAGTTGCCGCAGAAGGATGATGGCCACACTCGCCGGCGTGGATGTCCCTGAGAAGCTCTTGGCCTTGGTGAGTAGATATGCACTTCAGAGCGACGCCGTTTGGGCGACGCCGGTACAAGTCACCGTCCTTGACGCAGTAGCCCGAAGCTTGGCGTACGATCCTTTCGGCCTCCTCTTCATCCTCGGGAAGCCTGCTGCTGGTGAGGAAGGCCTTGAGCTCGAGAATCCAATCCACTCCCTCCTGCCGTGCCAATGCCAGAAGGATGCGGTCACCCGAAGGAGGCCCGCAGTCTGGAGCCCCCTGCTCCGGCGGTGGCGGCAGGGCAGGTGGAGGGTCGGATCCAGATGATGGTGGAGAAGCGGACGGCTTGAAGAGACGCTCCTCAAAGACACCGGTGGGTTGTGCCAGGCGGTGAGAGGCGCGTTTGGCGATCTCGTCGGCTTCCACATTTTCTCCTCTCGGGATGTGCTTCAGCTCCAAACCTTGGAAGCGTTTTTCCATCTTTCGATGCTCCTCGAGATAGGCCGCCATGTGCTCATCCCTTGGAGTGTAGCTCTTGTTCGAGAAATTCACAACCAACTGTGAATCTCCCTTGACGATGAGGCGCTTGATGCCCAAAGCGTTTGCCGCCCTTAAGCCGGCGAGTAGTCCTTCGTATTCCGCGATGTTGTTGGAGACCTTGCTCTCAGGCTTGAAGCAGAGCTGCACGGCATAGAAGAGCTTGTCTCCAGAGGGAGAGGTCAGGACAGCACCAGCTCCCGCGCCGGGGAGGTTGAAGGCGCCGTCGAAGTGCATGACCCAGAGGCCTGGGGCCTCCTCTCCTGGGAACGTTGACTCCTCCTCTGGAGGCTCGTCGGCGAACGGATTGGTCCACTCCGCAGTGAACTCGGCCAAAGCCTTGCTTTTAATTACCTTTGTAGTTTCGAAGGAGATCTCGAAGGGTTGAAGCTCCACGGCCCATTCTGCCACCCGCCTGGTGGCATTGGGATTGCGTAGGATGGTCTCCAGGGGACGATCGGTTACCACCTTGATCGGGTGACCCTGGAAGTAGTGGCGCAGCTTCCGCGAAGCGATGAGCAGGGTGTAGAGCAGCTTTTGCTGCATGGTGTAGCGTTCCCGCGCGTCGCGCAGTACCGTGCTGACAAAGTACACAGGCTTTTGCACCTTGATGACACCCTCGGGAGGCTCTTCCTCGGGAGGCTTTTGAGCGTTGCTCTGAGAGAGCGGCTCGGTCAACGAAGATGCCGCGGGCGGTTCCTCTCGAGGGTCGGGAGATGGAGCGGCCTCTTCCTCGCGAGGAGCCCCCGAGCTTGGAGAGTTGACCTCCTCTTTGGCGATCACCTTGGCGTCTCGCTCCGCGACGAGGACGGCACTCGCAGTCCTTGGAGTTGCCGCGATGTAGAGTAGCAAGGGCTCGCGGATGGTTGGGGCAACCATGATCGGTGGGCTCGTGAGGTACCTTTTCAACTCGGCGAAGGCCTTGTCGGCTTCCGGAGTCCACTCGAACTTCCCAGCGCGCTTCATGAGCTTGAAGAAGGGCAAGGCTTTCTCCCCGCTCCTCGCGATGAAGCGCCCCAGGGCTGCCATGCACCCCGCGAGGCGTTGCATCTCCTTGAGACTGCGCGGTGGACGCATTTCTTCGATGGCCTTGACCTTGTCAGGGTTCGCCTCTATCCCGCAATGGGACACGAGGAATCCCAACAGTTTTCCCGATGGTACGCCGAAGGCGCACTTGGCGGGGTTGAGCTTGATGTTTACCTTTCTCAGGTTGACGAATGTTTCCTCTAGATCCTCGATGAAGGTGTGACTCTCGCGAGTTTTGACGACGATGTCGTCGACGTAGGCCTCCGCGTTCCTTCCCATCTGAGCCCCCAAGGCCTTGTGCATGAGCCTTTGGAAGGTGGCTCCTGCGTTCTTCAGACCGAAGGGCATGCAGACGTAGCAGTACACACCACAAGGTGTGATGAAGGCGGCCTTCTCCTCGTCCTCCTTTGCCATCTTGATCTGATGATAGCCGGAGAAAGCATCCAAGAAGCAAAGGAGGTCACAACCGGCGGTGGAGTCGACGATTTGATCTATCCTTGGGAGCGGATAAGGATCCTTTGGGCAGGCCTTGTTGAGACTTGTGAAGTCCACGCAGAGGCGCCCACTGCCATTTGCTTTTGGGACGACCACCGGATTCGCGATCCAGGTGGGGTGGGCTACCTCGCGTATCAGCTTGGCCTTCTTCAGCTTCTCTATCTCCTTGACAATGAAGTCCTGCTTCTCTTGCGCTTACTTCCTAGTATTCTGCTTCACGGGGTGTGCCTGAGGGCACCCGGCTAAGTGGTGCTCAATCACCTCCCTGGGAACGCTGGGCATATCTGACGGAGTCCAAGCGAACATGTTAGAGTTTGCCCGCAGGAAGGTGACGAGCGCGCTTTCCTATTTGGGGGAAAGCCCTGCCCCGATGGTGACGAAGTTATCGCAGCCCCCAGCCTGAAGCGGGACCTTCTTGGTTGCAGAGCGCTCTTGGGTGAACTAGGGCCTCCTTCCTGAGGGTACCGCAGCTTCCCCAATGCACATGTCCAGCATTGGATGGACCAGGACCTCGCTTGGAGTAGGCGATGCCGAGGCGGCGAACTTCTTCCCTGTCGAACCCAGCGGATGGGGCTCGAGAGAGGCCTTCTTCGCTGCAGCCCGTTCTTGGGATACGAGCTGCCTCTTCCTCGCGAGGTCGCCGGAGTGTTCCAGCAGATCTTCATCGGCGGGGAACATGGTGGCGGCCTCACGGTAGACGTGCTCCACTGACCGGAGAGCATCCTTCTCGTTGCAGCGCACGGTGATCGTGCCGTTAGCGCCCGGGATCTTGAGAACGTTGAAGCCGTGGTGCGTCGCTGCCATAAACCTTGCCAGGGCTGGGTAGCCCAGGATGGCATTGTACGGCAGGGTGATGTAGGCGACGTCGAAGTTGAGGCTTTCCTGCCCAATTGGCGTTGTAGAACCTTCGATTACCCCGAAGAATGGCCGAGTTGGCATGAGCCGGTGGTACGACACCTGCATCTTTTCGAAGATCTCGACCGAGATGATGTTGAGGCCCGTCCCTCCGTCGATGAGAGTGCGATTGACGGCGACGTTGTTGATGGTTGGCGTGCACAAGAGAGGAATTGTGCCCACGCCCCTGGTGGAAGCCGGATGATCCTCCTCGTCGAAGCCGATCTTGCACGTTGACCACTTCATTAGGTGGCTGCCGACGTTGGGCTGTGCCGCCGGGATCTCTCGCGACAGCTGCTTGAAGTGTCGGTTAGACAAAGGAGCCTGAGCTCCACCCAGGAGGCAAGCGGCGAAGTCTCGCGGCTCTTGATAGCCCCCCTGGTTCTCCTCCCGACGATCGTTTGCTGGTGGGGGCAGCGGCAGCGGCTCGGGATCGGCTCGAGACAGACCCTCGTGGCAGCGACCTTCCTCGCGGTCGTCATCGCGGCGATCGCCCCAGGATCCACTCTTGCCGTAGCTGCGGCCACCCCCGCGGCGCTTGGAGACGCCATTTTCTTCATGAAACTTCCGGACAAACCAACAATCGTCGGTGTTGTGGGTGTCCTTCTTGTGGAGAACGCAGTAGCGGCGACGTCGTCCCTTGTCGCGCTCGGAGCGGTCCCCGCGGCGTTGCTTATGATCTGGCTCCGCCGCGAGGATAGCAGCCTCCTTTCGCTTGTGGTCCTTGGACTTTGGCTTTGGGGGAGGCGCCTCCGGCAGGTTATGCACAAAGAGCCTCCCTTCTTCGGCCTTGGCGCAACGGTCGGCGATCTCGAAGAGCCTGACGACGGAGGTCAACTCATCATTCACGGACAGCTTCTCCCTCATCTTGATGTCGGAGACGCCCGTGGAGAACGCGGAGATGACCTCCTCGTTGGAGATCCTGGGGATCTTGTTCCTCATCTGGCTGAAGCGCTGGATGTACTGACAAAGCGTCTCGCCCTTGTACTGACGCACCGCCTTAAGATCGTTCTTGGTAGCGGGGCGCTCGTACGTGGGCATGAAGTTGGCCACGAACTGGCGGCATAAATCCTTCCATGAAGTCACGGATTCGTGAGGAAGATTCATGAGCCAAGTTCGTGGAGCGTCTTTGAGGGCCACGGGGAACCAATTTGCCATGGCACGCTGATCCCCACGCGCAGCCTGGACGGCGACGACGTAGAGCTGGAGGAATTCGACGGGGTTGGTGGTCCCATCGTAACGCGCGCCGATGTCCGGCTTGACCTTGTCAGGCCAGACGACGTAGCGTTGCTGGCGAGTGAGAGCGAGACACCCGGGGTTGTAGATCGGGTCGCCGGGGGTCCTGACGTTCTTGCCAGCTTCGCCGATGTCGTCGATGGCGCGATCATGATTTTCGCGGCGGCGCTCGAGGGAGACGCGTGCGTCTTCCGGAGCGTGTTGGACGATTTGGCAGCTGGGCTCCCCGCGCGGCGAAGATGCGGCGCGGGAAACCACCTTCTTGGCCTTGTTGGCCCTCCCATCTCCGGCGCCCGGGGCGCGACGCCCCGCCGCCGGATCTGGGTCTCCCGCGCCCTGGGCTCCTCCCTGGGCCGGGTCTTCATTGGCGATGGTGACGAGCTCGGCGATTCGAGCACGCCACCCCTCATGCCCGTCATCGGTGGGTTGATAGCGCAGCAGCTCCTGCGCCACGGCGAGAGCCTGCGCAGGAGACAGCTGACTCCCAGAACGAGCGCGAGAAGTGGCGGTGGCGGTGAAGGAGAGCGAAGGCTCTATACGCCCGGACGGGAGGTAGGAGTACTCCAGATCTTCCTCCTCTTCCTCCTCGGTCGAAGCTTCACGACGACGGAAGATGGGCTCGGTTTGCCCCCGAGCAGCGTTGCGACGGCGAAGACGCTCGAGCCTTGCGTGGGCGTCGGCCATGTCGAAGCAGATCTAGGAGAAAACACACCACAGCCCCCTACCTGGCGCGCCATATGTCGATGGATTTCGTGTCGCAAGAACACGGGGTACCACGCGACGGACCCAAAGATTCGAACGCAGGGGGCTGAACGTGTGAGATCTCGGATCGCAGCGAAGCACGGTGACGGAAGCCTCGAGTCGTCGAACGCACTACGCACTGCAGAGAGAGACACCGAGCTTTACCCAGGTTCAGGGCCCTCGTGGTGAGGTAAAACCCCTACTTCCTGCCTTCTTGTATTGCAACGCGACACCTCACGAGGAGTACAAGGTCTTGGCTACAAAGCTCTAGCTGGCCAGAGGTTGAAGAACCTGCGTGCCCAACTAGCAGCCTAAAGAAGATGAAGATCCGATCCCCTCTAAGGGGTGGCCTCCCCCTCCTTTTATAGCGCCAAGGTCCTCCTTCCCCTTATCTTCTTGGGGAAGGGGTTGCCACACACGGCCAAGGAGGGAGGACAGCTGTAGACTCTATTCTTCGGTAGACGTAGTCTTCGTAGGGTAGTGGCGCCGGTCCAGCGGAGTGGGTGGAGGAAGCTGACGTCTTCCTCTGGCGTCCTGCACCGTCCACGCTATTTTTAGGGGGGTGGCCAACAACCACTGTGCCGCTTTGGGCAGGCACAGCGAAAGTTGGTCTCCTCCCTGTCGGGGGTAGCGTGGGCGGTACACGGTCTTCTGCCCGTTATCTTCTTGCTCTGCACGCAAACATGCCGAGCTGACGTGGGCGTGCTTCCTCTCCTCACCAGCAGGAGCTCGTGAGGAGGTCTTCTGGTCCTTAGCAGTTTCCGTCGTCGTTCTCCTCACAAGGCGCCTCCTCGTGAGGGTCTTCTCCGCAGCTTGGGTCGTTGATTCTGAAGATGGGCCGATGATGTGGCCCAGGAGCAGGTGGACCGGGATACCCCGGTATCCAGAACACCGACAACACTTACCAAAGTAGAATACTTCTTTACCTTAGCAGGGAAAGGTGTCTTCTCAAAATAAGGTTCAGGCACAATGCTATCAACAGTACAAACTTCAGTAGCTGCAGCAGGTATGTGACTAATAGAGTCTTTATAAGGCGCATGATATTTGTTCCAATCTTTCTTTGGAACATCAAGATAAGAGGCAAAGGCCTTAAGACAATTAGCAAGTATTTGTGAATCAAGACCATAAGTAGTGCTAGCACTATGAAAGTCATCAGTTCCCATAAAAGCTTTAATGCATTCATAATCATAATTTATACCTGACTTCCTACCTTTGTCGTTTTCCCATCCTTCAACATTCTCTTGTATATGGTCAAGAAGTTTCCACTTAGCGTCTTCTTTCATATGAGTAAATGATCCAAAGCAAGAAGCATCCAACTAATCCTTATCCGGAAGAGTAAGCCACACATAAAAATTATCAATAACAATATTATTGGGGAGCTCATGAATGGGGCATTTGAGCATTAGTAACTTCAATCTCCCCCACGCTTGGGCAATACTCTCTCCATCCTGAGGCCAAAAATTATATATCCGATTACGATCTTTATGGATTTCACTTGGAGGATAAAACTTGGAATAAAAGAGAGGTACAATGTCCTCCCATGCCATAGATGGACCATCTTGGAGCAGTCGATATCACTCCTCAGCTCTGCCTTTCAATGATAAAGAGAATAGCTTCTTCTTGACCTGGCTTGGTGAAATACCTGCACACCTGAACAACTCGCATAATTCATATATAAATAGTAAGTGATCACCCGGATGGACAGTTCCATCTCCTGAATAGCCGTTATCCATAATACGCCCAACAATTTTCATAGGTATTTTAAAAGGATCAATTTCAGCAGGTGGTGGCGGTGGTGGTTCATCCACATGTGCAGTAGTAGTAGATGTGTTTCCAAATAGGAAACCAGATGGAGAGTTCTCCATAGCAGAGTAAAATAAAAACAAAAGACAAGAATAAAACAATACTCACAGTGACAGTTACCTTTACCAATTCCACTCTTCAATAGCGCTTCACTCCCCGGCAACGGTGCCAGAAAATAGTCTTGATGACCCACAAGTATAGGGGGTGTATCGTAGTACTTTCGATAAATAAGAGTGTCGAACCCAACGAGGAGCAGAAGGTGTTGATAAGTGGTTTTGATCAAGGATTCACTTTAATACTAGCAAACAGGTTTTCAGGGGTATTTGGTAATACAAGTAAATAAAGTGCGAGTAAATAAAAGACAGTAGTAATAATTGTAGCAAGTGGCCCAATCCTTTCTTCAGAAAAGGACAAGCCGGTTGTGTAACTTATAATAACCAAACGTTCTCGAGGACACACGGGAGTTTCTGTCAAGAGCTTTCGCTTCATACCGCTAATAGTCTTTACTGGTTTGATAGGTGTTATGGGGGTGAACCTGTGCTAGCGCACTACCCTTACTAGGATAAATACACACTTGTGATTATACCCCTTGCAAGCATCTGCAAATACAAGAAAGTAATTAAGATAAATCTAACCACAGCCTTAAACTCTAAGATCCTACGCTCCCTGGTGCAAAGGTTTCCCAACGGAGGTTTAGGTTTCTGTCACTCCAGCAACCCCACAATTGGTAGCCAAATACACAATGCATCTCACTAGGCCCATAAACGGTGAAGTATCATGTAGTCGACGTTCACATGACACCACTAGTGAAATAGCACCACAACAATATCAAACCATTAAATATTTCTCAACAATAATTCACTACTAACATCTCGACTTCTCCCATGTCCTCAAGAACTAAACGAACTACTCACAAGACATCATATGGATCATGATCAGAGGTGAAATAATGGTAAATAACAATCTGAACATAAACCTTAATTCAACGGTTCCACTCAATAGCATCAACTACAAGAGTAATCAACACCGGGAAAGTTTCCCCTAAGAATATAACAAGATCCAACTCAAGATGTTACAGCGGGATGGCGTGGTGATGGTGGAGATGAAGGTGCTGGTGATGGAGATGATGATAATGATGATCCCGATGAAGTCCGGTGCGATGATGATGACGATGGCGACGATCTCCCCTCTCCGGGAAGGAATTTCCCCGGCAGATTTCTCCCTGCCGGAGAGCTTTTCTCTCTCTGGTGTTTTCCGCCCCGCAGAGGCGGCTGTGTCTCTCCCTGAGCCCCCCCCCCTTGACTTAGGTTTTCGGGGACGATGAAGTACATGAAGGGGCGAGACCAGATGTGGGACAGGGTGGCCTCACACAGGGCCGACGCGGTCAGGGGTCAGGCCGCGCCCCCTGTGTGTGAGGCCACCCCCTAGCTCCTCTCTGCTTCTCCTTCTGGCTTCCGGAGTCTTTTGGTAAAATAGAATTTTCTGGTATTTTTCTAGAATTTTCCTGATCTTCCGAAATATGGTGTCTTGATGGTCCTTTTCCAGCAGAATCCTGACTCCGGCAGCAAATCCTCCAATGATCATCAAACATGTGAAAACAAAGGAAATAACATAAGTATCATATCTAAATATGAAATATATCAATGAATAACAGTAAATTATGATACAAAATAGTGATGCAATATGGACGTATCAGCACGCAAGAAAAACTATGCCACTGTAGATAATCATCAAGCTGTTTGAGCTTATCACCAAGCTCCCGAGGGGAAATACCTCAAGACAGCCGAGCAGGGCAAGCCAGCCCACAACAGCTCACTCACCAAGTGCATGAACCAAGGTGTCAAGCCCCCAGGTAACAAAGGCTAGTATAAAAGCATCACAGAGGGTGAAATTGCTCGGCCAAGAACACAGCCGACCAAGAACAACACCACCACACCACCAACAGCAACACACCAAGAACATCACCACAGTTGAGATCACATCATCATCATCACAGAATCAGCACCACACAATCAACCCTGCTCATGAGTTGAGCAACAGGGAAGATTTACACCACCAGCACACATCAAATCAACCAAACCATCCAAGCCAAAGACCAACATGGTCACATAGTTCAACTAGGAACTAGGTCAAGCAGCTAGGAGGAGCAGGCTTGCCACAAGAAGAGGAAATCAGAAATATCCAGAAGAACAAGCTACTCTTCAGCAACAGGTTATTATTAAACCACAGCACACATAAGTGCTGGGAGAAAACTCACAAGTTTATCTCCCAGGCAGACTGCACAGAGCACAGCCACACATAAATCAAGCAAAGCTTGATGATAAAAGAGCTTTGGTCATCACTTGGATGTCTAGGAGGCCATGACCTTGAAGACAAGGCCATCCACAGCACCTACTCCCTAACACATAATCTTACCTAGGAATTCGCAAAGGAAAACTCACAGAAATAAGAGCAAGGCCAGAAGTGGCACATGGGTTGCCTAGCTAACAAGACACGGGCCTAAACCTAGAAATCCATCAGCTTTGTAAATGAAATTGCTCAAATTTGAATAAGCATCTGGGGAAAAGTGGACAGGGACACTTTTAATCAATTAAGCCACCAGCAGACCACCACAGAGGGTGATCCACTCTCAAGAGCACTCAATTAAGCAGCCAACACCCAAAGTAACTGTGCACACCTCAAGGAGGTATCACAGTGAAGCAGTTAGCCAGAAGCTACTGCAAGAGCCACAACAGCAGTCATGGAATATAGCATCACTGCTAGGAATAACCAAGCTCAACAGAACTAGTTTGCATCACAAGATCAGCACAACAGAAGCACTGCAAGAAAGTGCAGTGAGGCTGTTAACAGCATAGCTCAATTAACAGCAATATTCGGTGATAACTAACACATAGTTATCCATGCACTTGATAAAATGGATCAAGACCAGCCACTAGCAAACTCTTAGCTAATCAAGCAACAGCAGTAACTGAATAATTAAACAGTAAAAGATCACCATAGCATTCAGTTAACTGAAGCCAGCAAGCTTCAGTTAACAGTGTTAACTGAAGCTATGTCTGAAACTGACAGTAGCAGCAGGCATACACATGATCAAGCTTGAGCTACAAGAGTACTGAACCAAGAGTGATCACAGAGCATGAATCTCACACATCACCACAAATCCTAGTTCATCAGCACGAGAGCAAGGTTAGGGTAGAAACCCTAATTCCTCTGGAGGTTGAACCATGACCAGATCAAGCTCCAGGGAAGCACAGAGAAGAACAGAGGGGAGTAATGGAGGAGAAGGACTTACTCGACGCCCAGGAGATACCACCGTGGCATGGCAAGGTAGTGCCCACACGGCCACGACGGCACCAAGCCAGGGGAAGACGCCGACGACACGTCGGCGAATCACCTAACTCGGCAAGCACCAGATCTTGCCGAGGAGAAGGCCAAGCAACTCGAGATCAAGCTCGACGTCGCCATGGCCGAGGTCCAGAGCATCGGAGGTGAAGGAGACAAGAGCACCAGGGGGTAATCGATTAGATCTCATGGACAGGCAGGAGCGTCATCGCGGGATCTATCGATTGCGACCCATCTCAACAGCGGCCTTCAGCGGAGCTCGTCGGAATCAAGCACGGCGGCGGCGAGGCGACGTAGTCGCCAGGGCTCGGGCGAGAGAGGAGGAAGAAGCAAGCGAGGGGGTGCGGCCGGTTGGTTTGACCGAAGCCACCTGGTCGGGTTTGACCAGGTAGGCCGGCGCCGATAGGTGGGCCAGGACCGACAGGTGGGCCAGGCCTGGCAGGAGAGATTGAGAGGGTTTTTAACCAAATTTTAAAAAACAAAAAATTGAATAGGAAATAAAGGGTTTTTGGAAAAAACCTTTTAACACTTAATAAAAAGCAGAAAAAATTGGACTTTGCAAAAATAACCCTAACTGATTTTTGAGCTTTTTATCACATAATTAATGACTTGGTAAATATGAAGAAATTGTTCATAATTAAATTATGGGGTTTTCTTTTAAAGGAAAAACCTCTGGAAATGATTTAAATGAGAAATAAAAAGGACAATAACATTCTTGAAATAAAATAAAGTAAATCCATTCAAGAATTTATCCTTAGCATTCTTGAATGAATTTCACATAATATATACTCTGGTAAATTCATAACTAGGGTATATACACTTTTAATAAATCACCCTATAAAGATAAATAAGAAAGGGAACTTTAAAAGACTTTTTCTATAGTTGTGATATATCTAAGAAAAATCTAATTAGAATAGAACTCATTATCAAAATTGAACTCCATTCCAGAATATTGAAGAATATTCTTGAATGAAGTAATTGATAACATATACTCTTTAAAATCATAAAAGGAGTATATAAATTTTAGGATGAAAATAAAACACTTCTGGGGGGGGGGTTTAAAGGGAACACACACACCTTAAAGGCATGCATTATTTGAATCTTTAACCACTGCCCTTATCAGACAATGATGCTGTTTTTCAGAACCCGAGGTCCTGGGTCACTTCAACAAATCCAACTGCACTACCTTGTAGTTTGCAAGCAAGTTCACTCTTGCTCACATCTCTTATTTATCTTTAACAAAGTACTTGCAAATATACCGGTGGTATTATTATTATGATTGCATTTAAAAGCAAAGGTTCTTCTTTTCTTGAATAAATATGACTAGTGGTTAGCAACCACGGTGGTTGTCGACCTAGGAAGGTGGGCAGTGGGACCATGGTAAGAGTATGGTGGAGGTCCCACTATAACTGGAATGTTCACCTAGGATTAATAACTAATGTCGCCAGTGATTCTTGTGCCATAAAATATAGTCAACCATAGGGTCTAGAATGGGACAGAAGAGTCAGCTGTATCTTTTCCCTCTTGCATATCAACGGATGCGCCGTTCCGGAGCAGTTGTCTCCCTGCGAGGAGCTTTGGGATGGGTGGAATCCCCCTAATGATTCCCTGGTCCTGGCGGTCTATGATGGATTGCGGCAACAACAGGGGTAGAGTGCCGAGGCCGGTGTTACCACATGGCGTAACCAAACCGGTGGGGGTAACTCATTGTCAGGAAGGACAAGTATGCCGAGGTCGGCCACTACCAAAGTGTAGACCGGCGAGGGTAGCGAACTGAAGTTGGAGCCACAAAAGGGTGGGTATGCAAGGTCGCGGGAAGTAATAGTGATTGGCTCGGATCAACGGCTGGGCCACATACCAAGGAAGTATGGATGGGAAAGTACGCCCAGTCGTGCAGCAAAGTGTTGATCTCCTATGGGTACAAGTGACCACCTCTGCAGAGTGTACAAATAGTATCAAGATACTCCCTGTTCCGGGAAGGAGCTATGAACACGGCAGGAAAGGAGCCCATCGAAGCTCTAATCAACCTGTGAAGACTGACAGACATAGTTCTTTTGAATAAAACCAATCTTTGAAGAAATGATTATAAAAACTGCATTTGACCTAAGGCTTTCTAGTCTATGGTCATAGCTAGTGCATCAAACACCTCTATTCTATTAAATGAACTTGCTGGGTAACGCTCGTTACTCACCCCACTCCCTTTTAACCCTTGCTTAGACTCGGAGGGCCACTTTGAGGAGACTGAAGGAATCCCGGAGCACTACGAGGAAGTCTACTACGAAGAGCCGGATTTAACGGGAGGAGTCAAAGGCATTGACTACACCATCTCCTATGGTCCCGACGAAGGACTCGAGGAGGAGACCGACAACTAGAGTCGTAGGATAGAAGCTTTGGTCGCATCGAACACCTAGAATAAAGCGACTAGAGTTGAGCATCATGTTTAGTTTACTACTTTCATTTGTAGCTAAGGTTTGTAGTATCAAATTATAACCATCTAGTGTTCCTCTTTGGACCAAGGAGGAACTGGAGTCCTTTGTAACTTTATGGCTTGTAATATTCAATGCTTGAATAAAGACCACTATGTTTATGTTGTACCACTCTGAGGGATGTAATATTTGTGAATTGGTACTTCACGAGTGTTATGTCAACGACTTGTATAGTACAACATGCAGTGGTATGCTGGGTCACCACAGTTGGTATCAGAGCAAAAGCTTTGACCTTAGGTTGGACGCCTAGTTAATGGGAACGACCTGTGGGAGTCAAATAGGAATAGTAAAGAGTTCTCTAAAATTGTCATGATGTTATTCACTTGAGAATAGCAAGGTCATACTTTTTAGTGTTACAATTCTTTATTGTTACTATTATGATGCATCATGTACTAATTTTTATCTTTTATACTGCCAGGATGGCACGCACAAATCCATCAAGGACCGTGCAAGTTCGAGACGTGACTCTGGACGACTACTACGGGAACCTATCCGATATTTTACGAGGCATCTTGTAGGAGTGCGGGTGTGAAACCCGTATTCCAGTCAAGAAGTATGCTTATTATGAGGGTAGAGTCTTTCAGAAGTATAAGGTAGGGATCATGCTTCCTGCCAAATTGGGCATGAGCGTGATCATGCCAGCCAGAGAGGCACGCACAGTTAGTGTAGCTTACAAGATAGCAGTGATGAAGGCCATAACTGATATTCGTGAGCACAAAACGGAGAAGTTATTAGGTACTAAGTTCATGCACATCCCACGCGACGAGGAAGGAGAAGATCCTTGTTGGGATAGTTACAAGTTTGCGAAAAGACACCCACATGCCGCAACAGAGCACATGACAGGTGTAAGCATCTGCTCAGCGTGTTCTACCACATTCACGGAGCACTAGTGGGAGAGATACAGAGTTTAGTGGACGAGATCACCGAGTCGACACCTACTCCGTGGTGTACGGGGGAGACTTCTGGACCACCGAGGGCACCTACTCTAGCCTTTTCGACTAGAGATTTTATCAACTTAGATGAGGAGGTAGATCCCGAGGAGCGGGAGTTCGAGCCCGAGGCCGAACCGGAGATGCCACCAGCACACTTTGCACATGGCTCGACTAGAGCCGGATACGAGGCAGGTTTGGAGTCATGGGGAATGCCTCATAACGATAGTTTTGGGGGAAACTCCATGGGTTGGTGTTTTGGTGAGTACATGGGGACGGCCGGAGATCCGATTCCATGTGATTCAGAGCAGGAGGTTACGAGTCAGTTTAGGGTTGTTCACCGCACTGGAGATGTGGCGGGAAAGCCTATAGAGATAGAGTCGGATGAAGAGGGAGAGTTATTGAGCTATATGGAGCGTGGAGAATGCTCGAGGCCTAAGATGGAGAGGGATGCCACAGATAGGGCATACCCCTCGTTGAGCAGTTACCTGGGGATGACTGACTTCAACTTAGGTACTACACCTGATTATGACTTTTTCCCGACGGAGACATCTTATGCCCCTGCTTCACTCAGGAGGACATCACGAGCTATCGGTTGGACACCGGGGATGTATCGGGAGTGCGACTCCCCGTAGAGGACCACCACAGTTATGAAGGCGACATGTTTTGTGACATATGTACCATATGTGTAATATGTAGTATTTGCTTTCGCAGTTTGAATAAGTGAGTGTAGTTACTCACAAGATGATAAGCTATGTAACACTATGTTCTTTTACCCATGTATATACATGGTATATGTTTGGTGTGATTTGGCTATGTTTTATTTGGATTTTTATTGTGTGACTAACACTGTGCATAAAGTTGAGCTCAGAAAGCATGAGCATAGTGTAACTATGAGTTTCACTTAATGTAACAGGGTTAGGGCGATAGAATGGTGACGGTAGTTGGTGAAGAATCTGAACAACAGAGGATGGAGACTGAAGCCAAGGCTAAGGAGGCAGCCGATGCAGCAGCAAGGGAACCATTACCACCACCACCACCATTCCTTACGCAGCAGGATTTTGCTTAATACATGAGGACAGCGGATGAAAGGCAGCGTATGCTCATTGAATGTCAAATAAAGATGGTGCAGGATGTGATGGACCGTAATCGTGAAGTCCGGAATGATGGAGTACATGGAGTCTCATTGGCAGATTTTCTAAATACAAGACCACTTCTGTTGGGGATATACCAAATGGGTATACCAGCGACGTAGTCCTAAACCAGCAAGCCAGGGTGGCCCATCAGGGTGGTATGGCGGATTGCCTACCAGGCGGCCCAGTTGCTGGAGAGATCATGGCGGTACTGGACGCAGGAGCTCATGGCGGATCCGAAGACAGGCCCATGGCGGGTTGCCTTGTAGTACACGCATAGGACTTAGTCTAGGACTCCAAGTTGTATCCGCTCCGGTACCATCGTGTTGCCCTTGCCAGGCGCCTTTATAAGCCGGCGTGGAGAAGCCCTTGAGGCACAGCTTAGACATACGGCCAATCGCATAGCGAAACAGTCAACCTCATCATTGTAACCGAGCACTTGTTGCCATATAGTGAATTATAGCAGCACGTAGGGTCTCACCACCGTTGCGGGATCTGAAGCTAGGTAAACTCGTGCTACCACCGTCCCGGATCGCTCCACCATGTTCACCCCCTTCCACAAACTGCCATACACCTACCCATATGGTAGATCTGTTGACAAAACCATGACAGTTGGCGCCCACCGTGGGGCTATGTGCGTCAGGAGCGCGGATCCAGGCGGGATCCGCCTTCGCAGGCATCAGCGACACCGTCGCCATCAGGTGCGTCCTCTATGATTCCGGCTTCCCCATCGTCCTAGCGGATAACCTCTGGGTGCCGGCTAGAGAATACCCCGCTTGATTCACCGTCGTTCCGATCGGAGATATCCATATCTTCATTGGAGAGACAAACCCTACCCCCGCTACGGAAACCAATTTCCGGCGGATTGGTATGGCTGAAACCCCCAAACGGACCGCTTTCGAGCTGGATACGGAGGAGGACTCATCTGATCTGGAACTTCCTAAGTTACCTGGATCGGATCTAAAAAACAATCCCACCCAGCCCGCCCTAGAGGTAGAGGAGGTGGTGGTAGACCGCTATGAATGCGCCATGAGCAATCTGGCGTTAGAGACACCGCGGTATTGCCTTGTTGCTTTCACAGGTATCACTTCGGGATCTACCTCCAATGGAGAAGATAGCCCAGGTGAATCCATCCTAGAGGCACTTAACGAAAGTGGTGAATCGGATGACTGGGATAGCAAAGGCTATGATTCTGATCACTATGACGCCGCCATGAGAAGGATCGAGGCGGAGTTAGCTCAGCAAGCACTTGAAGAACAGAACGCAGCCGCCAAGCAGGTGTTCATGACCAACAAAGGAGATGACGCTGGGCAGACAATCGGTGATCCGCCATCTCAGGCAGCCCATGACGGAGATGCTGGCAAAGAGCAGGGTAACCCGCCACTAGCCGACGATCCTGCCACGGAACAGCTTCCCGAGATCCAGGGCGGCCCCAGCCCTCTGCAACCCGCCATCCCCGAGGTGCATCACCCAGAAGATTTCAGGACCCCGCTGGACAAGGTCATCTATGGAACTCTAGCAGATCCAATCACCCCTGACTATGTCAGAGACGTGAACGATCTCGAGAAGAAAAGGCGAGCAATCCTCAAGGAAGCAAAGCGAGTCAAGAAGATGGGCGAAAAGCTAGATGGCGACATTGCTAAAGCTCAAGACACGCTGAAGCACGCAAGGAACATGGAAGAGAAGTACGTTACTCTCATCCAGAACCAAATGAACGAAGGAGGCGACCTGCAGCTGGTGCGAAACCTTGAGTTCACCGTGCCAACCGCAGAAACTCTGGCCAAGATGTACATCAAGAATCCGCCAAATGTGGACAAGAACCGCGATGAAGTCAGGGCTACGCCCGTAGAGAACATCGTGGCTGCAAAGGAGCTATTGGAGCATAATAAAAGCCCAGCAGCCCTAGAGACGGCGATAAAACTGATGACCAAAGCATTGGTGCAGCAGGAGAAGGCTACGTCATCCCACGGCTTGAATCTGATCCCGCGCTATGTAGGTCCAGCACTGCCTCCAAGGCTCGGGGTGCTGGCAATTATGGTATGCGCCCTGATAACGAATCTCATACCGGATCCTCAGAAGTCTGAAGAAGAGAAGCTCGCAACCGGGCAGATGCCATCCCAATATCCTCCGATGACAAGCCACATGGCAAAGGCCCCCAGAGAAATCCATCACCACCTCGCAAGAATTACCCTGCCTATGGATACTAGCAAGACAATGCTGCTCCCCGCCATAAGACCAACATGCTACCACCAAAGTATAAGACATTCGAAGTCCCAAAGGGAGGAATCGTCATATGTGACAATGATGGCAAGCGAGGATGAAGCCGTGACGCTGGACGCAGAGACGATCCACCACGACGGGAAGCCAGTCGAGACGACGGATCCAAGCAAAGGGAACAATCTCGCCATGACAACGGCGCACACCGCAGCGGCGACAAGGATAAGCATTGCTCTTCCCACCGCCACGATGATAAGGGGCAAGGCTCCTGCCACCATGACGACGATCCATCTCCACGGAGAGCAGAGGGAAGCCGTCGTAGCTGCAGAGATCAATCGCAGGACAGCGAGAGTAAAAGACGTGACCCTTCGCCATCTCCACCAGGCAGCCCCCATGGCGGCGGCGGTGGCGGCGGTGGCCCAGCAAGATCACGCAACTCCTGCAAGGATCCGCAGGACCAGAAGCCCTATGACACGCGTACCCACCTAAACGAGATTGCCAAGTCCCAAACAGCCTTCTTCCTCGGCCCAAAGTGCTTTGGACAACGGATCCGTGATGAGCCCATCCCGCATGGGTTCAAAATTGAGAAAAATATCCGCCAGTACAATGGAGTTGATAGGCCTCTAACTTGGCTACAAGACTACTTCAACGCAGTGCAGTTCGTCGGGGGATCACCCAACATTGCTGTCCGCTATCTGCCCCTGATTCTATCTGGCACAGTGCGGCAGTGGATCAATGACTTGGAAGAAAATTCCATCCAAACCTGGTTCGATATGCAAACTGCGTTCACCGAAAACTTCGAGGGTACCTATAAGAGACCTCATAATATTGGTGACCCCCAAAGGTGCCGGCGGGCTGATGACGAGACCTCCCGAACTTTCCTTGCGCAATGGCTAGATATGAAGAACTCCTGTGAAGGAGTTACCGACAAATCCGCCATCCTCGCGTTCATCGACAGTTTGGAGAGAGGCCAGCTGCTCCGCCATCGCCTATTGCAGGAAAGGAACGAAGGGAAACTAACCCTAAATTCTATGATCACCATTGCAAGCAACTACGCGGCCACTGATGACGACGCCCATGAATCCCTGAAGGCTTCCGCCATCCAGAATACTGGAAAGCGGAACAATAGCAATAAACGGAAGAATCTGCCAGAAGAGCAGCAAACTCCGGATATGGTGGCCACGACCTTCGCCGATAAGGGTCAAAGCAGCCAGCGCGGCAGAGGACGCGGTTCTAGTAGTGGCCAGTCGCGGAGCTCTACAGCTCCTGCTTTGGCGCCATCCGCCCTTGTGTCCTACGATGAATACCGCGATATGCCATGCTTCGCCCATCGAGACGCTTCAGGGAAGTGCAGTCACACCAACCGGAACTACAAATTTGTCAACGACATCAAGGAAGATCAAGAAGCTGGCTACAAGCGCAACCGGTGACAACGGCCTCGTGGCAGAGGAAAAGCGGACAAGGACAAGGAATCCAAGGATGGCAGTGATATGGATTAAGACCCGGTGCCCAAACCCGCCGAAAAGGCAGAGGGTGGGGCTGGCACAAGCAACCCATTCAAAAACACCAATAAAAAGGGAGCCTTTCACACATTCCTCGGAAACCCCCATGGCTAAGGCACAGCGAGCTGCTATGCGCTCCCTCAATGCCACCGTGCCAAAAGTCCGCCAGTACGTCCGATGGTCTGAAGTACCAGTGCACTGGAGCCGCGACGATCATCTAGAGCACATCCCGGATGGATATTACGCCATGGTAGTATGCCCTGTGATACAAGGCTATGAGTTCTCCAAGTGCTTAATGGATGGCGGCAGCAGCCTGAACATCATGTACGTGGAAACACTGACAAAGCTTGGCCTTACCAAGACCCAACTCCGCCATAGTGCTATCACTTTTTATGGAGTGGTTCCTGGCCGCCAAGCTAAGTCCCTCGGGTTCATCATCCTCAAGGTTGCCATCGGTAGTGAAGAAAATTATAGAGAAGAGCCCATAACCTTTGAGGTGGTCCCATTCAAAAGTACATACCACATGATCTTTGACCACCCTGCCTTCCATAGTTTCCTTGTCAGGCCATGCTACATCTACAACCAGCTGAAGATGCCAGGACCGGATGGCATAATCACCGTTTATGGTAGCTTCAGAAAGGCAAAGGAGTGCGAGGAAGGAGAAGCCGCTTTCACGGAAGCAGTGTTCTTCGGCGAGGAGTTCAAAGAAATCCATGCCGCTACGGACCCCGCGGAGATGCCGGCATCCAAGCAAGAAGTTTTTGCCTCCCCGCCCACCTTCAAGCCTACAGCTGATACAAAGCAGGTGGAACTTGTCGCTGGCGATGCTGCCAAGACCACCTCAATTGGGACAAATCTGTCCCCCAAATAGGAAAGTGCGCTCGTCGAGTTCCTCTGTGAGAACCGGGACATCTTCGCATGGCAGCCATCTGACATGACAGGTGTACCTAGGGAACTCGCCAAGCATGCCCTACAGATAATCCCTGGCTCCAAGCCAGTAAGACAAGCCATGAGACACTTCGGAGATGAAAAACGCCGCGCGATAGCAAAGGAAATTTCCAAGCTACTGAAAGCAGGCTTCATCAAAGAAGTGATCCATACGAAGTGGGTGGCAAATCCTGTGTTAGTTCCTAAGAAAAACACAAAGGTTCTGCGCATGTGTGTAGACTACACTGGCCTGAACAAAGCGTGTCCAAAAGATCCTTTTCCCTTGCCTTGCATTGACCAAGTCATTGACTCGACGGCGGGATCGGAGTTGCTATGTTTCTTAGATGCCTACTCAGGATACCACCAGATCAAGATGAAGGAGTCCGATCAGCTTGCTACATCATTCGTAACACCTTATGGCACGTATTGCTACGTGACAATGCCATTCGGTCTGAAAAACGCAGGAGCAATGTACCAGCGCACCATGCAAAAATGCCTGGCGGATCAAATCGGATGCAACATCCATGCATATGTGGACGACATCGCCATTATGTCCAGGAAGCAAGATGGCCTTATAGCGGATTTGCAAGAGACCTTCAACAACCTAAGGAAGTACAACATGATGCTCAACCCCACGAAGTGCGTCTTCGGGGTACCAGCTGGACAACTCCTGGGATTCATCGTCTCCCACCGTGGAATTGAGGTCAACCCGGAGAAGATCAAGGCAATCCTCGACATCTCCCGGCCTAATGACTTGAAGGACGTACAACGACTCACAGGCTGCGTGGCAGCAGTGAGCAGATTCATCAGTCGTCTTGGCAAGAAGGCTTTGCCACTCTACAAGCTGATGAAGAAATCAGACGAATTCGTCTGGACCGACGAGGCAGACGCTGCGCTTAAGGATCTGAAGAGAGTGCTATCCACTGCACCAGTCCTAGCAGCTCCCGAAGACCAGGAACCCATGTTACTATACATGGCGGCAACCAACAGGGTCGTCAGCATCGTCATCGTGGTAGAACGCAAGGAAGAAGCGTAGGAGTACGGCGTGCAGCGACCAGTCTACTATGTCAGCGAGGTCCTGACGGAATCCAAGCAGCGCTACCCTCACTACCAAAAGTTGGCATATCGAGTTTTCCTAGCTTCTCGTAAGTTACAACATTACTTCTATGACCATAAGATCACAGTGGTGAGCAAGGCCCCACTAAAGGACATCATCAACAACAGCAACGCAACAGGACGAGTTGCAAAGTGGGGCATTGAGCTGGCCTCCTTCAGCATCGACTACAAGCCTCGCACCGCCATCAAGTCTCAGGCTTTGGCGGAATTTATGGTGGATTGGAAGGAAGCACAGGAGACTACGCCCGTCCCAGAACCAGAGCATTGGGTGATGCACTTTGATGGTTCAAAGATGCTACACTGGCTCAGGGGCTGGAGTGACACTCAAATCTCCCAAGGGAGATGGGCTCAGCTATGTTCTCCAGATCCACTTCCCCACCACCAACAACATCACGGAGTATGAAGCGCTACTGCACGGGCTACGCGTCGCAAAGGAGATCGGCGTACAACACATTATGTGTTGCAGAGATTCTGACCTTGTCGCCCAGCAGGTGGCTGGCACATACAAAGCTTGGAACAAAGTTATGGCGGCTTACAGAGACGAAGTGGATGAGATGGCCAAAAGTTTCCTTGGCTACAACATAAAGCATGTACGATGAGAAGATAACATGGCGGCCGACACCTTGTCCAAGCTAGGGTCTAGCCGCAAGTCAGTCCCGCCAGGTGTATTCCTCGAGCATCTGCACGTACCATCAGTCAAGATGGTAGATCCAGAAAATCCGGAATTGGCAAGCTCCCCCCGTTATGGCGGTTTTGCCTAGCAATCCGCCATGGGCAGAGCCCTACCTGGAGTATCTGACGAGGAAGAAACTACCCGAGGATGAAGTCCAGAAGAGACAAATAGAGCATTGAGCAAAAGCGTACACCATCATAGATGGCCAACTCTATAAATGAAGCACCTCGGGAGTCTTCATGAAGTGCATATCCCAAGTGGACGGAATCGAAATACTAAGGGAGATCCACGAAGGCAAATATGGGCATCACGCCGCCGCCAGATCCCTAGTAGCTAAGGCATTCCGCCATGGATTTTATTGGCCAACAGCCAAGGCAGATGCAGACCGTATCGCGGAGTTCTGCCAAGGTTGCCAGATGTACTCCAAGCAAACCCACATGCCCGCCACAGCACTGCATACGATCCCTATAACCTGGCCTTTTGCGGTCTTGGGGCTGGACATGGTGGGTCCGCTAAAAACAACACCTTTGGGATTTACGCACCTCCTGGTAGTGGTAGACAAATTCACGAAGTGGGTGGAAGCTAAGCCCGTCAGAAAACTTGATGGCAAAACCACCCTAAAATTCGTCAAGGACATTGTGGTTAGATTCGGCATCCCACGTAGCATCATCACCGACAACGGCACTAACTTGTCTCAGGGAGAAGTTGAAGAATACTGCCATCACAACGGAATCTGCCTTGACCTGGCATCTGTGGCACATCCACAGTCCAATGGCCAAGTTGAACGGACCAACGGACTAATCATATCAGGGATCAAGCCATGCCTAGAAGCACCGCTACATAGAGCAGCTGGAGCCTGGGCAGAAGAGTTGCCATCTGTGCTATGGAGTCTACGGACCACGCCAAACAGATCAACTAGCCTCACCCCTTTCTTCTTAGTCTACGAATCAGAGGCAATCTTGCCAAGTGATGTCCAGTACGATTCCCCAAGAGTCGAGGCCTATGAGGAGGAAGATGCAGAAGCGTCCAGACAACTATCTGTGGACCTGCTGGAAGAAGAACGAGACCTAGCAGCCCAGAGATCCGCCATCTACCAGCAGAATTACCGCCACTATCACAGCCGCCGAGTTCGCAAACGCTCGTTCAAAGAGGGGGGCCTGGTGCTACGCCTCAAACAGCAGAAGTCCCACAAGCTATCCCCGCCTTGGGAAGGACCCTTTGTCATCAGCAAAGCTCTACTGAACGGTTCCTACTACCTCGTTGCTATTCGCGAGCTAGATAAGCGACCCAGTAAGAAGCGCAAATGAAGAGACCCTGACGATATCTACGACGAAACAGATCGCCCGTGGAACATCGCACAGCTACGTCCTTTCTACACTTAGAACTTACCTAGGCTGTGTAATAGGCACCTCTATATGATCAATGAAATAAAGCATTTGGTTCACTCTTGATTTTTTGTGAGTCTTTTACCTCCTTTATTGTTCATTTAGATCGTATGGAACCTTTGCGCAATTGTGCTTTGCACTTGTGTCTTTTAAAAATCCGCCATAGCGGTCCGCGTAGCATATTTATGTTTTGATCTCCATCTGACGTTCTTTGTGTGGATTCCCGAGTAGTGACTTTTTGATGATCTAAGCCGCTATCTGCTAAGGGTTTTGGATGATTGCTATCAAGTATCGTTGCCCTAGCGGATTGTTCGTGCGAAGATTTCGCCATCTCACGAAAAGTCAAGCACAAAGAGCCGGATGGCGGATTGCATAATCCTACGTGAGAATTTTTTTTCAAAGTGTTATTTTTTGAGCAAGTCAAACTGCTGCAAGTTGCATAAAAATAGGCCTGGCAGTTTTTTCGCACATAAACCACTTAATAAAAACTGTGCCACAAGTTCAAAAGCATTCACTGATCTGCCACAAGCAGATCAGGCACAGTGCAGAGCATACACGCAGTTTAATAGTTTAACTTACAGACCTACTCAGGGGCCGAATTGATGCAATTGTTTTCTTCCTGCAACATTGCAGGTATAGCTTAAACGGCTGGCAAAATTCCAGAGGATACTTCATCACCGCCATCAGCACCAGTAGTGGCTGCAGAGATCGACGCCAAAGCTTGGCTCGGAGACCCCGGTAGATCGTATGCCTCGTAGTATACGTTCAGCTGAGTGCCCAGGGCACACAGCTGATCATATCCCAGCACAATCTGCCGGATGGCGGCCTCGTCCACAGGCGCTCCGTCCTCGCCACTCTTTGGGATGCCGGAGGTGATCAAGTCCAGGTCCAGCTCGGGGTAGTGGGCCTTCGCCAAAGTTAAGGCAGTTCTGGCACCACCCCGAGCGGAAGACTGCTTCCAGTCCGCCACTAGCCCAGGCATGAGCAGCAACTTCTTAGTGAGCCCTATGGCGGAGAGGCCAGCTGAACCCGCTATCTGTAGACTCCCGCACGCCTGACGGCCAGCGTTGAGAAGGCCATCCAGCTCCTTCTTCGCCGCGTCAGTGGCCATGCGCAAGCCTGCGGCGGAATCCACCTCGCCTTGCTCCAAGGTCGCTACATAGCGGAAACAAATAAGGTGTCACATTTGGCATAGCACATTATTACAAACTACACAGTATGGAGAGCCATTGATACCTAGCAGGGTCTCCTGGAAATGATTGAGGACCTCGTTAAAGCCATCTCGCCGCTTTTCAAATTCGGCGGCGGCTTTGCGGAGATCCTCTACCTCCCTGTGCTTCTGCAGGTTCTGGCGTTTCTGGTCCTTAAGCTTCTCTTCGAGGAGGGTATTCGAGGCCAATGATTTTTGGAGCTGCTGCTGCAACCCCTCCATCGCAATAGCGTGGCCCTTTTCCACCCCCTCAAGTGTGGACTTAAGCTTGGCAGCATCTGCATGGCGGAGATATAGGCACAATATTGATCGGATAGCATAAAGGTACCTAAACTTGTCCAAGACAAAAGAAAACTACCGATATTCTTGAGCTGCTGCTGCAAGTCCACCACAAGAGCGTTTTTTTCCGCCAGCTCCTTCTCCTGCGAGCTGACGACCTGGACCAGGTCCTCCACAACTTTCTTGTAATTCTGGCAAAGCGATATGATGTGTTAGTCACTCTTAGAGCTTTAGGCCGGATAGTCATCCGCCATAACGCTCGGGGGCTACTCATGATGATTTTTTTAGTCACTCTTAGAGCTTTATGCCAGATAGCCATCCGCCATAATGCTCGGGGGCTACTCATAATGATTTTTTAGTCTTCTTAAGAGCTTTATGCCGGATAGTTATCCGCCATAACGCTTGAGGGCTACTTAGTGTGAAATTTAAGTTCTCTATAGAGTACTGTACAATATGACGGTGCTCGGGGGCTATACTATGCAAAAGTTTAAAGTAGTTTTCTCTTAGAGCACCATAGCGGATCATCTACGGAAATCCGCCACGATGCTCGGGGGCTACTGGGAGTACATACCTTCTTCATGGTTGCTGTCTTCTCTACAAAAGCAAAAATACCGCTGGATAGCTGATTGCTGGCATCTTCCTGGCTGGTGATAAGGTTGACAATCTCAAGTTGTTTCTGCCTCCAAAACGAGCTGCCCCCCGCCGAAGCATCCGCCATCTGACCTTGGAACGAGTCAGAAGCCTTTTCACTTTGGATGACATCATTAGCCGTAGCTTTAGTCGTTGGGTTGGCTTCTGGCATCGAGCCAAACTAACCACCAGCATCCTCCATGTCAATATCATTACGGGCAGGGGAGGGAATCGGTGCATCAGGGGTCTGTGGGATAGCGGCAGGGGAGGGCTTGGTTCGCTTGGATGGCGGTTCCTTGACGACAGGCGTCTTCCTTCTAAGCAAAAGGGGATTAGTAATGAAATCAAACAACTATGAAGGAGTAATGGAGGGTTACCTTGACTTTGACAGGTTGATGGTAGCGGTATTCTCGGATGGCGTTTCTAGCTCGCCCTGCATTGAGCTTTGAAACGGCGGGAATTGGTAAATTTCCCGCCACCACCACGAGGTTTCAGGCTACTGCCCTGCTTCTTGGTGACCACCTTCGCCTTAGCTGTGCGGGCTATGTCATCTATGTCCCCCGCCGTCTCCTCTTTGTTTCCGCTGGAGTGAACCACTTCCTCCTCAGCGGTAGGCTTCGAGTTGGAGCAGCAAAGGGGATGAGCAAAGTCTGCAGGGCCAAGCAATTTGAGCTGATAAATGAAGACATCAGTTCTCGTGAAGTGCAAAGGTATCCTGAAGTACTATAGCGGAAAAGTAACTTACCAGAGGGCAGCTGCCATTTTCAAACATTGCCATGCCAAATTTCAAAGGTTTCTTCCTGGGAGATTTCATAAGAGAGCGAATGCGCTTCTCGACCACCTTAGGGTCTAGCTCCTTGTTTGAATATCGCATGCCATCATTTGCACCAGTATACTCGTGCATCAGGCTATCGCGGTGTTGTAGAGGCTGGATCCGCCGAGATATCCAATAGTTGATGGTATCAATTCCTTTGAGACCATCTTTGGATAGTTTGGCGATCCGCCATGCCAGGAGCTTGATGTAAGGGGTGGCGGTTTCGTCGTTGACAGGCTTCCAAGAGTCGAGAGGCTGAGATGCTATATTCTCAAAGGAAGGAAGGCTGCGGGCTTGAAATGGCGCAAGCTTGTCCGCCATGTAGAACCAGGACCCTCTCCATCCTATGGCGGAATCCAGAGGTGTGATGAAGGGATATTCTTTTGATCTCCATGGAAGAAAGCATATTGTCCCACAGGTTCGAAGAAATCCGTCATCCTCATAATTGGCCCGCACAGAGAAGAAAAGCTGGAAGAGGTCTACCCTGGGACGAATTCCAAGGAATCCTTCGCACAAGGCCGCGTAGCCCGCTACAGACACCAAGCTGTTTGGGGCTATGTGATGGAGCTGCAGCCCATAGAACTTCAGAAGATTTGTGAAGAAAGAAGATGGTGGCATACTGAGACCCCTCTCCACGTGAGATTTGAGCATCACGATTTCGGTGGAGTTAGGGGCTGGCACCAGGGCTTTGAAGTCAGTCCGCCAGTGGGACTCTGCCTAGGGGGCCACGGTGCCCTTGTTCTCTAAAGCTTGGGCATGAGCGTCCTGACATGGCATTTTGCCCAGTACCCTTGGAGGTTTTGGGAATCTGCTCTTCTTCAGCCTCAGCTCCGTCGTCTTGCTCCTCTTCTTCGGCTCCGCCATCTACTTCTTTGTCCGCGGCCTCTTCTGTGGTCAATCCCACCATCTCCTCCTCGGCCTCGGACATGATGTCCTCCGGATATGAATCCGCTATTGAGGGATGCGCGCCCTAAGCGGATTGCTGCAGAGGAGAATCTTCCTCCTCGGCTTCGGAAGGGTGGCGGGAAGGAGATCCAGGGTTCATGGCGGCAAATAAAGGTTGGATCCCGCTACAGAATGTGCAAAGTTCTCAGGTCAACTGCTCCGGCGGAAAAAGCCACCAGCGGCGAAGAAATCCTGCGGCGGCTCATCGGAGATCGCGGAGCTCCCGCGGAGGCGCTGAGGAGAGAGAGTGCATGGGGGTGAATGAGGTTTGAACCGGCGGGGGTGAGCGGCCGGGGTATATATAGACCTCGGACCTCGAGATTTGTGCCCGCCATCAGAACCGCTCATCCTGATCACAGAAACCCTAATCCGGTGACACGTGTCCAAGGGTAAAACAGTAACTTTAGTTAAAAAAGTGCGTGCACTATGAATCTTGCCATAGAAGGAACTACGTGCCAAAATTTACGGCGGATTTCTATGGTATGATCCAATGGATCCCGGAAATCTCGCTAAGTTAAAACTACATCGCATGATCCGCTATTTGCGGCGGATTGAAAGATGAAGAAAGATGGACATCAAGAACCGCCATCCAGACGCAGGGAAGAAGACGAGCTATGGCGGATGGACTACACCAAAAACAAGGCATGGCGGATGGAGATGGCAATCTTGAAGTTCCCTGGGGGCTACTGTTGGGGATATACCAAATGGGTATACCAGCGATGTAGTCCTAAACCAGCAAGCCAGGGTGGCCCATCAGGGTGGTATGGTAGATTGCCTACCGAGCGGCCCAGTTGCTGGAGAGATCATGGCGGTACTGGACGCAGGAGCTCATGGCGGATCCGAAGACAGGCCCATGGCGGGTTGCCTTGTAGTACACGCATAGGACTTAGTCTAGGACTCCAAGTTGTATCCGCTCTGGTACCATCGTGTTGCTCATACCAGGTGCCTTTATAAGCCAGCGTGGAGAAGCCCTTGAGGCACAGCTTAGACATACGGCCAATCGCATAGCGAAACAGCCAACCTCATCATTGTAACCGAGCACTTGTTGCCATATAGTGAATTATAGCAGCACGTAGGGTCTCGCCACCGTTGCGGGATCTGAAGCTGGGTAAACTCGTGCTACCATCGTCCCGGATCGCTCCGTCGTGTTCACCCCCTTCCACAAACCGCCATACACCTACCCCTATGGCAGATCTATTGACGAAACCATGACAACTTCCTTTTGCATCAGCACCGGAGCCAATGGACGCGGAAGACTGGTTATTGGACACCGAGAGGAAGCTCAACACAATAAGTTGCAATGATAGTGAGAAGCTTAGGTGTGCCACACATCTGTTATGTGGACCCGCAGCAGCATGGTGGGACAATATTGTGGTTATACATCCTCCAGGAAGGGTATTCACCTGGGAGGAATTCAAGAAGAAGTTCAGGGAATCCAATGTACCGGAGAGTATCATGGAATTGAAGAGAAGAGAGTTTGAGAATCTTGTGCAGAATGACAAGCCTATTATGAAGTATGTCAGGGAATTTTCTCTTCTATCTCGTTATGCGTCTGAGGACGTGAATACTGATGACAAGCGGAAGAAACGATTTATGAGAGGACTGCACCCAGGTGCAAGGATACAATTGAGGATGTTAAAGGCAGTAGATTTTCAAGAGCTTGTCGATGCAGCCATCACTATGGAAGATGATTTCAAACAAGTCCTAGAAGATAGGAGGAAAAAGGCCAGGATTGAACCCAGGAGGTATTCGATACCAAGCCAACTCCTAATATCAAATTCAGGACCCAAATATAGGTTCGGAGGGAATGTTACACCCCCTGGCACTTCAAGCGGGAACAATGATATCATTTGCCGTGGTTGCGGTGCGCGAGGGCACATAGAGAAAGATTGCTGACAACCCAGAATCATCTGTTTTGGGTGCAAGAAGGGGGGACATATGATAAAGGACTGTCCTGAAAGGGGCCAGACTGAAGGCCGAGGTACAGGAGGAGGATCACACCGGGGTGGAGGTTTTGGAGGCGGTAAAAGTAAAAGGCCAACTTATGGGAAGTTGAATTACACCAACCTCGATGAGGTGAATCAGTTCGACAAAACCGTGATAGGTACGCTTCAGATCCTATCTCATCCTGGCAAAGTACTTTTTGATAATGGTGCAACTACCTCATTCATTTCGCAAGAGTTTGTTGATCTTTATGGAATTCCTTGCAATAAGCTAGAGTACCCCATTACTGTTTTATCTGTGGGGGGAACGATCTTAGTCACTCACCTCAGGCAAGAGCAGGTCATTATGATCCGCGATTGCATTTATCTAGCCGATCTTTTTCTCATCCCTATGAAGGATATGGCTGTAATCCTTGGAGTGGATTGGTTAGAGGAGAATGGAGCTCAGATTGATTGCAGAGAGAAAACTATGTCACTTAAAAGCCCAGGAGGAGGAAGGATAGTGTATGAAGGTGACCAACATGCACATATTGAAGTTCAACTACAACTCAACGCTCTAAAGGAATCAAGACTTGAAGATATTCCAGTGGTTAATGAATTCCAAGACGTGTTTCCACAGGAACTACCAGGAATGCCACCAGATAGGGAAATTGAGTTCACCATTGACTTAATTCCAGGCACATCACCAATAGCTCAGGCACCATATAAGATGGGACCCAAGGAGTTAGTGGAGTGGAAGGAACAGCTGGATGAGCTAGAGCAGAAAGGCTTCATTCAAGAAAGTATTTCGCCTTGGGGAACACCAGTGATCTTCGTAGATAAACGGGATGGAGGACGTAGAATATGCGGAGACTACAGGAACCTCAATAATGTCACAATCAAGAACAAATATCCTTTGCCAAGAATCCAAGACTTATTTGATCAAGTCAGAGGAGCCGGAGTATTCTCAAAGATAGATCTTTGATCAGGGTATCACCAGATTAAGATCAAGAAGGAGGACGTTCCAAAAACAGCTTTTGTGTCTAGGTATGGACATCATGAGTATTTAGTTTTACCTTTTGGATTGAGAAATGCACCAGCAATCTTCATGAACCTCATGAACAAGATCTTTATGCCCTACTTGGACAAATTTGTGATCGTATTCATAGATGATATTTTGATTTACTCCAAGGACAAGGAAGAACATGCCAAGCACTTGAGGATTGCTTTGCAGATTCTACGTGAACATCAGTTGTATGCCAAGTTCAGTAAGTGTGAATTCTGGCTAGACCAAGTAGAGTTCCTTGGACACGTGATCAGTAAAGAAGGTATAGCAGTAAATCCAAGCAAGGTAGCATCTGTTTTGGAATGGGAGTCACCGAAGAATGTCAAACAGATTAGAGGATTTTTTGGAATGGCAGGATACTACCGAAGGTTTATAGAAGGGTTCTCTAAGATTGCAGGACCAATGACCAAGTTAATCCGGAAGAATACACCGTTTGTTTGGTCAGATGAATGTGAGGCAAGTTTTCAAACACTTAAGGAGAAGCTAACCACAGCACATGTGTTAGCCGTACCAGAAACTGGCAAGGACTATACCGTATATTGTGATGCATCCAAGAACGGACTTGGGTGTGTTTTGATGCAAGATAGAAAGGTGATAGCATATGGGTCGAGACAATTACGACCGCATGAAGTTAATTATCCAACACATGATCTTGAGCTAGCAGCCGTAGTGTTTGCACTAAAAGGATGGAGGCATTTTCTTTATGGAGCCAAGTGTGAACTTTATACGGATCACAAAAGTCTCAAATATTTCTTCACTCAGAAAGAACTGAATATGAGGCAACAAAGATGGTTAGAATTGATCAAGGATTCTGATTTGACCATCAACTATACACCAGGGAAGGCCAATGTTGTAGCCGACGCCTTAAGCAGAAAGAGCACAGACACTCAAACGATGAACCGAAAACTTCCCAAGGAATTACTTATGGATTTGGAAAGATTAGAGATTCAATGTCTTGAACTGAAATCTTTGGGTAGTTTGTCTACCATGAAGGTGATGGAAGAACAACATAGTGATCTGAAGTACACGATAATTTGAAGGCAAGATGAAGATGCATTTATTGCTGAAGAAATCCGCAGGATTGAGGAAGGTAGACCGTCAGAGTTCCGCTTAGGTGATTTCAATTCACTTTGGTTTCATGACCGAATATGTGTGCCGGACATACCGAAAATCAAGGAATTGATACTCAAGGAGGCACACGAAACACCATATTCAATACATCCGGGGAGAACCAAGATGTACATGGATCTTAAGGAACTATTCTGGTGGAATAATATGAAGCGAGAGATAGCTAAGTTTGTATCTGTAACATCCCAAGATTTTATCAAATTTTGGGGGAAATTTTTTTCCTTTTATTTTACTTATGTTGATTGAAAATTCACAGGGATTTGAAACTTTTGAGTTATTTAAAAACTTTATTAGAAAACTATTTCAAACTTTCTAATAATTCTTGAAGACTCTTTTGAGAAAATAAAATTTCAAAAATACTATTGTTTATTTATGCAAACCTAGGCAAGCATATTTGCATAGGAAGTATTTATAAAATGATTTATTTTATATAAAGTTTGCATTTCCAAAACTATATTTGAAAATGAATTTAAAATATTATTTCATAAAATATTTTCTCTGATTTTAAAGGATTATTTTTCAAACTATATTGCTATTTTGCATTATGCAAATAAAGCCCTTTTTGACCAATTTATAAAAATTTATTTGAAAATTAAATTTATTATGAAAATTTATTTTTTATTATTTTAAAATGTTGTGTTGATTTTTAGAAAATTTTAGAAATTGGTTTGAGCTCATTTGGAGCTAAAATGCAAAAGTTATGAAAGAAATAAGAAAAGAAAAAAAAAGTAATCCGAGCCGACCGGACCGAACCGGCCCAGCCGGCCCGTCATCCGCGCCGCTTTGTGCGGCGAATACTACGCGCCGCCCACGTCGCGCTCAGCCCGCGCGGGCCAGTCCGAGTTTCTCCGATTTTCTTTTATTTTCCCGATTTTTCAGAACCTATCTCCACTCAAACTCGAATATCTCAAGATCTACAATGTCTTTTTCGGATCCGTTTATTTCTACACGTTCCTAACTCGAAACCCTATCTCCCCAACCGACCTATCCCTCTATATCTAGCCCCCACCTTCGTACATCTGACTTTCTTTCGCCGAAATCCCGAAATCCTCTCTCCCGAAACTTTGTTTCGAATATTTGAGCCTCTAAACTTTGTTTCAATTCTCTACAACTTACTTATGGTGAGTTTTTCGTTTTGAGGTACGGATCTATGTCTTTGAAAAAGATCTAATTTCGAGTCAACCGGAGCCAAATCGATCTCGAAGATCATCCCGAATCGCCGCGCCTTCAACACGGAAGTTGTTCCTCTCATCAATAGCTTTCCAACACCGCAGGTCTCACCTCGTTTCGTTCAATGAGCTAGGAGCACGAAGCAGTCAAAGTTTCAGATCTCGTAAGGTATAATTCAGATCTAGTCCACATCGTTGTCCCAATTGCAAAATTAGTTTATAGGGTAGATAGATCTAGTAATTCTCTGCAAGTTCATATTAAAGTTTCTCAAAATAATGAACTTTTTGTTGACTTTTCTGACGTCATCAGTCAACTGGTTAAAGTTAATTCCGATTAATTCCCGAATTTAAAATTTCAGAAAATAAGGTAAATTTCAGAAATTCATATCTTTTGATCTGTAACTCGAAAAATAACAAATAATATACCATTGGAAACCTTGAGACATGTAGAATCTAATGGTGCAATAATATTTCATAGTTTCAGTAATTAATTTGAAATCATTTTCAAATTGAATTAAATCCTTCTATTACACTAATTAATTCATATCTTTTGTTCTACACATCTAAAAATTACAAATTTGTAGTCTTTGGAATTTTCTAATCTTGTAGAACATCATAGAATCAAGAAACATCAAAGTTGATACGTGCACACACTTTGTGCATTCAAATCTATCTAAATCACTATTCTGATCATAACTTGAGTTCTAAAATTTATTTTAGAATGATTCCAATTGCATTAGCTTTGTTTTACTGCAAGCTATCCATTAGTATCACTTCCAAATTTTCTTGAATAACTTCACAATTATTCAAATTCAAATATGAGGATTTGAGTAATTACCTTCATAGGTTAATTCTAATTCTTTTCAGCTTATTTCATTTGTACAATAGTAAATCCTATGATCAAACCTATTCACCCACATCATCATGACACCACCTTGACACATATTATATCTATCTAAATCTTGTTTGTCTAACCCACACATATTCAAATTTCAATTGAGCTATTTGAGTAAAATTGTGATACATCTCAATCTTAATTACTACTTTTGCCAATGTGGTGTTGCTATTGCACTATTTGACACTCATGTAATCTAAATTAACATGAGCCACTCCAAGTTCTATTCATGCTTTGGTAAAACATAAAGACTACATCAACTATATCTTGCCTAGTTCAATTCTCACCAATCATTTGATCTTGCCACTCAAGCTCTCAAATCCATATCTCACAATCCATAATTCTTTTGTCATATCTATTCTTTCATAGTATCTCAAGAAATCTAAAATGTTGAACAAACTTTATTTAATTGTTTGTTATGCTTGATTGTGATTGTATGGCGTGTTTATGTTGTGCTATTTTTTTGTGCTATAGCTTTGTACGGAGAGCTACGTGCTTAGTTGAGAGAAGTGAAAAGATCATGATCTTCAAAAAGGCAAGCAATACACATTCTTCTACCTATTTTTACTACGGCATTAGTGTTTTCCAGTAGTATGCATGATAAGTTGTTTTTCAAAGAAGTTTATGCAATGCTAGATCCTAGTAGTGTGTAGCCAACACTTGAACCCCAACCTTTGCTAGGATTGCTACTGTTGTTTTGAAAGTGTTGCCTGCTGCTTAATTTAAAAGTACCAACTTCAATGAATCACTTGGGTAGAATGGTAGTTTGGGTTAGTGGCTACTCAGGACTGCATGCCTAGGGGAAGGACCTAGAGTATGTGGTGTCTGGTTTAGTTAGTGGCTGCTCAGGGCTGCATGCCTAGGGGAAGGACCTAGAGTATGTGGTGGCTTGAGAGTGCACTTATGTTTGAACAGAAGAATCTCATCACTTTTTTATAAATTAAAATTGATTAGTCATTCGAGGGATGGACTCGGGTGTCTAAGTAGTTCAAGATAGACTTAATCATATGGGGTCATTCCGACGGATATACTCCAGTGATTTTCATGTGCTCATCTCAAAAACCTTTTCAAAGAAATTAAAAATGTTTTGATATAGGATAAAACTTGCTTTATGCAAATTAGCCAAAGATCCACCAGCCAAAATTCATGTAGTATAGTCTTTTCACAAATGCCACCAAATATGTGTCATTTGCCAGTACGTTGTTGTACTGACCCCTCTGGGGCTGCATATTCAAATGTGCAGGTTTTTATTCAGAAAGGAACGACCAGTAGGATCTCAAGTCTACATTCCAACATGTCTGCCTGTGGCACTTGATGAAGATGGAGGCTCATTGCTACTATGCTTATGCTGTGTGCTCGTAAGGTTGAAGACCTTTGTAACTGGATTTACGTATTATTATTGATGCTATTGCAATGATTACTTATTTTGTACTCTGGTGCTATCTACTGATCCAGGGAATGGCACAGATACATAGAAGTTCTGTCTTTAGATAAGGCAGGGCGCTACAGAATGGTATCAGAGCATAGTGTTGTCTATAGGATCGAGACCCTAGGTTTGGATTAGAAATAGGCAGACCCTAGGATAAAAATCTCTATCTCATCTTGCTTCTATTTAAATTTTAAAGGAATGTTTGCATCTTGAAAACTCCTTGTATTTCTCCCCTACTTCATTTTCAAATGATTCCCCTAGATGACCCAACTATGGAAGCCATCAAGAAAGGACAGAAGATCACAATGTGCCAGAAGAATGGGACTTCTACTTCATAGGTTATTCCTTGACTCAACATGAAGAACTACATTGAAGACCACAAATGAAAGGACATTTGTCCCTTTCTACTTTTTTGATTTACAATGACATGACTATGTTTTGTGTGAACTAATATTTGAATTATATGCATACAGGTTTTAGTTCACAGGTGAAGGGGTTCTAATGCATAAAAAGAAATATGGTGGAATCGCCTGCCGAAAGTGGTCAAAATTGGTCTGGCTGGTCCCCAGACCGGACCACCCGGCGGCAGACCGGACTGGCCCGGCGGGGCCGCCAGACTGATAGTCTGAAGGGGTTTTCGGCGGGCCGCCGGATCCGCCCGGTCCACCGCCAGACTCCCGGCGAGGTGTCCGGTCCCGCCGGACTTACCGCCGGGCCGTCCGGCCCAGAGGCCGGCGGCGCCGGACTTATCGCCGGAATTGCTGCTGTGTGCTCCCTCAACGGCCAGATTCCAACCTACCTATAAATACCCCTTCTCCCAGCTTGGGTAGGGTTAGAACTTCACCAACCATTGTTCATCCTTGAAGCTCTCACCTACCCCCATTGGAAAAACACCAAATTCCATAGATCTCCCCTTCTAGCCAACCAAAGCTCTTGATCTTTGGAGGATTGAAGGAGGAGGCACCGATCTACATCTTCACCAAAGGAATTTCATTTCCACCTCCATTTGCTTGGAGGATTTGCACCTTGGGGCTCTTGTGACCCTAGGTGTTGTAATTGGTTGATTGACTTGTCTTTGTGGTGATTCTTGCCTCCGTGGCTTTCTTGGGAGCCTCCAACTGAGTTGTGGAGTTGTGCCCTAAGCTCCGTGTAAGGGATTCGTGGTTCCCCCAATACCACCGCTTAGTGGAAACGAGCTAGCCTCCGTGACTTGCTCACCGGAGAACAAGGTGAGCCTTTGTGGCGTTGGTCGACTCCGTGTCACCACACCTCTCCAACGTAGACGTACTTCCCCTCAAAAGGAAGGAACTACGGGAATACATCCTTGTGTCTCCGGTCTCCACTCTTCGGTTATTTCTTTCCCTTACTTGTATCTTGCTAGTTACTTGTTTACTTGCATGCTTGCCACTTATAGGAAATTCACCTAGTTGCACATCTAGTGAATTTACTTTGTGTCAAGCCTTAAATTTGAAAAAGATTAAAATTTGACTTAGCGCCTATTCACCCCCCCTCTAGTCGCCCGTACCGATCCTTTCAATTGGTATCAGAGCCTAGTGCTCTTTGATTGGGCTTAACCGCCTAAGAGGTTATGGGCGAAGAGGAACCCGCCACTAAGGGGGATTTAAATAGTATAATGGCACGTATGGATGCTATGATGGCAGCCATGGAAAGCCAAAAATCTCAACTTGAAACCCTCGTAAGTGGAACGTCTAGTACCACTCCACCGAACCCGGGTGATTCCTCGGGTAAGCCCGACTTAAACGAGGATAATCCGGATGAGGATGGGGATGAGGGCGGAGAGGAACCCCCCAAGGTAGATGACACCTCTCGGGGGCATAGTCCGGGAATTCCACATCCCACGAGCTATGTCTCCGGAAGACATCTTCAAATGCCACACCTTGCTTCTTGCGGTCCACCGCCACCACTTGATGCTTCTAGCTTTGCCAATTGGCAAGGTAACATGCGCGCTCACATAAATTTTGTGTCTATTGAGCTTTGGAGGATCATTGAGCAGGGTTTCCATCCAACTTCCAAGGACTTGACCAACTTGCTACCTTGGGAGAAAATCGACAAGCAACTCAATGCCTCCGCCTTGCATCTCATTCACATGTCTCTTACCGAGAAGGACAAGGCGTTCGTCCGCAACATCTCCTCCGCCAAAGAAGCTTGGGATATTCTCACCAACCTCTTCATTGGGAATGAGAGTATTCAAGAATCCAAGTTTGATGAAGCCTCCAATGAAGCGGACAACTTTGCCATGCTTGATGGTGAAACTCCCGAAGAACTCCATAGACGCCTCTCGTCACTCCAAGTGAAGCTAACGGATCTTGGCTCCACCCAATGTGATTGGAGATGGATGAAGAGGAAGTTCATTCAAGCTCTCTTGCCCTTCCATAGGGAAACCGTGAACTCCATCAAGGGAAATGCAAATTTCCGGACGATGTCCGCTCATGACATTTTGCAAGAGATGATGGCAAGGAAGATCTCCGAGAAGAATGCGGATGATGCTCTTGCTCGTGCACGTGGTGTGCGTGCTCCCAACCTTGCTTTGAAGGCCAAAGTCACCTATCATGAAGAAGAAAGCTTGTTGGAAGAGGAAGAAGTATTGGGTGGAAGCCCCGAGGACATGAAGTATGCTCATGCTGAGCATATGGCTCTTGCTCAAAGGGCATTCATGAAGAAGTGGAAGTCATCTAGCCCCTCCAAGCCCAAGGCTACAAGTAGAGTGAGGACTTGCTACAATTGTGGTAACACTAACCACTTTATTGTGGAGTGTCCTTATGAAAGGGTTGAAGATCACAATGGAAGACTTGTCCGCAAGGAAATGAAGTCCAAGTCTTACCCTAGAAACTCCGACAAGAAGAGAGTCCTCCCAACTCACGCTTTGATAACTCAAGAAGAGTACCTCTCTGAGGATGATGCAAGTGATAAGGAGGAAATAGGAAGGGCCGCCATCGCCATTGCCCATCCTACCCCTGCATCATCTCTATTCGCTTCCGCAAATGAATCAAAGCGCTCCAACCACAATGCGACTTGTCTCATGGCTCACGCTACAAAGGTATCACCGCCTCTCACACCCATCATACCTAAAAGCTTATCTTTGATGGATTGTGTTGAACGAGTTGGTGAAAATGATGATCTAAATGAAATGGACATGTTTATGTCAACCTTGCATGGGGAGACCAAAGCTCGCTTTGAGATTCTCCTAGATCAACTTAATGAAGCCATCCAAGTAAATGATAAAAATGATGAACGCATTTTTGAACTTGAGGGGCATGCTCGTGACTATGCCGACGAAATTGCTTCTCTTACTCAATCTCTTGAGGAAGAGCAAGACATAAGGATGTCACTTGAGACATCCATGTTGGGTCTTGAAGAATCTCACAATTTGGATATTGCCAAACTTAAAAGTGATCGTGATATTGCTCAATCCGTTGCTAATGAACTTAGGTTGCAAAATGAGAAACTAAATCTTATAATTGCTAATGAAGCAACCAAGTCTCTTTCTAGCACTTTTGTTGCAAGTTCATGCTCAACTAACCCCCCTTGTGAGAAAGCCCCCCTAAAGGGAGACGAGATGCTTGATGTGCTTTTGAATGCTCAAAAGCAACATGGTGACAAGACAGGACTTGGATTTACATCCAAGTCCAAGAAGAAGAACAAGAAGAAGAAGAAGAATGTCCCCGCGCCTCCTCCCTCATTAAAGAGGCATGGTCCTAGTGAAATATGCTATGATGAGAATGGTAATGTTTATGAGGAGGAGGTGAGAGAAGTTATTGGGAATGGCAAAAAGGCTATGCCCAACCATAATAACTTTGCGGGAAAATATAATCCTTCCTATGTTCTTTGCCGTGCACAAGATGGACATGTTTATGCTAAATTTGTTGGTTCATCAAATGAATATGTTGCATGGTCTATTTGGGTTCCAAAGACCCTTGTCACTAACAAGAAAGGACCCATTGAGAAATGGGGACCTAAAGTCAAGACTTGATCTCTTGTAGGGCTTTGCTTCCGGTGGTGGTCAATGGATAATTGATAGTGGTGCTACCAATCATATGACCGGGAGCAAAGAAATGGTGAAGGAGCTTCGCACCGGTTCATCCCATGCGGGCTACGTCACCTATGGAGATTCTTCAAGGTCAAAGGTATTGGGTCTCAGCAAGGTTGTTGTCTCTCACAATGTTACCGTGAAAGATGTCATGCTTGTTGAGTCCCTTTCATATAATCTTCTTTCCGTTGCTCAACTTGCTAATATGGGCTTTGCAACCTTCTTTGATGTTGGGATTGTAGTTCTTTTGTGGAGCAAGTCTCTTAATGTAGCTCATGTAGGGCATGTCGAAAATGGCTTATATGTGATCGACTTCTCGAAGGAGGTCACTAAAGCCGCGACATGCCTCATGGCTAAAGTTGATGTGGGATGGCTTTGGCATCGCTGGCTAGGCCACGTCAATATGAGAACTTTGCAAAGTCTCCACAAAGGCAACCACATCCTAGGACTAACCGATCTAACCTTTTCAAAAGATCGTGTGTGTAGAGCTTGCATTGAAGGAAAGATGCACGAACTTCCTCATCCTAGCAAGACCATCATTTCATCTAAGAGGGTCTTAGAGCTCCTTCACATGGATCTCTTTGGCCCTCCCTCTTATGAAAGTCTTGGAGGAAAGAAGTATTGCTTGGTGATTGTCGATGACTATTCAAGATACACTTGGGTCTTTTTCTTTGCTCATAAGAGTGAGACTCAACAAACCGTCAAAGACTTCACCAATGAAGTGCAACGCCAATATGGTCAAGACATATTGATGATCCGAAGTGACAATGGCACCGAGTTGAAGAACTACACCTTGAATGATTTTCTCAGTGATGAGGGGATTCGCCATCAATACTCATCTCCCTACACTCCCCAACAAAATGGTGTAGCCGAGCGGAAGAACCGGACTCTCATTGATATGGCTAGGACCATGTTAGCGGAATTCAAGTCTCCGTATAACTTTTGGGCTGAAGCCATTAACACCGCATGTCATGCGTCGAACCGGTTATATCTCCGCAAGGGCTTGAACAAGACTCCTTATGAGATCCTCATTGGAAAGAAGCCTAACATCAAGTACTTTCGGGTATTCGGTTGTAAGTGCTACTATCTTAAGAAAGGTGTCCATTTGTCCAAATTTGATTCGAATGCTCTTGAGGGTACCTTTGTTGGCTATGCCGCCGAATCTCACGCTTTTAGAATCTTTGACAAACTCTCCGCTCGAGTTGTTGAAGTTTCTAACGTGAGATTCGACGAGAATGACGGTTCCCGTGTGGAGCAACGTGGTGTTTTTGATGTAGGTGACGAAATACCTCCTCTTGCCATAAGAAGAATGGGTGTGGGACATCTCATACCCGTTGAGGGACACCTTTTGGCGGAAGGAGAAGGACTATGCTCTACTCAAGTGGAGCCTTCACCCTCTCAAACACAACAAGCTCCTCAAGGTCCCTTTGATGCTAGCCAAAGACAAACTCAAGCCCCTCAACCATGTGAGCATGATCAAGATCAAGACCATGAGCATGTTGGTGATTATTCACCAAGTGGTGATCAAGATCAAGTTCAAGACATTGAGCAAGCTCAAGATGTTGAGCATGCTTGGTTTGAAGGTCAAGGCGAGGACCAAAACCGTGGTGATGACCAAGTGGCCTCTCAAGAATCTCTTGAAGAAGCTCAAGCTCGCCGTGCCATGAAGATTGCAACTACTCTCCAAAGAGGTAGCCACACCTTGGAGAATGTGATTGGAAGTGTAAGGAAAGGGGTGTCCACAAGGAGGCAATTGGCAAACTTTAGTAACCACCATGCCTATATCTCTTGTGTGGAACCTCAAAAGGTGTTTGAAGCGCTTGAAGACCCGGATTGGGTAGAAGCCATGCATGAAGAACTCAATAACTTCGAGCGCAACAAAGTTTGGTCATTAGTAGAGAAGCCCAAGGATTGCCGCAATGTCATTGGAACCAAGTGGATCTTCAAGAACAAGCAAGATGCAAATGGAATTGTTGTGAGGAACAAGGCTCGTTTGGTTGCTCAAGGATACTCTCAAATTGAAGGCATCGACTATGGAGAGACCTTTGCACCCGTGGCTCGCCTTGAGTCCATCCGTATCCTTCTTGCTTATGCATCACATCATAATTTTAAGTTGTAACAAATGGATGTGAAGAGTGCTTTCTTAAATGGTCCTTTGCATGAGTTAGTGTTTGTAAAGCAACCCCTGGGTTTTGAGGATCCTAGCTTTCCGAACCATGTCTACAAGCTCGATAAGGCACTCTATGGCCTTAAACAAGCCCCACGTGCGTGGTACGAGCATCTTAGAGAGCTTCTTGTAGACCGTGGGTTTGAGATAGGCCTCATTGATCTCACTCTTTTTACTAAGAAAGTAAACAGGGAGCTTTTCATATGCCAACTTTATGTAGATGATATCATTTTTGGTTCTTCTAACAAATCTTTCAATGATGAATTTGCAAGACTAATGACAGATAAATTTGAGATGTCTATGATGGGGGAGTTGAAATTCTTTCTTGGCTTTGAGATAAAGCAATTGAAGGGTGGCACCTTCATCAATCAAGCCAAGTACACTCAAGACATGCTCAAGAAGTTCAAGATGGATACCGGAGTGAAGGGAGCCAAGACTCCCATGCCTACAAAGGTTACTCTTGATCTCGATCCTAATGGTAAAGAAGTGGATCAAAAACTTTATCGCTCTATGATTGGGTCTTTGCTCTATCTTTGTGCATCTAGACCGGATATCATGCTTAGTGTGGGAATGTGTGCATGATATCAAGCCGCCCCTAAGGAAAGCCATTTAATGGCTGTCAAAAGAGTCTTTCGATATTTGATTGATACCCCAACTTTTGGCCTTTGGTACCCAAAGGGAGCAAGCTTTGAGCTTGTTGGGTACTCGGACTCGGATTGGGCGGGAGACAAAGTGGATAGGAAGTCAACTTCCAGGGCATGCCAATTTCTTGGTAGGTCTTTGGTTTGTTGGTCTTCCAAGAAGCAAAATTGTGTGTCTCTCTCCACCGCCGAAGCCGAGTATGTGGCGGCCGCGAGTTGTTGTGCTCAACTCCTTTAGATGAGGCAAACCATGGAGGATTATGGTATTCACTTCGACAAGGTGCCACTCTTGTGTGACAATGAGAGTGCCATCAAGATCGCTCATAATCCGGTTCAACATAACAAGACCAAGCACATCGAGATCCGCCACCATTTCATCCGTGACCATGTCAACCGAGGTGAGATTAACCTATCTTATGTAGGTACACAAGACCAACTCGCCGACATTTTCACGAAGCCTCTTGATGAAGCAAGATTCCGAGAGTTGAGGCATGAATTGAATATCGTAGACTCTTGCAATGTGGATTGATCGTGTGCACTCATTCCCATATTATAGTGTGTTGTTCTAGTCTAGATGCGCATAGTTGAGGATAGTCATCGTATCAATTAATGGCACGATGCATACTCAAGTGTGCGACATCATAAGATCACAAATGTCATTTGAGCCCAAGCATGTCTCTTCGCGGTGTCACGACATTGGTGATCACACATAGGGGGAGAAATCCCCCACCATTGCATGTCTTCAAATCTTGTGTTTTGTGTTGTGCTTCTTTGGAAGGCATGCAATCTTAAGTTGATTTTCTTGCAAACAAGTTTGATGGCTGTTGATTTCTTCCGCACACCATGCTTTTCTTGCCGATACATGTCACATATCGACAATTGTCAAAACTTTTCTTGTCCAAAAGGTGTTTTGGCGGCCTGCCCGGCGAAAACCGGACCTGGGGCCGGACTGCCCGGCGGCCCACCGGGCCAGCCCGGCGGATCCGCCAAACTGGCATTCAGTATACCAGGTCGGCGGGCTCGCCAGAATGGCCCGGCGGCCCGCCGGACCGCCTAGCGCATGGCCCGATCCCGCCGGACTTACCGCCGGACTGGCAGGCCTATATAAATTCGTGGGGAGGGTTCCTTTGGCAGTTTTCCCCCACTTCCCTCCCTCCCCACGCCCGCCCCAACTCCATTGGCGCCACCCCATCAAGCTCCTCCTCCCCCTAGCCTCTCCACCCAACCAATCCCTTCCAAATTTAGATCGGGTGTAGATCGGGGTGTTTTGAAGCTTTCCTCCGAAGATCTTCGCGTTTCGTCAACCGCATTGGGAGATCGGGATTCTTCCTCATCTCCTTGTGCACCATGTCTTCGGGTAACTCCCTCGTTTTCTCTTCCTCCTCTAGCCCTTGCCTCACACTCATTTTGTTCATACTCTTGTGTGAGTAGATCTAGTGTGTATCTAGGGTTAGATTCACCCTATCTTGGGTTAGATTCATCTTGTCTAGGGATAGATCCTTTTAGGGTTTCGTTCCTTGTTGGGCTAGTATGTGTTCCTTGGCTTCCTTGTACCCTTAAAGTTTGTAGTGACAAGTTGTTGAGTCAAGATTGCGGGTAGTATGGCAAGTGTGTGTTTCGGCGAAAGATCCGGCGGCCGCCGGACCTGGCGCCGGATCACCCGGCGGACCACCGGACCATCTCGGCGGACCCGCCCAACTGGCATTCAGTATACCAGTTCGGCGAGCTCGCCGGAATGGCCCGGCGGCCCGCCGGACGATCCGGCCCATGACCCGGTCCCGCCGGACCTAGCGCCGAACCTCACTGCCATACTACCTCTCCATCGTGCACTTGTCTCTACCCGACTTTCAGTTCCTTTTCCGTGACATGTATCTTTATCTGGTGTTTCTTTGCTTTGCTTGCGTTTTTAGACTCCTTCTCGACTGAGGACAGTGATTACCGGATTGAAACCGCAGAAGAGCTTCGCGCCTTTGAGGCCAAGAAGAGGAAGATTGATGAGGTTGAGGGACAGTCTTCGCGCCGTACTCGTCTGACAGGGAAGACCGCAGCTGAAGGTGGCAGCTCTGCAGCTGCAGGGCCGCGGATGAGGTCCAAGCTTGTTTACACTCGTGGATCTCATCCACCCCGGAAGGGTAAGGGGGCTCGTGGCCCGGTGGATGTGGAGAAGGAGCAGGAGATTGAAGGGAACTTGGGTGCAGCCCACATCAACACTTGGCGCAAAATTCGAGTTGCAAACCCGTACCGCTTTCATGAGAGGCAGTACACTGGCTCTGACAAGAGGTTCTGGACTGATTCCCAGCGTGCTATGTGGGATGATTACTATGATGCAGCTGAGCACATGAAGAGTGGTTTCTATGTGGTGCCAAAATCCCTCAATGTCGAGCACTTTCAGCACTATGCCTCCAGGGACTTTCGCTACATCAATGAGGCTCTTCTCAAGATGGATATTTTGGACCTTGTCACCCTCTCTGAGTCTATTCAGCCTTTGGTGGTCCGCCAGTTCTTCTGCACTGTGTACTTCCATAATGACCCTGCGGAGTCCTTCTCTTGGATGACTGGCCAGGATGTGTTCACTACCACGTTTGCTGATTTCTGTGATGCTTTGGGTTATGGTGGTGGTAGGGCTGGAGGTTTCAAGATTCACTTCGAGATGCCCTTTTCCGTGGAGAAGATCTCTCGCATTTGCTATCCAGATGAGCCATCCCTCCCAGCTCCTGCCATTTCAGGGATGTACTACTACTACAATGCTCTTGCCAAGCTCTTCCGTCGGAATCTGATAAGTAAGGCTGGAGATGATGCTAGTGTCAGGGGCTATCACAGGAATCTGCTGTACTATTGCCAGCCCGACAAGCTTCGGAAGATAGATGGTTGTGACTTCATTTTTTAGGAGATGAAGAGATCCACTCTCAAGCGCATGACTCCCAACTACTGTCAGTATGTGCAGCGTTTGATCAACAGGCAGCCCCGGGCTCAGACTGCTCTTGTGCGTGGACAGGTTGTGGAGATGGAGACTTTCTCTGTGGGTTTCCAGGGTGGTTTTGAAGAGGCTCCCAGTTTGCTCCATACCAGGTCTAGAGGTCCCACCATGGATGCTCCTGATCCTCACCGTCCCTCTGGTTCTGGTACTAGTCACCGTCGTCACCATCGCCACCCTAGGCCCTCTCGTGTAACAACTCAGAAATTTGTAACCCACTTCTTATTAAATAAAGTGCCAAATTTTGGACCCAGATAAAACTTTTTATCCATTATTTCATGCATACATGTATTTTCTATTATATGTAATCTATGATTTCATGTGTGTTATTTTTGGTTGTGCATTGGTTAGTTAATTCTAAGTAGACCAACAGAAGCAAATGAGAAAGATTCTAAGAACCAAAGAAAGAAGAAACAAAAGAAAGAAAGAAAAAGAGAAGGATAAGATGATCTAGAAAATCTGTTTGACTACCCTACTTTGAGCCCTTGGATTAACAAATCTATAACTCACCTCAGTGTTTGGCCAGCTAGTTGACCTTCACCAAGTCACATACAAGCTCAACCAAGTTGTTGCTACCCAAAACTCAAACTAGAACTTGACTCAAACATCAATCAAACTTTGAATCTGAAACAGTGACCATACCCCATTTTCAAATATAAATTTTTGCAAAACCTGTTATTTCTCCAGAACAAAAATATGACTAGAAACCTTGGCCAATATGTTGATCACCCAAAGTGGAAAATTTCAAAAATTCAAATTTCGAACTCTTGCGGGCATTTCGTCGAACACTGGCAGAGAAGAATCGATCAAATCTTGATTCACTGTGAAGATCACTGTTCTGGTTCGCCTCTGGCCTGTAGCCATGCTCCTGGGAGACGCCGCGGTCGAGTCCAGCGCCCCCTGCCCCGACCGAGCCATGAGAAGGGGAGGAACGGAGAGAAACGCGCCCAGGGCCCCCTCCCAGACCTTCTTCTTCCTGCACGATGCCGACCGCCCTGGAGGCGCCAGAGCCGACCCACAGCCCACCGCAGCCGAGTCGACACCCTCCCAGCACACCCCCGAGGCCGCCGTGCCCGGAGCGAGCTCCAAACGCCGCCAGGACCCCCGCACTGGCCACCTGCTGGTCGCCTTGCTCCCGGCCTCCCGAGGCTATAAAAACCCCCGTAGACGCTCCCAGAAGACGCACACCATCGCCGCAGCCGATTCCCACTCCCCTCTCTTCCTCTCTCCCTCGGAAACATCCGATCTCTGCACGGGAGCGCCGCCGCGTTCTGGAGGATTTCGGCCACCGTGGAGCTGCTGCTGGTGCGAGGTGGAGGAGTTGAGCAACCGCGGCCGATCTGCATCACCGCCGTCAAGTTCTTCTTCCTCTCCGTCGCGCCCTCGCCGTCGGGCACCCTTCACTGCAACGCTGGTGAGCTTCCGCCCGAGCTGAGGTAGACGATGCACCAGAGCCGTTTGATCGTGATCCAGCGATAGCATACCGGTTCGGCGATTCTAATTAGATCTGACGCGTGGACCCCATCTGTCAGGTTTCATTTTTATTCTTTCCCGCCGGAGCGAAGCGGTATGGGCCGGCCCATTCGGGATTCTTTTGAAAACAGCCCGGTTCAGTTTAGTTTCGGTCCGAATCGATTTTTATTTATTCTCCCGCCTTTTTGAATTAATTCAAAACTGTTTCAGATATGTTTTTCAAATTAAAATTCCCAGAGATTTACAAATCCTTTTCTAGCAAATAAATATGCATTGGAAAGCTTGTAAAATACTCTACACAGTAGAACTGGTTAGAATTCAAAATAAGTTAGGAATTTAATTAGATATGAATAGTGTGACCATAGCTTTATTAATCTTAGAAGATTTCTAGAAAATAGTTTAAGCCTCCTAAAATCATGAAATTTAAATTGTGAACTCACCAATGACCTCTCTTACTGTTAGTCAACTCTAATCAACTTAAACCTTGTTAGTGTTATCAATTAGACCCTAACCCAATCCTATCTTGTAGCATAAAATGATAGATCTCTATCTTGCACTTAGAATTAAATTTTGCCCTCTTTACCAATTCACCTAGTTGATCCCTCCCACTTGAACGAGTATTAGTACCCCTAAACCAATACCAATGCTTAGAAAGTGAACAACATATGACACTTAGTAGAGAATCTAACTTGCACACTTGAAGAAAACTTAGAAGAAAAACTTACAATCCAACACCATAAAATGCAACATGAATGCTATTGTTAGCAAACAAAGATGTGTGCTTGGTGTGTTGTTAGCATGGTGTAGTGATGGTGTGCTTTGTGTTTATTCATTATTAGACGCTAGTGTTGCCGAGGAGGATATTGGAGGGGATTATTATCAAGAAGAAGAAGAATACCCCGGACACTTTGCCAACCAAGGCAAGCCATCTTTTGATTCATACTCCCCAATGCCTAGTTTTAATATTGCATTCTACTTGTTTTAAGTAAATTGCATGATTGAATTGCTAGAGTAGAATGATAGGAGTGTAGTGATGTCTTGTTTAGCAAGAGCATCAAGCTGACTTTATCCAACCCCATTTAGTAGTCATCACTCAATGTAGTTGCTTAGTCGCTAATAATATTGAGGCCATCTATAAGGGGAACTCTATTTGAAAAGTGGTGACTTGAACTTGAAACTTGAATTGGAGATTGCTCCCACATAATGGCTTTATGAAAGAAATCAATCTTGACTAAGAACTATGAAATGTATTCTTCAATGACAACGAGTGATGTACTATGGGAGCCAACCATACCGTACAACCACATTACCCCTATATGGGAAGGGGCTTAGTCCGTAGCTTGTTTACCTTAGTATGGGAGGCCTTGTAACAAACTCTTATGGAAGGACACCGTGCGCGGTTACTTCTGAACCAGGTGGACTCCACTAACCCGGCATCCCGGGATGGCCAGAACTAGAGGCGCCGGAGCGGGGATTCCGTATCCCGGGCTCTAGGGAAGGATCCTATACTAGGGTGAGCAAGTGAAAGAGTTTGTTTGATTATCTGAACCCCGCATACTTGTGTATGACGATCCGTGGATTTCTCCCGGCAGATGTATCGAATCTTGTGGGTAAAGTGTACCCCTCTGCAGAGGTTTTCAAACTATTCGAATAGCCGAGTCCGCGGTTATGGACAGTTGGCAAGCTGTACATGACTTTTGTCAGGAATAAAAGTGACATTAGTGAACATGGTGAATGACTTGACTTGACAATGATGTTGACACACTTGAAGTTCCTCTTTAGATTGAACTTAGAGAACTAAACTTCTTTTCTACCAATGAACATTCTTGGGAAATAAAACTAGCTTTTGCAAAGAAACTTAGTGCTTAGTCCACTATGCCAAACTTGCATCCCTACTTCATCATTTCATTTATAAGATGGTTTGCGAGTGCATCCAATGTACTCATGGCTGTGTCCCTGGCTATCAACTTGGCCAGACTATGGGGAAGAGTACCAGGAGGAAGGGTATGAAGAAGAGTACCAGAACTAAGCTCGTCTCCATGAGTCACCGTTGCCTGTAGGGTGAAGGCATGGACCCGAAGACGTTATTTCCGCTGCTATATTGTGTTGTATTATGAACTTGGTCTCTGTGACCATTGTATTTGAACCTTCGTATTGTAATGTCTATGGAACTGGTTACCAACTACGTTATGTATATCGCAACAATGGTTCTGGGATTGCTGTGGAATACATAACGGGCACTTCGAATTTGTATCAAATTTGAGGTCGTCACAAGTTGGTATCAGAGCCTAGGCTGACCTTAGGAGACCTTAGTTAGAATGGGCGTTAAATGAAAACTTGATAAAAGCAAAGATATAAGTAATGGTTGCAAAATTGCTTAGTCTTTCCTCTCTATTTGCAAAGTTTTATACATACTTCAGTTTCTGCCTACTTAAAATTTTGCACACTTGAGTTGATCACTAACTTAAGCTAATCTAAAATTTTGTAGATGGCCCCGGTATTCGTTGAGCACTACCAGTTGGGCCATGGTGGCAGCCTTTGTTTCGAGCGCGACCTCACCACCCTGACCTTGTTCTTGGATCGTTTGTATCCGGAGTTCAAGGGAGCCGTGCTCAATGAGCACCCGGATGGAGAGCTACGGTGGCTTATCAGGGCCAGTTACCGTGGCAAGAAGGGGAATTTGGGTTCTCCAAGGATCAAGTTCGAGCTTGTGGAGAACACTTAGGCCGATGGTTTGGTCCGAGCGATGCAGGAGATGCACACCCGCTTGTGCGGACTGCATGTGGAGGAGGTTCAGGGAGAGCACTTTAGGAACCTTGCTCGGCGTGATGCGGATGGACGTCCCGCAAACATGCCCGGGCAGAATGAGCCGAGTACTTACATCGATCACATGGACTTCTTGCTGTACTCCACTCAGCAGGAGGCCGATCGTGCACGTACCAAGGACAACCTTGAGCACTTCGCACTGGTGGAGGCGAGGAGTACTATCAGGATACTTGCGAAGGAGCGCAAGAGCCTTCGCCGCCAACGCGATGAGAAGGATCAGGACATTGAGGAGTTGAAGGCCAATGTGGCTGAGCTAACTGAGTACATTGAGAGTCTTGAGGAGCACCTTGGTGAGGAGGAAGGCATTGATCTCCGCAAGGAGGATAATGCCCTCATTAGTGATGAGGATGACTTCATGGAGGACCTTGAGGATCCGGAAGATGGTGGGCGTAATGGATTCATTGTGAGTGATGAGGAGGAAGACCCCGAGGAGCCTGATGTTTAGATTGGAGACTTCCGTGTTACCTAGTTATGAGTTCACCTTGAGTCACTTCGTGTAGGTGTGAGTTGTATCCCCCTCTCTAGTAGACGAGTCGCAATGGTTTGATGTAAACCATTTGTAATGTGTGAACTCGTATGTGTGATATGTTTGATGAGTGTTGAATGAAATATGAATTTGGCTTTGAAGGCCTTAGTAAGACAAAAATTGCATCATCCATGTTACAATTAAATCTTAGCAATTAGTTTTTCCCTCTTGTCTTACACACCTTATCTTCAGATGCCGCGAGCACCCCCACCCCCGAACCCGGAAATGGCCGAACTACTAAGGTTGATCATGGAAGACCGGGAAGCAGCCCGAGCTGAGCGCCAAGCTAACTTGGCCACTCTTCAGCAGATAACCCAGATGGCAATGAACCACAACAATGGCAATGGCAATGGCAATGGTGAAGGAGAAAACAATGGCAATGGTGATCACCGATCCAAGTTAAGGAATTTTCAAAACACCAACCCTCCTATGTTCACTAAGTCTGAAGAGCCCTTAGATGCCGATGACTGGCTTCGCACCATGGAGAACAATTTGGCAGTCGCCAAAGTTGGTGAAAATGAAAAGGTTCTGTACACCACCCACTTCCTTGCGGGAGCCGCAAGAGCTTGGTGGGATAGCACCCGTGCAATGCAAGCCCCAGGGTATGTGATGCCTTGGGAGGAGTTCAAAAGCAAGTTTAGCAAAGCCCATGTTCCTTTGGGATTGGTTAAAAGGATGAGAGATGAGTTCAGAAATCTAAAGCAAGGTTCCCTATCTGTGGTAGATTACCGTGACAAGTTCCTTACCTTGTCTAGGTATGCCCCAGATGACACCGACACCACTGAGAAGAAGCAAGAAAGGTTTCTAGATGGACTTCATGATGAGATGCAATGTGTCTTGGTTAGCATTCACTTTGCCGACCTGGAGTCATTGGTTGATTCTGCTATTCAGATGGAAGGCAAACTCAAGCAAGCTGCAGAGAACCGCAAGCGTCGTATGATGTATCAAGGCAACTCGAGCAACTCGCAGAAGCCAAGGGGAAATGCACCTATGGGTTTCGCCCCTAGACCTATGAAGCCATCTGCACCTGCTCCACGTCCCAACTACCCCAACCGTCCGCCCGGCAACAACTTCAACCGTGCACCTCCAAGAACTAATGGCAACAACTTCAACACCAATACTCCAAGGCCAAATGGCGCCCCTGTGTTACCCAAGCCTGGTGACAAGTCGGGTGTTACCTGTTATGAGTGCGGACTCAAAGGGCACTACTCCAATGAGTGCCCCAAGAAGTTGAACGATGCATCCAAGACCACTGCTCCTGTTCAGCAACAGCGCCGTGTGGGAAATGGCAAGAACTATCCACCAAGGAACCAGCCTCACTCTCAAGGCCGTCTGAATCACATGAATGTTGAAGAAGCTCAGGAAGCAACCGACGTTGTGCTTGGTATGTTCCCTGTTAACTCAGTTCTTGCAAGAGTTCTGTTTGATTCTGGAGCTTCACACTCATTTGTTACCCAACTATTCGTTGATAAAAGTGGACTTCAACCCACACCTTTGAAAGATGTCATGTCTGTGCAAATTCCCGGGTCAATAACCAAAGCCAGTTGTACCTGCTTGGCAGTGCCCATAGAAATCCATGGGATCTCATTCTTAGCCATTTTGATTGTGTTAGGAACCAAAGGATTGGAAGTGGTCCTAGGTATGGATTGGATGTCTCAACACCAAGGAATTATAGATTGTGCCAAAAAGACCATCACCATGAGGAGTAGCCGTGGAGTTTTAGTAAAGCATGTGTCAGTCAAACCCATCCCAATCCCCAGATGTCATAAGAGTATCTCAGGATGAACTTTAGAGCAAGTCCCCATCGTCTGTGAATACCCGGATGTTTTTCCCGATGAGCTACCCGGAATGCCACTGGATCGGGATATCGAGTATATCATTGAGCTTATCCCCGGAACTGGATCTATAGCCCAACGACCCTATCGCATGAACCCAGCTGAATTAGTGGAGTTAAAGAAGCAATTGGATGACCTACTGAGTAAGGGATTGATTCAGCCAAGTTCTTCTGCTTGGAGATCACCCGTTCTGTTTGTGGATAAAAGTGACGGTTCTAGCCGACTGTGCACTGATTACCGCAAGCTAAACGATGTGACCATCAAGAACAAGTATCCTCTCCCAAAGATTGAAGATTTGTTTGACCAATTGACTGGAGCCAGAGTCTTCTCGAAGATAGATCTTAGAACCGGATACCACCAACTGAAGATCCGTGCAACGGATATCCCCAAAATAGCCTTCACTACCCGATACGGATTGTATGAGTACACCGTAATGTCATTTGGATTAACCAATGCCCCTGCTTATTTCATGAACCTCATGAATAAGGTTTTTATGGAGTTCTTGGATAAGTTTGTCGTTGTCTTCATTGATGACATTCTTATCTACTCCAAGTCCGAAGAAGAGCATGCAACCCACTTGAGATTAATCTTAGAAACCTTAAGAGAGCATCAGCTGTATGCCAAGTTTAGTAAATGCAAGTTCTGGTTGAAGGAAGTTGGATTCTAGGCCATGTATTATCAGCGGGAGGAATATCCGTGGACCCCAAGAAGATCAAATCAGTCCTGGAATGGGAAGCTCCTACCACTCAAACTGAAGTTAGAGGTTTCCTCGGATTAGCCGGATATTACCGCAAATTTGTTGAAGGGTTTTCAAGCATTGCCCGGCCGATGACCCAATTGTTGAAGAAAGACAAGAAGTTTGAATGGACCCCTAAGTGTGAAGAAAGTATTCAAGAGCTCAAGAAGCGACTGGTGACCGCCCCCGTCCTAACCATGGCCGATATCACCAAAAACTTTGATGTCTATTGCGACGCTTCCAAACTTGGACTTGGTTGTGTATTGATGCAAGAAGGCAAGGTCATAGCTTACCTCTCTCGGCAGCTTCGACTCCATGAAGAAAACTATCCAACTCATGATCTGGAGTTAGCAGCCGTAGTGCTAGCTCTGAAGACCTGGAGGCACTATCTGATGGGCAACCGTTGCGAGATCTACACGGATCACAAGAGTTTGAAGTATATCTTCACTCAGAAGGAGTTGAACATGAGGCAAAGAAGATGGATAGAGTTGATCAAGGATTATGATCTGGAGATTCACTATCACCCCGGTAAGGCCAATGTCGTGGCCGATGCATTGAGTAGAAAGTCGTGCTCGTTGAATATGATGATTAAAGAGGAGCAACCCATGTTGCACCAAGAGTTTGAAAGGTTTGGATTGGAACTAGTCAGTCAAGGATTCCTAGCCAACCTTGAGTTTCAACCCACCTTGATGAGCCAAATCAAAGAAGCCCAGAAGGGAAACAAGAGTATCGACGGAATTAAGCGCCGAATTAGTTCCGGCAAGGTGCCAGGATTTGAAGAAGATGATCAAGGAGTTCTTTGGTATAAAGGACGTATTTGTGTGCCTGCTGACTCAGAATTGAAGGGAGTTATTATGAAGGAAGCCCATGAGACACCTTACTCCATTCACCCCGGTGGAACTAAGATGTATCAAGATTTGAAGGAACAATTTTGGTGGCATGGAATGAAGCGTGAGATTGCATCGTTCATCTCTAAGTGTGATATTTGTCAAAGAGTCAAGGCTGAACATCAACGTCCTGCTGGATTGTTGCAACCTTTGCAAGTTCCGGAATGGAAGTGGGAATCTGTTGGAATGGATTTCATCACTGGATTTCCAAGGTCTAGCTGTGGAGATGACTCTATCTGGGTCATTGTGGATAGACTGACCAAGGTTGCCCACTTTATTCCTGTCAAGACCACTTATAACTCGGGACAGTTAGCAGATTTGTACCTATCCAAAATTGTTAGTTTGCATGGAGTCCCTAAAACCATAGTTTCCGATCGAGGAACCCAATTCACCTCAAGATTTTGGAGAAGCTTACATCAAGCCTTGGGGACCAAATTAGCCTTTAGCACCGCTTACCACCCTCAGACGGATGGACAGACTGAAAGAGTGAATCAAATACTTGAAGATATGTTGAGAGCCTGTGTGCTAGCCTATGGAGCTAAGTGGGAAGATTGTCTGCCCTTCGCGGAGTTTTCCTACAACAACAGTTATCAGGCCAGTTTGCAAATGGCCCCATTTGAAGCTTTATATGGAAGAAAGTGTCGTACCCCTTTGAATTGGTCTGAAACCGGAGACAGTCAGATATTTGGACCTGACATCCTGCAAGAAGCTGAGGAAAAGGTTCGTGTGATTCGTGATTACCTCAAAGCAGCCCAGTCGAGATAGAAGAGTTATGCCGACAAAAGACGTAGAGAACTGACCTTCCAGATTGGAGATTTTGTTTATCTCAGAGTATCACCTCTCAAGGGAATGCAAAGATTCCAAGTAAAAGGAAAGCTTGCACCAAGATATATTGGACCCTTCAAGATACTAGACCGTAAAGGAGATGTGTCTTATCAGTTGGAAATGCCCCCTGAATTGTCGGAAGTACACGATGTCTTCCACGTGTCTTTACTTCGGAAATGTCTTGAAGTGCCGGAGAAGCCAGAAATTTTCAAGAACATTGATCACCGTTCTGTGGACATCAACCAGGATTTGACCTATCGTGAAATGCCTATCCGTATCCTCGAGGAAGCCTATCGAACCACTCGAACCCGAAGCATCAAGTTTCTAAAAGTTCAGTGGAGTAACCACACCGAGGATGAAGCCACTTGGGAACGAGAAGATTACCTTCAGAAAGAGTTTCCCAATCTTTTCAGTTCTTAAGTAGTGAATCTCGGGGACGAGATTCTTTTTAAGGGGGGAAGATTGTAACAACTCAGAAATTTGTAACCCACTTCTTATTAAATAAAGTGCCAAATTTTGGACCCAGATAAAACTTTTTATCCATTATTTCATGCATACATGTATTTTCTATTATATGTAATCTATGATTTCATGTGTGTTATTTTTGGTTGTGCATTGGTTAGTTAATTCTAAGTAGACCAACAGAAGCAAATGAGAAAGATTCTAAGAACCAAAGAAAGAAGAAACAAAAGAAAGAAAGAAAAAGAGAAGGATAAGATGATCTAGAAAATCTGTTTGACTACCCTACTTTGAGCCCTTGGATTAAGAAATCTATAACTCACCTCAGTGTTTGGCCAGCTAGTTGAGCTTCACCAAGTCACATACAAGCTCAACCAAGTTGTTGCTACCCAAAACTCAAACTAGAACTTGACTCAAACATCAATCAAACTTTGAATCTAAAACAGTGACCATACCCCATTTTCAAATATAAATTTTTGCAAAACCTGTTATTTCTCCAGAACAAAAATATGACTAGAAACCTTGGCCAATATGTTGATCACCCAAAGTGGAAAATTTCAAAAATTCAAATTTCGAACTCTTGCGGGCATTTCGTCGAACACTGGCAGAGAAGAATCGTTCAAATCTTGATTCACTGTGAAGATCACTGTTCTGGTTCGCCTCTGGCCTGTAGCCATGCTCCTGGGAGACGCCGCGGTCGAGCCCAGCGCCCCCTGCCCCGACCGAGCCGTGAGAAGGGGAGGAACGGAGAGAAACGCGCCCAGGGCCCCCTCCCAGACCTTCTTCTTCCTGCACGATGCCGACCGCCCTGGAGGCGCCAGAGCCGACCCACAGCCCACCGCAGCCGAGTCGACACCCTCCCAGCACACCCCCGAGGCCGCCATGCCCGGAGCGAGCTCCAAACGCCGCCAGGACCCCCGCACTGGCCACCTGCTGGTCGCCTTGCTCCCAGCCTCCCGAGGCTATAAAAACCCCCGTAGACGCTCCCAGAAGACGCACACCATCGCCGCAGCCGATTCCCACTCCCCTCTCTTCCTCTCTCCCTCGGAAACATCCGATCTCTGCACGGGAGCGCCGCCGCGTTCTGGAGGATTCCGGCCACCGTGGAGCTGCTGCTGTTGCGAGGTGGAGGAGTTGAGCAACCGCGGCCGATCTGCATCACCGCCGTCAAGTTCTTCTTCCTCTCCGTCGCGCCCTTGCCGTCAGGCACCCTTCACTGCAACGCCGGTGAGCTTCCGCCCGAGCTGAGGTAGACGATGCACTAGAGCCGTTCGATCGTGATCCAGCGATAGCATACCGGTTCGGCGATTCTAATTAGATCTGACACGTGGACCCCATCTGTCAGGTTTCGTTTTTATTCTTTCCTGCCGGAGCGAAGCGGTATGGGCCGACCCGTTCGGGATTCTTTTGAAAACGGCCCGGTTCAGTTTAGTTTCGGTCCGAATCGATTTTTATTTATTCTCCCGCCTTTTTGAATTAATTCAAAACTGTTTCAGATATGTTTTTCAAATTAAAATTCCCAGAGATTTACAAATCCTTTTCTAGCAAATAAATATGCGTTGGAAAGCTTGTAAAATACTCTACACAGTAGAACTGGTTAGAATTCAAAATAAGTTAGGAATTTAATTAGATATGAATAGTGTGACCATAGCTTTATTAATCTTAGAAGATTTCTAGAAAATAGTTTAAGCCTCCTAAAATCATGAAATTTAAATTGTGAACTCACCAATGACCTCTCTTACTGTTAGTCAACTCTAATCAACTTAAACCTTGTTAGTGTTATCAATTAGACCCTAACCCAATCCTATCTTGTAGCATAAAATGATAGATCTCTATCTTGCACTTAGAATTAAATTTTGCCCTCTTTACCAATTCACCTAGTTGATCCCTCCCACTTGAACGAGTATTAGTACCCCTAAACCAATACCAATGCTTAGAAAGTGAACAACATATGACACTTAGTAGAGAATCTAACTTGCACACTTGAAGAAAACTTAGAAGAAAAACTTACAATCCAACACCATAAAATGCAACATGAATGCTATTGTTAGCAAACAAAGATGTGTGATTGGTGTGTTGTTAGCATGGTGTAGTGATGGTGTGCTTTGTGTTTATTCATTATTAGACGCTAGTGTTGCCGAGGAGGATATTGGAGGGGATTATTATCAAGAAGAAGAAGAATACCCCGGACACTTTGCCAACCAAGGCAAGCCATCTTTTGATTCATACTCCCCAATGCCTAGTTTTAATATTGCATTCTACTTGTTTTAAGTAAATTGCATGATTGAATTGCTAGAGTAGAATGATAGGAGTGTAGTGATGTCTTGTTTAGCAAGAGCATCAAGCTGAGTTTATCCAACCCCATTTAGTAGTCATCACTCAATGTAGTTGCTTAGTCGCTAATAATATTGAGGCCATCTATAAGGGGAACTCTATTTGAAAAGTGGTGACTTGAACTTGAAACTTGAATTGGAGATTTCTCCCACATAATGGCTTTATGAAAGAAATCAATCTTGACTAAGAACTATGAAATGTATTCTTCAATGACAACGAGTGATGTACTATGGGAGCCAACCATACCGTACAACCACATTACCCCTATATGGGAAGGGGCTTAGTCCGTAGCTTGTTTACCTTAGTATGGGAGGCCTTGTAACAAACTCTTATGGAAGGACACCGTGCGCGGTTACTTCTGAACCAGGTGGACTCCACTAACCCGGCATCCCGGGATGGCCAGAACTAGAGGCGCCGGAGCGGGGATTCCGTATCCCGGGCTCTAGGGAAGGATCCTATACTAGGGTGAGCAAGTGAAAGAGTTTGTTTGATTATCTGAACCCCGCATACTTGTGTATGACGATCCGTGGATTTCTCCCGGTAGATGTATCGAATCTTGTGGGTAAAGTGTACCCCTCTGCAGAGGTTTTCAAACTATTCGAATAGCCGAGTCCGCGGTTATGGACAGTTGGCAAGCTGTACTTGACTTTTGTCAGGAATAAAAGTGACATTAGTGAACATGGTGAATGACTTGACTTGACAATGATGTTGACACACTTGAAGTTCCTCTTTAGATTGAACTTAGAGAACTAAACTTCTTTTCTACCAATGAACATTCTTGGGAAATAAAACTAGCTTTTGCAAAGAAACTTAGTGCTTAGTCCACTATGCCAAACTTGCATCCCTACTTCATCATTTCATTTATAAGATGGTTTGCGAGTGCATCCAATGTACTCATGGCTGTGTCCCTGGCTATCAACTTGGCCAGACTATGGGGAAGAGTACCAGGAGGAAGGGTATGAAGAAGAGTACCAGAACTAAGCTCGTCTCCATGAGTCGCCGTTGCCTGTAGGGTGAAGGCATGGACCCGAAGACGTTATTTCCGCTGCTATATTGTGTTGTATTATGAACTTGGTCTCTGTGACCATTGTATTTGAACCTTCGTATTGTAATGTCTATGGAACTGGTTACCAACTACGTTATGTATATCGCAACAATGGTTCTGGGATTGCGGTGGAATACATAACGGGCACTTCAAATTTGTATCAAATTTGAGGTCGTCACATCTCGCAAGAAGGGTGTTGCTGCGTTCTTCAAGAACTTGTGGGAGATGTGTCGCAGCTCTTATGATGTGGCTCATAGGAGCATGGAGATGAGTCAGGAGACCCGGAGGAGGCAGAATGAGTTCTTGGCTGTTAGGGGCAGTGTTGTTCCCCCCGTTGGACATGAGTTGGATCCGATCCCGTATGTCAACTATGTTATGCCGCCTCTTGATGATGACATGTTTGCTGGTATTGAAGACTTTGAAGACTTCGAGCCACCCTCTGAGCCAGAAGATGCTGATGAAGGAGAAGGTGCTCATGGAGAGGATGATCCGGAGGGTTCTCCTGTCCCCAGTGAAGATTTTTGAGCGCTAGCATCGCCTACTCTCTTGTCCCTTTTTGGTTTTTTGATGCCAAAGGGGGAGAAGAGTATAGAGTCTCTAGGAATAAACGTCGCATGACACAAGCCTCGCTTTCATTTTCCTTGGTTCTTAAGTGGCTTGTGTCCATTTGCGTTTTATTTGCCGTTTTATCTCTCAAACTTCGTGGAACCCTATCGTGTGTGGACAAGTGTGTACTTTAATTATGCACTATGCACTTTATGTTTATGTTTGGATATGTCTATGCTTGCTATATTATTATCTATCCATGATATTATCTTGTCCATGCTATGCTTGGTTCCTATTGATGGTGGGGGAGCTCCCTATAATCTAATTTTTGCACTTTGCATTCCAAAAGCAAATTCTACCATGTGCATATGTTATGGGGGAGCACTCTCACTACTCACTAGTTACCTTGTTTCGTTTCTCCTATGAGACTCTAACATAGTTTGTCATCGTAAATCAAAAAGGGGGAGATTGAAAGGACATTTGTCCCTTTCTACTTTTTTGATTTACAATGACATGACTATGTTTTGTGTGAACTAATATTTGAATTATATGCATACAGGTTTTAGTTCACAGGTGAAGGGGTTCTAATGCATAAAAAGAAATATGGTGGAATCGCCTGCCGAAAGTGGTCAAAATTGGTCTGGCCGGCCCCCAGACCGGACCACCCGGCGGCAGACCGGACTGGCCCGGCGGGGCCGCCGGACTGATAGTCTGAAGGGGTTTTCGGCGGGCCGCCGGATCCGCCCGGTCCACCGCCGAACTCCCGGCGAGGTGTCCGGTCCCGCCGGACTTACCGCCGGGCCGTCCGGCCCAGAGGCCGGCGGCGCCGGACTTATCGCCGGAATTGCTGCTGTGTGCTCCCTCAACGGCCAGATTCCAACCTACCTATAAATACCCCTTCTCCCTGCTTGGGTAGGGTTAGAACTTCACCAACAATTGTTTATCCTTGAAGCTCTCACCTACCCCCATTGGAAAAACACCAAATTCCATAGATCTCCCTTTCTAGCCAACCAAAGCTCTTGATCTTTGGAGGATTGAAGGAGGAGGCACCGATCTACATCTTCACCAAAGGAATTTCATTTCCACCTCCATTTGCTTGGAGGATTTGCACCTTGGGGCTCTTGTGACCCTAGGTGTTGTAATTGGTTGATTGACTTGTCTTTGTGGTGATTCTTGCCTCTGTGGCTTTCTTGGGAGCCTCCAATTGAGTTGTGGAGTTGTGCCCCAAGCTCCGTGTAAGGGATTCGTGGTTCCCCCAATACCACCGCTTAGTGGAAACGAGCTAGCCTCCGTGACTTGCTCACCGGAGAACAAGGTGAGCCTTTGTGGCGTTGGTCGACTCCGTGTCACCACACCTCTCCAACGTAGACGTACTTCCCCTCAAAAGGAAGGAACTACGGGAATACATCCTTGTGTCTCCAGTCTCCACTCTTCGGTTATTTCTTTCCCTTACTTGTATCTTGCTAGTTACTTGTTTACTTGCATGCTTCCCACTTATAGGAAATTCACCTAGTTGCACATCTAGTGAATTTACTTTGTGTCAAGCCTTAAATTTGAAAAAGATTAAAATTTGACTTAGCGCCTATTCACCCCCCCCCTCTAGTCGCCCGTACCGATCCTTTCAACAAAGAACTTGAAGAAATGTTGAAATGAAGAGTGCACAACACCAACGATGCATTGAGGAAGTGGAAATAAGAAATGGAGCAATGAAGACAGTTATAGAATAGACCACCATTACCTCTGCCTTATAGAACCAACGATATCGTAATAATCTAATGATCATACCAAATTGGGGTATGACCATACTAGATTGTTAGTGTTTGAACTAGTTTGTTAGATGGTTGAATGTTTGTTAGATGTTGCTTGTAAGATAAATTGCCTTGATCTGTTGTGTTTGGGTTGGAATCTTTTTGAGATCCCTTCTATCTAATTCTTATCTATGCTAAGACCTAAACTTGTCCTAAAACCCAAACCGAAGTATTCTCAACGATAGAACAACCACAATAACCTCAGATGGAGATAATGATACAAAGGACAACAGCAAGGTTCAGTGTTTCAATTACAAGGAACTAGGACATTACTCATCCAAATGTCTGGAAGGAAACAACAAAGCAAACACACAAGGAAGCATGAAGAAGGACCTCAGTGTGATCACTTGTTTCAAGTACAATCAAAAGGGACATCTCAGCTTGGTCTTCTGATTGACCCAAAGAGTGACCCCTCAATGTCCAAAGTAGTTCAACAACTACCTTGTAGGATAGAAGCCCTACAATGGAGCAAGGTTATACCCAAGCAACCCTTGAAGAAGGTGTATGCCCAAGGTTATGAATAGACACCCACCAATTGGAAAGGAAGAAAGAAACCAACTATGGGTTCAAAAGATGACCACTGCCAAGTTAAAACCAAGGTGTTTCTAGTTGAACCCAAGGACCTAGACTACCCACAAAGATTTATTTTAAGGGTGGTAGCCACCTAGGTAACCCAAACCTATCCTTCTTTCTAGCCTCTCCAATCTCGGGGACGAGATTTCTTTTAAGGGTGGTAGTCTCTAACATCCCAAGATTTTATCAAATTTTGGGGGAATTTTTTTTGCTTTTATTTTACTTATGTTGATTGAAAATTCACAGGGATTTGAAACTTTTGAGTTATTTAAAAAATTTATTAGAAAACTATTTCAAACTTTCTAATAATTCTTGAAGACTCTTTTGAGAAAATAAAATTTCAAAAATACTATTGTGTATTTATGCAAACCTAGGCAAGCATATTTGCATAGGAAGTATTTATAAAATGATTTATTTTATATAAAGTTTGCATTTCCAAAAATATATTTGAAAATGAATTTAAAATATTATTTCATAAAATATTTTCTCTGATTTTAAAGGATTATTTTTCAAACTATATTGCTATTTTGCATTATGCAAATAAAGCCCTTTTTGACCAATTTATAAAATTTTATTTGAAAATTAAATTTATTATGAAAATTTAGTTTTTATTATTTTAAAATGTTATGTTGATTTTTAGAAAAATTTAGAAATTGGTTTGAGCTCATTTGGAGCTAAAATGCAAAAGTTATGAAAGAAATAAGAAAAGAAAAAAAGAAAAAGAAAAAAAAGTAATCCGAGCCGACCGGACCCACGTCGCGCTCAGCCCGCGCGAGCCAGTCCAAGTTTCTCCGATTTTCTTTTATTTTCCCGATTTTTCAGAACCTATCACCATTCAAACTCGAATATCTCAAAATCTACGACGTCTTTTTCAGATCCATTTGTTTCTACGCTTTCCTAACTCGAAATCCTATTTCTCCAACCGACCTAGCCTCTATATATAGCCCCCACCTCCGTACATCTGACTTTCTTTCGCCGAAATCCCAAAATCCTCTCTCCCGAAACTTTGTTTCGAATATTTGAGCCTCTAAACTTCGTTATTTGCCTTTGCCATCTAAATGAAAGTTGTAGATCTCGTCGAGGCGCTTCAATCCGGACCAACCTCATCTCTTTTCGTCCACCGTAGCTCGAATAATCCGGCCTCAAAAATTTCAGATCTGATGTACAAGATTAGGTCTTGAGGCTAGCTCGTTTCTCGAAATCCAAATTCCTTTGGTGATTAGATTCATCTTTCAATTCTCTACAACTTACTTATGGTGAGTTTTTCATTTTGAGGTACAGATCTATGTCTTTGAAACAGATCTAATTTCGAGTTAACCGGAGCCAAATCGATCTCGAACATCATCCCGAATCGCCGCGCCTTGAACACGGAAGTTGTTCCTCTCATCAATAGCTTTCCAACGCCGCATGTCTCACCTTGTTTGGTTCAGTAAGCTAGGAGCATAAAGTGGTCAAAGTTTCAAATCTCATAAGGTATAATTCAGATCTAGTCTACCTCGTTGTCCCAATTGCAAAATTAGTTTGTAGGATATAGTAATTCTCTATAAGTTTATATAAAAAGTTTCTCAAAATAATGAACTTTTTCTGTTGACTTTTCTGACGTCATCAGTCAACTCAGTCAACTGGTTAAAGTCAATTCCGATTAATTCCCGAATTTAAAATTTCAGAAAATAAGATAAACTTCGGAAATTCATATCTTTTGATCTGTAACTCAAAAAATAACAAATAATATACCATTGGAATCCTTGAGACATGTAGAATCCAAAATGGTGCAATAATATTTCATAGTTTCAGTAATTAATTTGAAATCATTTTCAAATTGAATTAAATCCTTCTATTACACTAATTAATTTATATCTTTTGTTCTACACATCTAAAAATTACAAATTTGTAGTCTTTGGAATTCTCTAATCTTGTAGAACATCATAGAGTCAAGAAACATCAAAGTTGATATGTGCACACACTTTGTGCATTCAAATCTATCTAAATCACTACTCTGATCATAACTTGAGTTCTCAAATTTATTTTAGAATGATTCCAAATGCATTAGCTTTGTTTTACTGCAAGCTATCCATTAGTATCACTTCCAAATTTTCTTTAATAACTTCACAATTATTCAAATTCAAATATGAGGATTTGAGTAATTACCTTCATAGGTTAATTCTAATTCTTTTCAGCTTATTTCATTTGTACAATAGTAAATCCTATGATCAAACCTATTCACCCACATCATCTTGACACCACCTTGACACATATTATATCTATCTAAATCTTGTTTGTCTAACCCACACATATTCAAATTTCAATTGAGCTATTTGAGTAAAATTGTGATACATCTCAATCTTAGTTACTACTTTTGCCAATGTGGTGTTGCTATTGCACTATTTGACACTCATGTAATCTAAATTAACATGAGACACTCCAAGTTCTATTCATGCTTTGGTAAAACATAAAGACTACATCAACTATATCTTGCCTAGTTCAATTCTCACCAATCATTTGATCTTGCCACTCAAGCTCTTAAATCCATATCTCACAATCCATAATTATTTTGTCATATCTATTCTTTCATAGTATCTCAAGAAATCTAAAATGTTGAATAAACTCTATTTAATTGTTTGTTATGCTTGATTGTGATTGTATGGTGTGTTTATGTTGTGCTATTTTTTGTGCTATAGCTTTGTACGGAGAGCTACGTGCTTAGTTGAGAGAAGTGAAAAGATCGTGATCTTCGAAAAGGCAAGCGATACACATTCTTCTACCTATTTTTACTACTGCATTAGTGTTTTCCAGTAGTATGCATGATAAGTTGTTTTTCAAAGAAGTTTATGCAATGCTAGATCCTAGTAGTGTGTAGCCAACACTTGAACCCCAACCTTTGCTAGGATTGCTACTGTTGTTTTGAAAGTGTTGCCTGCTGCTTAATTTAAAAGTACCAACTTCAATGAATCACTTGGGTAGAATGGTAGTTTGGGTTAGTGGCTACTCAGGGCTGCATACCTAGGGAAAGGACCTAGAGTATGTGGTGTCTAGTTTAGTTAGTGGTTGCTCAGGGCTGCATGCCTAGGGGAAGGACCTAGAGTATGTGGTGGCTTGAGAGTGCACTTATGTTTGAACAAAAGAATCTCATCACTTTTTTTATAAATTAAAATTGATTAGTCATTCGAGGGATGGACTCGGGTGTCTAAGTAGTTCAAGATAGACTTAATCATATGGGGTCATTTCGACGGATATACTCGAGTGATTTCCATGTGCTCATCTCAAAAACCTTTTCAAAGAAATTAAAAATGTTTTGATATAGGATAAAACTTGCTTTATGCAAATTAGCCAAAGATCCACCAGCCAAAAGTCATGTAGTATAGTCTTTTCACAAATGCCACCAAATATGTGTCATTTGCCAGTACGTTGTTGTACTGACCCCTCTGGGGCTGCATATTCAAACGTGCAGGTTTTTATTCGGAAAGGAACGACCAGTAGGATCTCGAGTCTACATTCCAACATGTCTGCCGGTGGCACTTGATGAAGATGGAGGCTCATTGCTACTATGCTTATGTTGTGTACTCGTAAGGTTGAAGACCTTTGTAACTGTATTTACGTATTATTATTGATGCTATTGCAATGATTACTTATTTTGTACTGTGGTGCTATCTACTGATCCAGGGAATGGCACAGATACACAGAAGTTCTGTCTTTTGATAAGGTAGGGTGCTACAGTATCCGAATGTCATACCTGTCAGAGAGTGAAGGTAGAACATCAGAGTCCTGCTGGACTTATGCAACCTTTCAGTATTCCCAAGTGGAAGTGGGAAGAGATTGGAATGGACTTTATCACAGGATTACCACTGACACCAAAGAAGAAAGACATGATCTGGGTAATAGTTGATCGACTGACTAAAAGTGCACATTTCTTAGCTGTCAATCAGAAAGATTCCGGAGAGAAGTTAATAAATCTGTATGTTCAAGAGATAGTAAGCAAGCATGGAGTACGCAAGACAATAGTATCGGATCAAGGATCCGTATTCACTTCAGCTTTCTGGACGCAACTACATGAAGCTTTAGGATCCAAACTGGACTTTAGTACTGCTTACCATCCACAGATGGGAGGCCAAACTAAAAGGACCAATCAAATTTTGGAGGATATGCTCCGAGCATATGCTTTAGACTTCGGAGGATCATGGGAAGAACACTTACCACTGGCAGAGTTCTCTTATAACAAATAGCTACCAAAGCAGTATCCAAATGGCACCATTTGAAGCACTCTACGGAAGGAAGTGCCGATCACCTATTTGCTGGTATGAACCAGTAGCCAGTAAGGAGTTTCATCCAGACTATGTCAAGGAGAAACAACATGTGATTGATATTATTTGAGACCAATTAAAGATCGCTCAAAGTCGACAGAAAAGCTATGCAGATTCCAAGAGAAGGATATGGGAACCGCAAGTTGGGGACATGGTTTATCTAAGGGTTAGCCCGATGAAGGGGGTACATCGTTTTGGAGTTAAGGGAAAACTAAGCCCAAGATACACTGGACCGTTCAAGATTCTAAGTTAGAGTCGAGGAGTAGCCTTTAAACTAGAATTGCCAAAGGAACTATCTAAAGTCCATAATGTGTTTCATGCTTCTCAACTTCGCAAGTGTATGAAGACACCGCAAGAAACTATATCCTATAATGAGATTGAATTGCAAGCTGACTTGACTTATGTTGAAGAACCATCAAAGATTCTAGCAGAGAATTGGAAACAACTCCGTAATAGAGCCATCAAGTATTGCAAAGTACAATGGAAACATCACCCGGAAAGAGAAGCTACATGGGAAAAGGAAGAGGATCTAAGGATAGCCTATCTAGATTTCTTCAGGTACATCTTACCCCAAACTTCGGGATGAAGTTTTTATTAAGGGGGGAAGTCTGTAACATCCCAGCATGTAGGACAACTCCGGGGTAGTTTAGAAGGGCTTTTGTGCATAGCATCTAAAATTATGGGATTTTTTCGCGCTTTTATCACTAAAACCTAAGGGGGATCGATTCTCTCTTCGAGGGGGTATGGTATACTCTCGGAGTGCGAAAGAATTGGACATGAACTCTTTTGATCTATTGCTTGTTGAGAATTGATGAAATGAAACAACTAAAACCCTAGTTATAAGCTTTGGAACTTAAACTGGAATTTGAATCAGGTTTGAATTTGAATCTTGATTGATTGAATTAACATTGAAAGACACATTTAGTAAGGATAAATATTAATAGAGAAAGAATATTTAGAAGTATAAACATCAATAAAGAGAGAGAAAACTTGAACTTTATTGATCATCAACACACATTACATTGTCTTTACATAATTCAAGGATAAAAGAATAATTACAAATTGGAATGAATAAAAGAATATTACAACAGGAGAATAGAAAGATTGCAAGTTTACAAATCCTAAGAAAAGAAAACTACATGTCTTCTTTCTTTCTTTTCTTCTTTTCTTCTTCTTGGAACCTACAACCAAAATATAAACAGCAAAATCGCCAGAATGGTAATTACCAAGTGGCAGGCAAGAAAAACTATGCCATTGTAGATAATCATCAAGCTGTTTGAGCTTATCACCAAGCTCCCGAGGGGAAATATCTCAAGACAGCCGAGCAGGGCAAGCCAGCCCACATCAGCTCACTCACTAAGTGCATGAACCAAGGTGTCAAGCCCCCAGGTAACAAAGGCTAGTATAAAAGCATCACAGAGGGTGAAATTGCTCGGCCACGAACACAGCCGACCAAGAACAATACCATCACACCACCAACAGCAACACACCAAGAACATCACCACAGTTGAGATCACATCATCATCACAGAATCACCACCACACAATCAACCCTGCTCGTGAGTTGAGCAACAGGGAAGATTTACACCACCAGCACACATCAAATCAACCAAACCATCAAAGCCAAAGACCAACATGGTCACATAGTTCAACTAGGAACTAGGTCAAGCAGCTAAGAGGAGCAGGCTTGCCACAAGAAGCAAGAAATCAGAAATATCTAGAAGAACAAGCTACTCTTCAGCAGTAGGTTATTATTAAACCACAACACACATAAGTGCTAGGAGAAAACTCACAAGTTTATCTCCCAGGCAGACTGCACAGAGCACAGCCACAAATAAATCAAGCAAAGCTTGATGATAAAAGAGCTTTGGTCATCACTTGGATGTCCAGGAGGCCATGACCTTGAATACAAGGCCATCCACAACACCTACTCCCTAACACATAATCTTACCTGGGAATTTCTCAAAGGAAATACTCACAGAAATAAGAGCAAGGCCAGGAGTGGCACATGGGTTGCCTAGCTAACAAGACTCGGGCCCAAACCTAGAAATCCATCAGCTTTGTAAATGAAATTGCTCAAATTTGAATAAGCATCTGGGAAAAAGTGGACAGGGACACTTTTAATCAATTAAGCCACCAGCAGACCACCACAGAGGGTGATCCACTCTCAAGAGCACTCAATTAAGCAGCCAACACCCACAGTAACTATGCACACCTCAAGGAGATATCACAGTGAAGCAGTTAGCCAGAAGCTACTGCAAGAGCCACAACAGCAGTCATGGAATATAGCATCACTACTAGGAATAACCAAGCTCAACAGAACTAGTTTGCATCACTACATCAGCACAACAGAAGCACTGCAAGAAAGTGCAGTGAGGCTGTTAACAGCACAGCTCAATTAACGGCAATATTCAGTGATAACTAACACATAGTTATCCATGCACTTGATAAAATTGATCAAGACCAGCCACTAGCAAGCTCTTAGCTAATCAAGCAACAGCAGTAACTGAATAATTAAACAGTAAAAGATCACCATAGCATTCAGTTAACTGAAGCCAGCAAGCTTCAGTTAATAGTGTTAACTGAAGCTATGTTTGAAACAGACAGTAGCAGCAAGCATACACATGATCAAGCTCGAGCTACAAGAGTACTGAACCAAGAGTGATCACAGAGCATGAATCTCACACATCACCACCAACCCTAGTTCATCAGCAAGAGAGCAAGCTTAGGGTAGAAACCCTAATTCCTTTGGAGGTTGAACCATGACCAGATCAAGCTCCAGGGAAGCACAGAGAAGAACAGAGGGGAGTAGTGGAGGAGAAGGACTTACTTGACGCCCAAGAGATACCACCATGGCATGGCGAGGTAGTGCCCGCGCGGCCACGATGGCACCAAGCCAGGGAATGGCGCCGATGACATGTCGGCGAATCACCTAACTCGCCAAGCACCAGATCTCGCTGAGGAGAAGGCCAAGCAACTTGAGATCAAGCTCGAGGTCGCCATGGCCGAGGTCCAGAGCATCGGAGGTGAAGGAGACAAGAGCACCAGGGGGTAATCGATTAGATCTCACGGACAGGCAGGACCACCGTCGCAGGATCTATTCATTGCGACCCATCTCAGCGGCGGACTCCGGCGGAGCTCGTCGAAATCGAGCGTGGCGGCGGTGAGGTGACGCAGTCGCCAGGGCTCGGGCGCGAGAGGAGGAAGAAGCGAGCGAGGGGGTGCGGCCGGTCGGTTTGACCGAAGCCACCTAGTCGGGTTCGACCAGGTAGGCCGACGCCGACAGGTGGGCAGGCCTGGCAGGAGAGATTGAGAGGGTTTTTAACTAAATTTAAAAAAACAGAAAATTGAATAGGAAATAAAGGGTTTTTGGAAAAACCTTTTAACACTTAATAAAAAGCAGAAAACAAATTGGACTTTGCAAAAATAACCCTAACTGATTTTTGAGCTTTTTATCACATAATTAATGACTTGGTAAATATGAAGAAATTGTTCATAATTAAATTATGGGGTTTTCTTTTAAAGGAAAAACCTCTAGAAATGATTTAAATGAGAAAGAAAAAGGAAAATAACATTCTTGAAATAAAATAAAGTAAATCCATTCAAGAATTTATCCTTAGCATTCTTGAATGAATTTCACATAATATATACTCTGGTAAATTCATAACTAGGGTATATACACTTTTAATAAATCACCCTATAAAGATAAATAGGAAAGGGAACTTTAAAAGACTTTTTCTATAGTTGTGAGATATCTAAGAAAAATCTAATTAGAATAGAACTCATTATCAAAATTGAACTCCATTCCAGAATATTGAAGAATATTCTTGAATGAAGTAATTGATAACATATACTCTTTAAAATCATAAAAGGAGTATATAAATTCTAGGATGAAAATAAAACACTTCTGGGGGGGTTTAAAGGGAACACACACACCTTAAAGGCATGCATTATTTGAATCTTTAACCATTGCCCTTATCGGACAATGATGCTGTTTTCCAGAACCCGAGGTCCCGGGTCACTTCAACAAATCCAACTGCACTACCTTGCAGTTTGCAGGCAAGTTCACTCTTGCTCATATCTCTTGTTTATCTTTAACAAAGTACTTGCAAATATACCGGTGGTATTATTATTATGATTGCATTTAAAAGCAAAGGTTCTGCTTTTCTTGAATAAATATGACTAGTGGTTAGCAACCACGGTGGTTGTCGACCTAGGAAGGTGGGCAGTGGGACCATGGTAAGAGTATGGTGGAGCTCCCACTGTAACTGGAATGTTCACCTAGGATCAATAACCAATATCGCCAGTGATTCTTGTGCCGTAAAATATGGTCAACCATAGGGTCTGGAATGGGACAAAAGAGTCAGCTGTATCTTTTCCCTCTTGCATATCAACGGACGCACCGTTCTGGAGCAGTTGTCTCCCTGCAAGGAGCTTCGGGATGGGTGGAATCCCCCTAATGATTCCCCGGTCCTAGCGGTCTATGATGGATTGCGGCAACGATAGGGGTAGAGTGCCGAGGCCGGTGTTACCACATGGCGTAACCAAACCGGTGGGGGTAACTCATTGTCAGGAAGGACAAGTATGCCGAGGTCGGCAACTACCAAAGTGTAGACCGGCGAGGGTAGCGAACCGAAGTTGGAGCCGCAAAAGGGTGGGTATGCAAGGTCGTGGGAAGGAACAGTGATTGGCTCGGATCAACAGTTGGGCCACATACCAAGGAAGTATGGACCCTAAACACAAATCTATTAGCAACATTAGTGTAAGCATAACATTGAATCAACCCTTTTTGCTTCAGGTTTCAACTCAAAACCACCACATATAAAGCATATAGTACTGTAGCAACTTCCCCAAAAGTTCCGTGATCAAAAGAACTAAAAAAGAAAGCGATAAAGCAGCAAACACAAATATTGGCAGAAATCTGTCAAAACAGAACAGCTGACAAAGGTCGAATTTTTAGATGGTTTTTTGTTGCTCAAATCAAAAAGTGTTCAACTAATGAAAGTTTGGATATAACCTGGGGCATATGCACAAGAAATCGCAGGTCCAAAAGATATACAGAGAATTTTCACGAATTTTTACGGTGCAACACCGAAAACTGTTTCAGGACAGCAACATCCCCAAATCTTACCTCACTCAAATTAGAGGCTTCTCTTGGCAAAAAAACGAAGTAAAAAGGATAAGGAGAGGTTATTACAGTAGTAATAACTTCCAAGAATCAAATAAAAGAAAAAGAACTGAATGTAAAAACATTAGGTTATCTCCCAAGAGTGCTTTTCTTTAACGCCTTTGAGCTAGGCGCAGAAAGTGCGAATCAAGTAATATCGAAGGAGTCATTAAGATCAACTGCAGAAGTCTTTTCAACAATGAATTGAATTGTGTCCAAATGAGTTTTTGAAGATCCCTTATGATCACTTTTTGGTACACTACCTTCATCAAAAAGGTTTTCAGGACAAATCCAAAAAAAATTCTCTTCCAAAGCATCATGAATTCCTAAAAGTTTACAAGGTATTGGCACTCTAAAATCATTGGGTGTACCAACAAATTCAACAGGCAAGCCAAGCTTATTAAATTTCTTAAAAACTTCCCTAGCCTCAATGGCAACATCTCTAAATTCTATGCGCAAAGTTTCCAAGATAAAAGCTTTCTTTTCAGGATCCTCAATATCATGAAGCTTAAGGAACATGTGTTGCATAAAAGGATTAAGGCTAGCAAACCTAGCTTCCAACATGTGAATTAAATAAGCAGAAGCAACTTCATAACTAGGAGCAAGCTCAGCCAAAGATTTTTCCTCAACATCTTTATGCATACTAATATGATTAAAGATCTCCTCAATGTTACTTTTTCCAATAATTGAACCACTACCTACTGAGAGGTCCTCCAAAACATACTTAGGGAACAACATAATGAACTAAGAGTAAAGAAATAACAACTATAAAGGATACTAATTTTTTTGGGTTTTTTTGATAAAACAATGCAAGTAAAAATAAAGTAAAGCAAAACTTAAAATAAAGTAAAGGATGTGCGTGCGAAACTCCCCTTGCAGAAGTCTTCTTTTTCCCCGGCAACGGCGCCAGAAAACTTGTTGATGGTGCGGTGATGATGGTGTGGGAACTTCTTCTTCAAACCCTGGCAATAGCGACAGAAAACTTCTGGTGCCAGTTGACGTGGGAATGTGTAGTAAATGACCGGCCAGTTGGAAACCTCAAGAGAAGGTTTGATGAATATAGCAGCAAGTTTTCCCTCAGTTATGAAACCAAGGTTTAATCGTCTAGGAGGAAAAAGACAATACTCCAGAAGGTGATGCCCACTAGCTGCGTGACACTCTAACAAGGGCGCCGTTAATGATAACTTGTTAGCGTGTCTTCAACCAGTAGCAACGTGGAACCTGCACACAACACAACCAAATACTTTGTTCCCAACTTACGATGAGGTTGTCAATCTCACCGGTTTGCTTGAAACAAAGGGTATGAGCATATCGAGTGGAAAGCAATAGTTGTATGCGAGTAAAGTAAACAGTGTGAGTAAAGTAAATAGGTGATAGCAATATAAAGGAAATAGGACCGGGGTCCACAGTTCACTAGTGGTGTCTCTCCATAAGATAAAATAACACATGCTGGGTAAACAAATTACAGTTGGGCAATTGATAGAATAAAGACAACGTGCATGTCGAGAGGATCACTATGAGATTTACTCTGGGCATTACAACAAGATACATAGACCGCCATCCAACTGCATCTATGACTAATAATCCACTTGCGGCGAATCAATCCGACAACTCCACAAGTATTAAGTTGCGAACAACAGATAATTGCATTAAGCAAAGTGTGTAGTGTAAACAAAGCATATGCCCTTGAGCATATGAATGTTGTTTTCCCCCTAATGGCAATAGCACATCTACAACCTTAGAGGTTTCTGTCACTCCCCTAGATTAAATAGAGGCATGAACCCACTATCGAGCATAAATACTCCCTCTTGGAGTCACTAGCAACTACTCGGCCAAGATAGCTACTAACAACGGAGAGCATGCAAGATCATAAACAACATAGAGATAACATAAGATAAAATTCAGTACATCCACTCAATCATAACACCAATATTCATCGGATCCCAACAAACACAACATGTAGAATTACATAACGGTGATCTCGATCATGTAAGGCAGCTCACGAGATCTAAACATGAAGCACATGGTGGAGAAGACAACCATCTAGCTACTGCTATGGACCCATAGTCCAAGTTAGACTACTCACTCATCGCGCCGGAGGCAAGCATGGCGATGAAGAAGACCTCCGGTGGTGATTCCTCTCTCCGGCAGGGTGCCAGGAAGAGCTTCTGGACCCTCCCGATCTTCGGGTCGACGGCGGCGGCGGATCATGATGTATTCTGGAAAAGTGATCGGGTATTTAGGTTTTTCTCGTCGGGGGGTCTTTATAGGCGAAGGGGCATCGTCAGAAGTGGTCCTGGTAGGGCTCACCACAGGGGGGCGCGGGCCAGCCCCTAGGCTGCGCCCCTGGTGGTGTGGCCCACTAGTAGCTCCTCTCCGTCTCCTCTTCGGTTCTCTGGAAGCTTCGGTAAATATCTGGACGTCTGGCTTTTGTTTCATCCAATTCTGAGAATATTTCCCGTGTAGCTTTTCTGAAACACAAAAACAACAGAAAATAGGGAACTGGCACTGTGGCATCTCGTTAATAGGTTAGCTCCGGAAAATGCATAAAAATGCCACGAAGTGTAACAAAACACTAAGCAAATGGTGTAAAAACAAGCATGGAGCATCAAAAATTATGGCTACATTGGAGACGTATCAACCACCTCTGCAGAGTGTACAAAAAGTATCAAGATACTCCCTGTTCCAGGAAGGAGCTATGAACACGGCAGGAAAGGAGCCCATAGAAGCTCTAATAAACCTGTGAAGACTGACGGACATAGTTCTTTTGAATAAAACAAATCTTTGAAGAAATGATTATAAAAACTGCATTTGACCTAAGGATTTCTAGTCTATGGTCATAGCTAGTGCATCAAACACCTCTATTCTATTAAATGAACTTGCTGGGTAACGCTCGTTACTCACCCCACTCCCTTTTAACCCTTGCTTAGACTCGGAGGGCCAGTTTGAGGAGACTGAAGGAAGCCCGGAGGACTACGAGGAAGTCTACTATGAAGAGCCGGATTTAACGGGAGGAGTCAAAGGCATTGACTACACCATCTCCTATGGTCCCGACAAAGGACTCGAGGAGGAGACCGACAACTAGAGTCATAGGATAGAAGCTTTGGTCGCATCGAACACCTAGAATAAAGTGACTAGAGTTGAGCATCATGTTTAGTTTACTACTTTCATTTGCAGCTAAGGTTTGTAGTATCAAATTAGAACCATCTAGTGTTCCTCTTTGGACCTAGGAGGAACTGGAGTCCTTTGTAACTTTATGGCTTGTAATATTCAGTGCTTGAATAAAGACCGCTATGTTTCTGTTGTACCAATCTGAGGGATGTAATATTTGTGAATTGGTACTTCATGAGTGTTATGTCAACGACTTGTATACTACAACATGCAGTGGTATGCTGGGTAACCACAAACATAGATGTACACCGCGTATGTGTGGATTACACATCCCTCAATAAACACTGTCTAAGGGATCCCTTCCCGCTACCTCGCATAGATCAGATAATTGATTCAATGGCGGGATGCGCAAGGCATTCCTTTTTGGACCATATTTGGGATACAACTAAATCAAGTTGAAAAAACAAGATGAAGAAAAGACAACCTTCATTACACCATATGACGTCTTTTGTTATGAAGTAATGCCTTTCGGCCTCAAGAACGCAGGAGCAACTTACCAGAGGATGATGCAAAACTACCTCAAGAGCCAAATAGGTCAAAATATCCAAGTATAAATCGACGACGTGGTCATAACCATGAGAAAAGAGGAATCCTTAATCGATGACTTGAAGGAAACTTTCGACAACCTAGGCAAGTTCAAACTAAAGTTAAATCTGACCAAATGTTCCTTTGGCGTTGCAGCAGGGAAACTCCTAGGATTCTTGGTGTCGGCAAGAGGAATAGAGGCAAATCCAGAGAAGATTCAGGCAATACTAAAAATGGGAAAACCAGAAAAATTGCATGAAGTGTAGCAACTCGCAGGGCGTGTAGCATCACTAAGTCGATTCGTCGCACGGCTGGGCGAAAAGGCTCTACCATTTTACGCACTCATGAAATTGTCAGATAAAAAATTCGAGTGGACAGAAGAAGTAGACGTAGCATTTGCACAACTGAAGAAAGTGCTCTCCACACGCTCGGTGTTGGTCACACCCAAGGAAAAGGAACCATTGTTACTGTATATCGCTGCCATGCATCAGGTGGTAAGTACAGTATTAGTAGTCAAATGAAGTGAAGAAGGGAAGGCGCACGGAGTATAGTGCCCGGTGTACTTTCTCTGTGAGGTACTATCACCATTGAAGCAGCGTTACCCATACTACCAAGAACTCGCATATAGTGTGTTCATGACAGCACGGAAATTGTGACAATACTTTGCGGTTCATCCAATAATAGTGGTTAACAAAGCTCCACTATCAAACATACTAAACAACCCAGAAGCAACATGACATGTCTCCTTGTAGGGAATCAAACTCTCCCCCTGGACATCACGTATGAAAAAAGGAAGGCCATCAAATCCGAGGTTTTGCCAGATTTTACAGCGGAGTGGCTAGAATTGCAGAATACAGGACCTCCTGATCTATCGAGTGTCTGGACAATGTACTTCGATGGATCGAAAAGAGCCGAAGGAGCTGGAACAGGAGTAGTATTAATATCGCCACAAGGAGATAAGCTAAAATATGTGTTAAGGATGAGTTTTTCGCAAGCTTCTAACAATGAAGCCGAATACGAGGCTCTTTTACACGGAATGAAGATGGCGAAAGCATGTGGTGCCAGTCGACTAAGGATATTTGGGGACTCAAATTTCATGGTTCAGGAAGCAATGAATCGCTACAATGCCATCAGTGACAACATGACCGCATATCGGAATTTATATTACTATCTAGAAGGAACATTCGACGGGTGTGAAGTATCACATATCAATAGGACAAGCAACAAGGAAGCCGATCATCTCACAAATATTGGGTCCTAATGTTTACCGGTACCACCAGGAGTATTTTGGGAGGAAATCATGGAGAGGTCGATAAAAGAAAACAAAACTTCGAGTACCAGCAAACCAGGTAAGCATGCAATAGCGGACTTGGGGGCTAGCAAAGAAGCGACAAAAAGCACGACGGAGCCGGAGGATGTCATGATGGTCGAGGTAACATTGATGCAGCCATATCTAGCTTATATGATCACTACAACAGATATGATATTTATTGACAAAATGGCTTGTTGACAAAGTCATGAACCGTCACAGAATGTCTTACTCATTGACGGTTTGGACATGGCGTCAATGGTTAGATGTAATGCATGACGTTTTAATTTTTTGTCAGTGTTATAACATCATGGATTACTTTCCCGGATGGGGTGTATATGCTGTTGACATATTTGAACCGTGGTGCATGCAAATTGTCACTGAAAATCAAGCAGGACCAACCTGTCAGTAGAGGAAAATAGATGTGAATTAAAGGAATGAATTTTTCAAAAAGTGTAGTCAATGGGGATTCGAGCACGTGACCCGTAGGTCAGTATTGGTTCTTGCCGCTCTGTTAAAGGTACTATTATTGATAAATAATTTGGCCTACTCACTTTTATATTAGAACTTACCGTGTACTATGTTATAATCACACGATCTGTGATTGTGTGATTGAGTGGAAAGATCTGGAGGAAACACTTATGTGTTAGACTCCTTTCATAGCCGTGGCTCTGTGAGGCAGGGTAGGATAAGGCGATCCATAAAGGTTCTCGTTGATCTGATCCCGTTCACCGTGGAGCCTAGGAGAGGACGTCGACGATGCTGCAATCCATTGGAGGCCCCATTGGGAGTAGGCACACGGCTGGACGGCCCTGTCGGTGAGTATTGTTGCGATGTCTTAGTGTATCAGATCTATTACATATTGCCCTTGTTCTAAATGTATTGTTGACGCTATAATCTAGATTATCATGTCAGAAAGTTATAATCCATTTGTACTCTTGGAGATCTGGGGCGGTCAAACCGCTTGAATATTTCTAAGTGATAGACACCTAAGTGTTAGCTGACAGAGATCTAGTTGTTGTCGACAACAGCCTGAAAAGCTAAAGTTAACTAACAAACAACACTGCAACACTTTAGAGTTTGCAAGTGCATAGTTTCACTTATTGTAGCTAAAAATTGAATTGCAGGTAATGGATTGTAATTGGATTAAGGATGGGAAAAAGTTCACAGGTCCATACATGAAAGGTTGTAACGAGTTCATGAAGTTTGTATGACAACACGTGAAGGAAGATGAAGCTATTTTGTGCCCGTGCACTCGGTGCCATAATCTTCTACGGCTTGATTAGAAAGATGTGTTAAAGCACCTAAATTGTAATGGTATGTCCCTGCATTATACTAGATGGATATATCATGGGGAGGCGTTTAGTGATGACAACAACCATAGTGAGGGTCATGGTGCATATGAAAGTGACAATGATGAAGAATTTTATGAATCAAATGAAAATAATTATGTGGATGATTCATGTGGTTCATGAATTGGAGAAGTCTGGAAATAAAGGTCCTAATGAGCTGAACTTTTTTTCAAAGCTATTGGAGGAAGCCAAGAGAGAGCTTCATGAGGGATGCACCACTTATACTAGGTTGGCATTTATTATGAGGCTCCTTGATATTATACAAACTAGTATGCGCCAACTACGATACAGGCTTAAGAAGGAGTACCAAGACAAGATTAAAGATCTCGGCCATGAGGACCCTCCGAGACCCACCTGCCAGAACCCTCCGGGTCCCACCTGCCAGAAAACTACAGGTCCCACCTGCCAGGAACCACCGGGTCCCACCTGTCAGAATGCCCCCATGTCCCACCTGTTAGAATGCCCCCAGGTCCCACCTGTCCAAACACTCTGGGATTTTTTGGGATTTTTTTCACATACACATACTCACACACGCGCGCACACACACATACACACACTCACACACTCACATAAACACACTCTCACACTCACACACATAATGCTTATAGGGATTGAAAGAGTAATAGTTTCAGTAAGGTATAACGGGTATAGGGATAGCTCATGCAAATGGAACTTGGAAGTTAAGCGTGCTAGGCTCGGAGCACATTGAGGATAGGTGACCGAGTGGGAAGCCATCGTTTCGGTGTGAACTAAGGAGATTTCAGGTGTGATAAAATGGTCAAAAAATCATATATGCATAGTTTTTCATATTATTTAGTTTTTACAATTTTAATTTTTTTGGATTCTTTTGAATTATTTTAATTTTCTGAAATTTTATCCCCAGCGCACCTATCACTAGTTCGCTAGGGATAAAATGTTATCCCCGGCGCACATACCAAATGCACCAGCGGTAAATTTTTTCCGTGGTGCACCGTAACATTCGCCAGCGGTAAGCATTACCACCGGCATGTAGGTCACCGGCGAACCAAAATACTTCAGGGATAAGCAATTTTGGTGCGCCAGAGATAGCCTTTTCTCTACTAGTGCACACGAGTCCCGCCGAGCGCAACGGAAATATTGACGCAAAAATAGGGAACGGGGGAGTCAAACTCACAACCTTCCAGGCGGTAACAAGGAACCATACCACCCCGGCAGGCCGGTTTGTTGATAGAATACAACACTGCAACTTATTAACTGATACGTCTGTTTACTGGGCCTGGGCCACCATGACCATAGTCGTCCTAACTTTTTCTTCCTTTTACTTCACACCATCGAATGGGCCAACAGCCCACAGGCTTATAGAAAGGACATATAGAGGAAAAACATTGGGCTTTGTAACAGTGTAAGCCCAACACAAGTAAGACTTCTAAAAAAAAGTTAGAATACTAATTTCAATGTTAAATTTGCATATGACCTTGGATTAACTTGATCATGAAATCAATTTAGTTCATCTCGGAAATATACACAACTTTTTGTTGGCGATTTTCTAATTTCACCTTATCTCGAGTGCATGGTCTATTTTTTTTATAAAATTGACTACCACTAGGACCCAGCTTTTGAGGTCCCATATTGCAGTGCCTACGTTGAAGTTGGCTGAGGTGTTGTTGGGTACATTTTGCATTGTTCTTCGGTCTACCATTTCATATAGCTTAAATTTTTGTACTTTTGTTAGTATTTTTAGAAATGTGTATCCCTATATGTTTTGAAAGTTCATATAATAAGAAAAAATATCTTATGATACAATATCGGTGATGCAACGAGCATATTTCATCAGAGATCAACACCACACGGAGTTTTATAAAGTCCTAAACATACCTAATAACATTCATGTCATCATTTTGACCCCATCAACGATAAGAAATTCAATAAACAAACTTAAAACAGAAAAAAATTGCATTGTGTTGATCTAGTTACCTGTCATGGGTAACAAATGGAGAGGTGTGCGTGCCATGTTGTCAAAAGTTCAAAAAATCAAAAAAATGTGAAACATTCGCATTGTGTCATGTTATGTGACCTGGTTGGAAGGAAAACTAACAAACTTGGACTATCGCTAATATTCTAGAAAACCCTTCTCAGAAATGAGCTATCATGTAGAGAGTTCAATGGTTTTGAAGCAAAATGAGCTAGGTCCTGGCCAAAACTATGGATAGTTTGTTCAAATGACCTCATATTGTGCACATGCGTGCGAATTGGGATGTCAAACAATGTTCATTTTGGGTGTTTTCTTTTTCTTCGCATAAAAAGTTCATTTTCTATTTTTTGAGTGTTAACAATGGTTTTTTTTGAAATATCTACCAAATATTTGATGTTTAATTGGACCACGAGAGTTCTATAAAATAACAGATCATATTTTATGCACAAAGCACCAAATGTTTGAGTGTTTAAAGTTTTCCATGTATCTCTCATAAAAAAGACAAACTTCTACCGAATCAGCTGGAAACGGGTCAAATTTGAACTACAAATGCCTCATAGTATGTTCATGATTTTTCCCAAAAACCATTTATAGCTTCACAAGTATATATTTCATCATAAATCCAATAATAGTTTTTCAAGACTCAACCCCTAGTTTAAGAAGGGTCATGCTCGTCGTTTTGACCATATTTTGAATCGAGCATAAGAAATTCAAAAAAATCAAAAAAATGTCAAACCTTCACATTGTGGCATGTTATGTAACCTAGTTGCAAGGAAAAATAACAAACTAGGACTATCACAAATATTCTAGAAAACCCTTCTCAGAATTGAGCTACCATGTAGAGAGTTTAATGCCTTTCAAGCGAAATGAGCTAGGTCCCGACTAAAACTATGGCATAGTTTGTTCAAATGACCCCATATTGTGCACATGCATGCGACTTGGGATGGCAAACAATGTTCATTTTGGGTGTTTTCCTTTTCTTCGCATAAAAAGTTCATTTTCTATTTTCCAAGTGTCAAAAATAGGATTTTTTGTGAAACAACTATCAAATATTTGATCTTTAATTGGACCACAAGAGTTTTATAAAATAATATATCATATTTTATGCACAAAGTACCAAATTTTTGAGTGTCATAAGATTTCCATGTATCTCTCATAAAAAGACAAAATTCTACCGAATCAGTTGAAAATGGGTCAAATTTGAAGTACATGTGCCTCGTAGTATGTTCATGATTTTTTCCAAAAAATATTTTTAGCTTCACAAGTATATATTTCATCATAGATACAATAATAGTTTTGCAGGACTCAACCCCTAGCTACGAAGGGTCATGCTCACCGTTTGGACCGCATTTTGAATCGAGCATAAGAAATTCAAAAAAATCAAAAAATGTGAAACCTTCACATTATGGAATGTTTTGTGACCTAGTTGCAAGAAAAAACTTTGATTATCACAAATATTCTAGAAAACCGCTCTCATTGTATGTGACCTAGTTGCGAGGAGAAATAACAAACTTAGAATATTGCAAAAAACATAAGTGTCGCTTTGTCAATTTTATAAAAAAATACCATGCACTTGAGATGAGGTGAAATGAGAAAATCGCCAAAAAAAAGTTGTGCATCTTTCCGAGATGAACTAAATTGATTTCATGATCAAGTTAATCCAAGGTCATATGCAAATTTAACATTGAAATAGTATTCTAACTTTTTTTAGAAGTCTTACTTGTGTTGGGCTTACACTGTTACAAAGCCCAATATTTTTCCTCTATATGTCCTTTCTATAAGCCTGTGGGCTGTTGGCCCATTCGGTGGTGTGAAGCAAAAGGAAAAAAAGTTAGGACGACTGTGGTCATGGTGGCCTAGGCCCAGTAAACAGACGGATCAGTTAATAAGTTGTAGTGTTGTATTCTATCATCAAACCGGCCTGGCGGGGTGGTATGGTTCCTTGTTACCTCCTGGGAGGTTATGATTTCGACTCCCCCGTTCCCTATTTTTGCGTCAATATTTCCATTGCGCCCGGCAGGACCCGTGTGCACTAGTAGAGAAAAGGCTATCTCAGGCGCACCAAAATTGCTTATCCCAGACGTATTTTGGTTCGCCGGTGACCTACGTGCCGGCGGTAATGCTTACCGCCAGCGAATGTTACGGTGCGCTGGGGATTTTTTTACCACTGGTGCATTTGGTATGCGCGCCGGGGATAACATTTTATCCCTGGCAAACTAGTGATTGGTGCGCCGGGGATAAAATTTCAGAAAATTCAAAATAAATCCAAAAAATTTAAAATTGTAAAAACCTAAATAATATGAAAATTATGCATATATGATTTTTTGACCATTTTATCACACCTGAAATCTCCTCAGTTCACACCAAAACGATGACTTCCCACTCAGTTACCCATCCTCAAATTGCTCCAAGCCTTGCACACTTAACTTCCAAGTTCCATTTGCATGAGCTATCCCTACACCTGTTATACCTTATTGATACTATTACTCTTTCAATCCTTATAAGCATTATGTGTGTGAGTGTGAGAGTGTGTTCATGTGAGTGTGTGAGTGTGAGTATGTGTGTGTGTGTGCGCGTGTGTGAGTATGTGTATGTGCAAAAATCCCCAAAAATCCTAGAGGGTTCGGACAGGTGGGACCTAGGGGCGTTCTGACAGGTGGGACATGGGGGCGTTCTGATAGGTGGGACCCGGTGGTTCCTAGCAGGTGGGACCCATGGGACCCAGAGGGTTCTGGCAGGTGGGTCTCGGAGGGTACTCATGGCTGAGATCTTTAATCTTGTCTTAGGACTCCTTCTTAAGCCTGTATCATAGTTGGTGCATAGTAGTTTGTATAATATCAAGGAGCCTCATAATAAATGCCAACCTAGTATAAGTGGTGCATCCCTCATGATGCTCTCTCTTGGCTTCCTCCAATAGCTTTGAAAAAAAGTTCAGCTCATTAGGACCTTTATTTCCAGACTTCTCCAATTCATGAACCACATTGTATGAATCATCCGCATAGTTATTTTCATTTGATTCATAAAATTCTTCATCATTGTCACTTTCATATGCACCATGACCCTCACTATGGCTGTTGTCATCACTAAACGCCTCCCCATGATATATCCATCTAGTATAATGCAGGGACATACCATTACAATTTATGTGCTTTAACACATCTTTCTGATCAAGCCATAGAAGATTATGGCACTGAGTGCATGGGCACAAAATAGCTTCATCTTCCTTCACGTGCTATCAGACAAACTTCATGAACTCGTTACAACCTTTCATGTATGGACATGTGTACTTTTTCGCATCCTTAATCCAATTACGATCCATTACCTGCAATTGAATTTTTAGCTACAATAAGTGAAACTATGCACTTGGAAACTCTAAAGTGTTGCAGTGTTGTTTGTCAGTTAACTTTAGCTTTTCAGGCTGTTGTCGACAACACCTAGATCTCTGTCAGCTAACACTTAGGTGTCTGTCACTTAGAAATATTCAAGCGGTTTGACCGCCCTAGATCTCCAAGAGTTCACATGGATTATAACATTCTGACATGATAATCTAGATTATAGCGTCAACAATACATTTAGAACAAGGGCAATTTATAATAGATCTGATACACGAAGACATCGCAACGATACTCACCAATAGGGCCGTCCAGCCGTGTGCCTACTCCCAATGCGGCCTCCAATGGATTGCAGCCTCATCGACGTCCTCTCCTAGGCTCCACGGTGAATGGGATTGGATCAACGAGAACCTTGATGGATCGCCTTATCCTACCCTGCCTCACAGAGCCACGGCTATGAAAGGAGTCTACCACAGAAGTGTTTCCTCCAGATCATAGTACACGGTAAGTTATAATATACAAGTGAGTAGGCCAAATTATTTATCAATAACAATACCTTTAACAGAGCGGCAAGAACCAATACTGACCTATAGGTCGCGTGCTCGAATCCCCATTGACTACACTTTTTGAAAAACTCATTCCTTTAATTCACATATATTTTCCTCTACTGACAGGTTGGTCCCGCTTGATTTTGAGTGACAATTTGCATGCACCACGGTTCAAATATGTCAACAACATAAACACCCCATCCGGGAAAGTAATCCATGACGTTATAACACTGACAAAAAATTAAAACATCATGCATTGCATCTAACCATTGACGCCATGTCCAAACCATCAATGAATAAGACATTCTGTGACGGTTCACGACTTTGTCAACAAGCCATTCTGTCAATAAATATCATATCTGTTGTAGTGTCAATAAAACACTACTCGATGATGTGGTAGAAGCACGATGGATAGTATGGCGATCTAAAGCTTTCATCGTGGTACAAGGGAAGCTATATAAGAAAAGCATAACAGGAGTCTTGCAAAGGTGTGTCACTGTGGGGACTTCGGATTACCTATCCAGAATACCCGATATGCATATAATTCATGATCCCATGATCAGTGTGTCGTGAATCCACATATCCGAGTTGATAACAGAATTACATCATCCTTTACAGTACCGAATAGTATAATTACAATTGGTCACATGACCAAGTCTGATATTGCCTCGCAGGGCAAGTCTACAACTAAGCAGCGGATACCAAGCAACGTTGATGACCCACGTATACCTACTACCCTACAGGCAACTGACTGGGAGACGTTCCTAGTTTGCACCGGCGTCGTAGTTCCCATCACCGTCTTCTTAAAAGTCTTCTTCCAGGTCTGACCAAGTTAATAGCCAGGGACAAAGCCATGAGTACATTTTGAATTGTACTCGCCAAACCATCTAAAGAGAGTGAACTCATATGCGGTTTGGCTGTAGAAAGGAAAGGCTCTAGTCTAGTTTATTTTCTTTGAAAACCTTCTTCTTGTGTTGATATAGCATGTCCAGAAACTTGTGTCTACGACATCTCTATATCCTTATTAAAATATTTTATAAAGCAGTTTTAGTAAAAAATCTCTAGGAAGGGGGAAACCCTTTTATTTCACAAACCAGGTCAATCAAACACGACCTTCTCCATCCATAAAACCAGGTCAATCACACATGACCATCTCCAATTCCTTGGCAGTACCCTACAAGTACTCCGAACCATACCCGTGCCACGGCAGTACCCTCCGAGTACTCCGTCCGGCACCTTCCTCCATTTGTTTCCGAAAACCACTTTTAAAACAAAAACTGACACAGGTTAAGTATGGCCATCCCAACCGTCAATGACCGAGGACTCTGCTATTCGAATAGATTTACACTCTGTAGAGGTTGTACACTTTATCCACAATCATCCGGATACTCATCGTGTGGGCATCTCCCCTGCATAAAACATATGCCACGACAAGCACCCGATCGTAGTTTTTCACCTGCCCACCTTAGCTTAGGATCTACCGCCAAGAGGGGTATCCCTCAACACCAAAGCCCAAGTGGCTGTTTTGACCCAGGAGTTGCAATTCCCCAGCCCACTTGACCCTTAGGAATGAAACTACACGTAGTAGATCCTGTACCTCACGGTAGCTCATTATCAATGAGGTCTCTCGGCTTGCTACCCCTGCACCTGAAAAGGTGACAAAGAGAGCTCGGGTAACCACTCATACACCAGGGTGCCATGGAAAGGTGTCCATGGTGGACTGCCATTACAATTTGTAGATCCCATACTAAGATCAACAAAACTACTCCGATACGCCCCGTCCCATACCAGGGTAATTGTGGTTTGCCACGGGTTAAGTGGTTTTGGCGAACACTTATACATCAATGCCCTTTTCCATAAATACCTCCTTCTCCTTTCTCCATTTTCCAGACAACACATTTTCCTGAAAACATTCCAGTGGACTAGAGCACAATTCCAAGGTTTTCAAAATCATTTTGCAAAGTCCCATTTGAGTGTTCCCAACCTAGAGTTTTGCTCCACTACAAAGTTTTCCAAAGGCTATGATGCTAACCATCACGCCAATTAACCCAGGGGGTGGTAAGTAGGTGTCGAGAGGGGTCATCCAGGAGGATGATACAATTGACTTGTGGAGCCAAGTCGCACATAATTGCTATCTAGAGGTAATTAATAGCAACATAAAAACATGCATTTTCATAAACATTTATAAAACATGCAATCTTATATTTACTAATTGGAGGCACCAAACGAGCCTCCACGTTAATCCTAGAAAACAACAACTAACTCCCGTCCGATCAATACCTTAGATATCAGCGTCCGTTGGATGAATTAACTCACTGCTTCCTCTCCCGCAGGTCTTTTGGCAGGCCCCGCGACTGGCTGTCGAACCATCTTCATCCGTTGCGTCTCCAAATCTCAGAGCGAGTTCTCAGGCGAGCCCTAGCGATGTTGTTTAGCTGACCCGGCGTCCTCTCTCCATGTCATCCATGACTCTAGAAGGAAAGATCCAGTCCATCTCCCCCGATCCCCCGTTTGTCTCCAACTTTTAATCCCTGTTTTCTTTTCAAAGCTATCGGTGAATTAATTGGCCAGTTCGTTCATGCAGACCAGGGGCGTACGGATGGCAATTTGAGGAAGACTAGGTGATTGAGTGACGACACTATACGTCTATACCCTGCCTAGCAAGTAACTTCCCTACCCTTAATATTCCTGCTCAGTTCGTTGACTCATGCATAAATCCAGCAAATAGTCTTATGTCTTTGTAACCAAAACATATACTGTATTCAGTTTTGTAGGCCTGTCCGTTTCAAGGCAAACGAATGGAGAGATATTTGTTCTGCATCGCATATCGAATTTAGAGACGTTCCTACATAAAACAATTAGGCTGGCTGCATGTTTGGATGCAAAAAAAAAGGCTTGCTATGAAATTTCCCTGCCAACTGTAACTCGTGGTCGGTAATTATAATCTAGATTCCCGCTCCATTTCTAAAAATATCTATGATTATTTTCCTTTGCAGGTCCGTAATTATCGTCTACGCGTCGCTTCTAGAAAATATAATGTGGAATAATTTGTTAGGAATCTCTATGCCAGGGCTTTGGGGCGGCCTTTTTTAGCGGTTTGGTCATGCAGATGTGATATGATAAGAACTACTTACAAGTTCGTTCGTACAGGTTAGCATTAATCCTTTTCCGTAAAAAAATCAACGGGCTGTGTTGTCAGTTTTCAAGTAAGCCATGTCAGCAAGTGCAAGTTCTAGGAGAAATATGTCCTCCCTGCTTAATCCAATATGCATGCGGCCATTATGTGGTTTAGTAACATTTTGTTTCAGTTTATCCAGACAGAATATATAGTTTTTCTGGCCCAAAACGCGGTGAGGCTACAGAAAGAAAATTGTCAACAAAACTAATTTCTTATTCAGATGGAAGTTTTAATTTGCCTTTTGGACTGGAAAAGAATGTAGCTTGGATGATACTACTATCACTGTTGGCATGATTAACTTCACCCTTGGCGTTTGTCTAGGTAATGTTCTTTTGCTCTCCAATCAACATCACTTAGTAACCCATCTAAGAGGACAAAATCGTGCCTCACATGGCCTATATGCTTGATATAATTTTCTCACCGGAGTTCGAAATAAGAATTCTTTGATGCCATGCAAGGTGACAAGTATCCTTACTCAGGTAT